>BCLF01000044.1:1670201-1750785 GCA_001602275.1 Zoysia japonica | reverse complement strand
CGGGCACTCCCTGCCGGCGCTCCACGGCCTCGCGGTCCGCTCCGGGCTCGACACCTTCGCGGCGGTCACCAACTGCCTCGCCGCGCGCTACGCCAAGGCCGGCGGCTCCTTCCCCGCCGCGGCCAGGGTGTTCGCCACCGCACGGGCGCGGGACACCAGCTCCTACAACACCATCCTCTCCGCGATCCCCGACGCCGATGAGGCGCTCGCGTTCGCCGCGCGGATGCTGCGCGCCGGCGACGTGCGGCCCGACGCCGTCACGTTCACCGTCGCGCTCTCGCTGGCCGCCGGCCGGGGGGACGCCCTGCTCGTTGTTCGGCAGCTGCACGCGCTGGCGTCGCGCGCGGGGATCGCCGCGGATTTGTTCGTGGGTAACGCGCTCGTCACGGCGTACTCGCGTGGAGGGTCGCTCGAGGCGGCGCGCAAGGTGTTCGAGGAGATGCCGAGGCGGGACCTCGTCTCCTGGAACGCGCTGGTCTGCGGGCTCGCGCAGGACGGCGACTGCCCGGACGAGGTGATCTGGGTGTTCCTGCGGATGCTCAAGGACGGCGGCGTGCGGCCTGATCGGATATCCGTCTGCAGCGTGATCCCTTCTTGTGGCGGCGACGGAAAGCTTGAGCTTGGCCGGCAAATACATGGCCTCGCGGTCAAGCTGGGCGTCGACGGGCACGTCGCCATCGGCAACGTGCTTGTCGCGATGTACTACAAGTGCGGCACTCCCAGCTGCGCCCGGAAGCTGTTCGAGCTCGTGGACGAGCGCGACGTCATCACATGGACCACGGTGATCTCGATGGACGGCGAGGACTCCATTCCTCTGTTCAACGGCATGAGGCGAGACGGGGTGGCGCCGAACGAGGTCACCTTCGTCGCCATGATCTCAGCGCTGCCAGAAGAGAGTCCGACGAGGGAAGCGCAGATGATTCACTCCGTGTGCCTCAAGACCGGCGTGTCTGAAAAGGTCGTGGCCGCGAACAGCCTGATCACCATGTACGCCAAGCTACGGCGCATGGACGACGCGAGGATTGTCTTCGATCTCATGCCTCATCTGGAGATCATCGCTTGGAACGCTTTGATCTCAGGATACGCGCAGAATGAGAAGTGCGAGGACGCTCTCGAGGCTTTCTCGTTGATGGTGAAGCGCATGAAACCCAACGAGACCACCTTCGCAAGCGTCCTCAGCGCGGTGACTGCTGTGGAGACGGTGTCCATGGCTTACGGGCAGATGTACCACTGCCAGACCCTGAAGCTGGGCCTCGGCGGCGGCGAGTACGTGTCCGGCGCTCTCATTGACATGTACGCGAAGCGAGGCAGCTTGGAGGAGTCAAGGAAGGCCTTCAGCGAGACTGCTCACCGGAGCCTCATTGCCTGGACGGCGATCATCTCGGCTAACACCAAGCACGGTATCTATGACGCCGTCGTGAGTCTCTTCAACGACATGGTACGCTCCGGCGTCGCTCCGGACGGCGTGGTCCTGCTCTCTGTCCTCACGGCCTGCCGGTACAGCGGATTTGTCAGCTTGGGCCGGGAGATCTTTGACTCCATGGCAGCCGAGCACGGCGCCGAGCTGTGGCCGGAGCACTATGCGTGCGTCGTGGACATGTTGGGCCGCGCGGGGAGGCTAGAGGAAGCAGAGGCGCTCATGCTTCAGATGCCAGCCGGGCCGAGTGTCTCAGCTCTGCAGAGCCTGCTGGGCGCCTGCAGGATCCACGGCAACACGGACGTCGGAGAAAGGGTTGCCGGCGTTCTAATGGAGACAGGGCCCGCGGAGTCCGGCGCGTACGTGCTGCTGTCAAACATCTACGCCGAGAAGGGTGACTGGGCTGGCGTTGCGAGGGTGCGGCGGCAGATGCGAGAGAGGGGCGTGAAGAAAGAAGTCGGGTTCAGCTGGGTGGACGCCGGCGGCGTCGGCGCGTCGCTGCACCTGCACAGGTTCTCCTCGGACGATACGACGCACCCGTTGACGGAGGAGATATACAGAGTGGCCGAGGGGCTTGGCTGGGAGATGAAATTTTTGAAGAACTCTTCGCAAGTAGAGGCGGTCCAATGCTACGTCTGAATCAATTGCTTGAGCTGTTCTTAACTGCGATGCATTCCTTGTATACTTAATAACATTATTTATATTTCTCTCTATTGATAGTTAAAGGTAAAACTGTTTGACTTCGACAAAACCTAAAAATTCTTATATGTGTTGACAGAGAATATAGCAAAAGGGAATTCAAAGAAATCTATAGCGGATATAGACCCAACACGAAAAAATGACACAGTTGTAAGGCGCTTAGTTAACATCTTTACTGAACGAACTTAAACTCAAGTTGTGCTACAAGTTGCATTCTGCAACACATTCTTCTACTCTGCACTATCTTAAACAACTAAATGTGACAAAATTTGATGAGGAAAAGGGGAAGACTAAAAGGTTGGCAGAATCAATGGCTGTCATACAAACACCAGCATGTTATAACAAATGATTCCACCTATAGTTTATATCATTATATGTACATGTGCTGGTGGCTGATGTTACTGATGAACAGGGGCTAGCCTATTGTACATTAAACTCTTTTGTACAACATCCATACAAGGCTGATGGTCCAAGTGATTTCACGTTTGACACCTGAAAAAAAGAGACAATGCATCAGTAGAAGTTGTAGAACTTGAATTATTGTTGTTCCAGAAGTGAAGCTGACAAATACACAATAAGTCATGAGATCTCTGGCAATGTTACATGGCCCACAATATTTTTAAAACATACTCCCTCCAATCCAACAGATGACTGCTCACATCCATTTCATAAACACAAGGAATAGAATGAATTCCAAGATACAGCTTTCACTGAGCAATCAATACAGGCATTTAGTGGAACAGGACGTTTTGGAGAAACAAAATGACACGTCTCTTCTGGGCAAGAGAGAATACTACTCGCAGTGTCAAATTTTTCACAGGAGTTTATATGTCAAAATGCAACACTCAGGTTTCAAATTTGTAGAAAAGCAAAAGACCTATTCAGTGCTATAAAACTCAATTTCATTTGATGCTACCCTGAATCAGAATCTAACACTAATACGCACAATATAAACAATTAATTAAATAAGTAAAAGGTACCTGCGCAATTTTATCCAGAAATCATGGCATCATAGCGAAGATAAAAAAGAAAACCGCTAGCTGATTTCTTCGTTAGCACAATTAGTTGGCTTTGTCCCCTCTGCCTGCTCAAAAATCAAGATATATACATCAAAGAATATCACTTAAAGGTCCAAAATTTCATTTGAGCATAACTGAGAGTTACCATGAAAACTTTTTGGTCAGACATCATTTTGTACTGCTCAAATGCAACAGCAATACTGATTCTTCAACCATAAGCCAACCTCCATGAAGAACCACATAATTTCAGCATTTAGGAAGAGAATGTTCAGGAATGAGCCCTTTCCAGAGAACAAAATATGGCAGGGAGAAGCTATCCCTCTACTACAATCATTGAGCTCCTTAAGCTCTTCCCCTCACTAAAAGAAGTTTCTGAGCTAACTGAAGGCCATCAAAGTAATAAAGAAAAGAGTAGTCTATGTACAAATTGACCACAGACCCACCGGAACAAGATGATCCATACATTTTTCATTGTTGCGCTTAGGCTTCATAGTACTTTTCAAGGATAAAGTGAGTTAGAAATTGAAACATTTCCAGAGTGACCAGTTTAATGGATGGCATTCCCAAATCAGATTCTTAACATGTCAGCAGCTGATAGACTCCATAGAAAGTCGTACAAGTCTCAGTAGATCATTCACACTCCGAAAGTTAAAATCCAGAACAGATCTCACTGAAGAAAGACCATCTATTCCATTTTCATGATTGCCAGCAGCAGAAGCAATTGCCATCTGCGACTTTCGAGTTGCATCGAAGGCAGAATTGACATCATTTGTCTACAAAAATCAAGTAACATCAAATAAAAATACAACTGATAAAACTTAATGATTAAATGTACCCTAACAGGATGTACCACACTAAATAAAGCACATGATAAATGAAAACTCCTTTTGAACTTACATAGGCTAGTAATCGCGTTAAGTGTGTTTGATGACGAACGGCTACTAGCAAATGATTCCCTGCCACTTGTGGTGAATTGGCATCCTTGCTAGAAGGGCCCTTGGATAACCCACTGTTATTTAAATTATCAATGTCCGAGGCAGAAGATGATGGTGATTCACCTACAATAAGTCGAGAGCATAATGAAAAACATAAAAAATATCATACAATATCCTAAAGAAAAAATACAGAAAAGCAATGACGCGACAGTGTCTATAAGAGATTCAAGTATATGAAACACCAGCAACAAGCATGACATTAAATATGCACCATAGTATAAACGTCATGATAACTTCAGCTCTGTTTATCACTTCATCAAAAGTAACAAAAAAGACTTCACCTATTTTGAACTAAAATTAGTAATATAGGAATCAAAGTTCATCATTTAAGTATCAACTATCAAGTACCTGGTGCTGTCTGTACAGCAGCCTGTAACACTTGTCTATCCTTGCTTGCAGTTGGGTATTTGTAGTACGCAGCCTTGAGATAAGCAACTTCAACACACTTGTATGCTAAAGCAGCAGCAGCCATCTTTTTGCACTTTTCATATGCATGACCAACAAAACTGGAAATTCAAATGAATAATTATTATTGTGATCAAATTTGACCATTGTTACAAAAAGTTCAAAATATAGATCATAATAATTTGAAAATATCAATTAATAATTTGTTTGGGAATGGGCATCACTGACCATTGTGGCAATTTGACCTAGTCCACCTGATGAGCATCAGGCAAGATCTCATTTTCCTTTACATAAAACTTTTATGTATAGTGACACTAACACCCAAATCAAATTTCTTTTGAATGTCACCAAACAGATATACTTAGTTGTGAACAAGCACATGACCTAATTTACAACTTAGGAAGAAATGCACACAACGATTTATTCACAGAGCATCTTGGTTGTTTATGCACATTACTTGCAGAGGAAACAAAAGCACAGTGTAGTAGAGGCTAACAGCTCAAAGGAAGATGCGAATTCATAGTGATTAATGTCACATAATAAATGTCACAAACCAGTCATACTACTAACAAACATTTGCATTTATATGAGATCACAAAGAACGTGCATAATTATAATCTATAAGCATGCATCTTTTCTTTTGTAGAAATTAAATCGCCTAGAATATCATATATATATATATTGCTACAGCTTACCTGCAAAGTTTTGCAGTATCAGAATACATGCTCTGGGCCGCATCGCCTTGTTTCAAACCATCAAAACTAGGAGGTTCCCATAGTGATGCAACATGCAAAAATTTTAAGGCGGCCTCAAAGTAGAGTCTTATACTTTCAAGCTCTTTTCCTTCTTCCTGCAGAGAAAGTTAGTGAGAAACTTTGCCCAAAAATTAAAATTAAAATATTAAAGGACTAGTCATGCAGGCATAGCATCACATCTTAAAGAGAGACTAAGGAGAGCAACCATTAAACGATTAGCCTTGTGCTTCAAATCTCGGGCTTCTTTGAGAGCATACGCAGCTGAAGGGCCATCCTTCCGAGCTGGACTAGAAGTGTCAGTAGCATTTAGAATTGCCTGTTTACCAGCGCCATGTTGCCCTCCATTTTCAACACCGTACTGCTTTAACTGTGGTGTCGATTTGGGCACATTAGATTTCAATGGAGTGGAATGGGATTCCTGTTTAGTTTCTCTTGGAGGTGAGAATGCCATCTGAGCTTTAGGCTTCTGCAAGTCCTGCTTGTTACTCTTGAGATGTGCTTTATCTTTTCCACCTGGCAAACCTTGATGTGTATTATCTGGAGGGTAATGAGATAATCCATTTTTGTCTTGAAAGGAAGGTGTGCTTTTCCTATTGTCAAGCATGGCTGAGTCACCTTTAGCACCTAAGGCTGATGTCCTTGGCTCAACAATATGCTTTCCAGGTTGCACTGGAGAGGCATCAGTATGATAGTTACTTTTATCACCAGAATGTGAATGGTTATAACCTCTAGATATTTGGGAACCCTTTGCTCTCTCAGATTCATGCCGCAGATCATCATCCGAACCTCTTTCCAAGTGAATGCCATCCAAGGCGTTACCTTGGTTTAACTGAACCTGTCCATTGTCTCTGTCAGATTTTCTTCGTGAAGAACCAACCGAAATCGGTGCACTAGCATGTTGGATGTTGTCAGCTATGCCAATTTCAGTATTAAGAGGCTTTGCTGTGTTCAAAGATCCATCCTTTCCAGAAATTCTATTATGAGGAGTCTTTTCAGTGTTAGATTTTCTCTGTGGTGATGAAGAACGATAGTCAGCAGGTGAAGTCTTTGCAACTTGAGTATTTTGCTTCTTTTTTTGTAAGCCCGAAGCCTTTGAAGAACTTGAAGTTACAGCTGTTGTCTGAAAGCAGGCCACATCACTAGAAGCAGGTTCAGCCATGTCCAAAGCCTGATCACAAAGTTGGTTTTCTATTTCGGGCAAACCTCTTCTGCCAGTCAATAGTGTGTTATCCTCCACCAATTCATTGTTTATATGCGCCCCTTCTTCAGACTTCGATGACTTCATCTTTGTTTCCTTGAAGCTCTGATCCTTGTATGTTTCCTTGGTAACAGAGCTGTAGTTTACTGCAGTTTCTTTGCTTATATGAGCTACTGAATTGTTCTGACTATCTTCCCATTCTTTCACTATCCTTTTCTTACTAGATAGATCTGATCTTTGTGCATCTGATTGTTGAAAGTATTCCTCGATCTCATCATTGGGAAGAACTACATCCTCATCCTTGGTTTTTTTGGATTTTTCTGAACGGTTGTGTCGTGAAACATTTTTTTGCTTTGACAAAGAGACATCACTCCTTTCACCCGAACCCTTTAAGGTCATTGTCTTTCCAGCCAAAGCTTTGGCCTCATCAAGGACATCTCCACTGGCTAAATCACATCCAGGATCCCTGTCTCTGCTAGAGCGATGCCGCTCTTCCTTTCTCATTTTCTTAGAAGCTTTGTATTCATCATGATCCATCTCTCTTTTATTTTTTACCTTGGTGTGCTTCTTAGATCTTTCCACAAGGTCTCCTGCAGTAGATTAAGGAAATAATTCAGCAGAGAAACATAGATACAAAATAAAGTAAAGCAAACATGAAGATGGTGTATTAGCTCAAGATGAACATTGAAATAATATGCAAGAAAATGATCAGAACCTCCATCGGAGTAGCTATCATGATGCTTGCTCTTGGACCGCTTCTTTTCGAAAAGAGGGTCAAACGATTTGCTTATAGAATCCCTCTCAATAGAATACTGATTACCGTCAGCAGAAGTTTTACTTTTGTTAATAGGAGCATGCTGATTGCTTATTGGATTAACTGAAGCCTGCATTAGGTGAGAACCCTCAACCAATGCACTTCCATCACTTAAAGCACTTTTCCTTTTTCTGTTCTGTTCAACATGTCCAATCACATTGGGAATGGCAGATGTTGCTAGTCCCGCAGAAGCAACTTGAGGATGACCAGCTGAAGGAATGCCATTCACAGGGGCTGGAATGTCATATAGCGCATTAAGCGCATTTGTTGTTTCTTCTTCACTAACGTCACACCTATTCTTCGCAGGCCTGAAAAAGTCGTAGAACTTCAGTAAGGATTGAAATACTGTGTTGTTCTTACATCACAACATGTCATCTTAGCTACTCCCTCCGTCCCCAATTACTTGTCATCCTAAAGTCACCAAGTTTTCCCAATTTACTTGTCATTCTCGCTTCCCAATACACCTTTCTCTATTTCCAATACATCTCTATCTCTATCTCTCTCCTCCTCGTTTTCAGTGCATCCCACCTTTTCCACCTCTCCTTAATTCTTGTGCCTCATCCTAGAATGACAAGTAAATCGGGACGGAGGGAGTACATCACAAGATACTGCACAAAATAATATAAACTACAACTTCATCAGTGTTAAGGTATGATACACTCCCTTCACACCCAAATAGTTGCACAACTTAATTGGATATGTTAAGTAATTAGTAATCACCCATTCAGAAAACGAGGTCGTTATTAGAGTTTTTTTATTATATTATCTAACCCAGCCACAGATTGTAAAGGAGTTTTTAATCTAAATTCAGAAAATTAAGTCACCAATGAAAATGATTTAGGGGATAGCGTGATTAATTTGTTGAACTTAAATCAGATTCTACTTCTCCTTTGCACGATTAAGATACTCTCTAGTCTCTACTAACACACACAAAATAACGGTTGTTTCGAACACATGTAGCCAAACTCCTTAAATTACAAAGGTGTATTTCTAAGCATGTTAAAATTAGAACAACATAAAAAAATGACACATGTAGACTTACCCTCAAATAAGATTTTCATAATATTATAACCTTCAGTATAGTGAACACGTTACCACCAAAAAAAAATAAAAAAATTGGAGGTTAAAGTTGAGTCTTAGGATCTCATGTTTATATCCAAAACAACATGTGTGACCAAAATGTGTGGTTCGACAACTATTTTGAAGGAAAAACATAATCCAGCATAGAAGGTCATGCAATAAGATATTAAAATTACAGTCCAACTTCTATCAGAATGCAACTCCTCAAAATCATTCATGTCAAATATAATTGTTGTGGTCTATCGAAAGAAATCAAAACAAACAATTCTAAATAGAGGTGTAAATAGGTGCACCTAAGGTTAACATGTGAACCTCTTTAGTTGAAAAAAATGAACTAGTTTCTCAAAAGTGGAGGAGAATTTGAAAAATTAGTTCATTTTGTTGAACTAAAGAGGTTTGGAGGGTAACCTAATTGTCTTTAGTTTTCACCCCTGATTCTAAACAGATGAGATGACACTGATTTTCAATCTAACTACATAGTCATTCACCAAAGCAATATCAGAAACGGACTAAGGAGCAAAACAGAAAAGGTAAGTGTAAAAAGAAGACACAAAAGGACAGAAAATTTCCACACTATGTAAACAAATTGAACTTACAGCCACTGTTGCATGCTACATTTCCACTTCTTAGGAAGATTAGAAGGATTCATCTCATATGGTAGGAGACGCCATTTCTGGCATATGTCACAGCACACCCACTTTTCTTCTATTATGACTGGGGCTGGAAGAGCAGGAGCTGCATTTGCAGCTGATACACTGGAAGGTGGAGGAATATGCATACTATGCTCCTCTGAAGCTGTACGTCTGTCATGCTTTACACAAGGAGGAGTTTCTTTTCTCAACATCGCAGGTACATCAAAATCCTTATCACTTTCATTCTTCCATGATTTTTCCTTTGATCGTGGATCTCCAAAACCACTTTCAGTCTCCAATATATCCTGCTCCTTGCCTCCATAAGATTCTTCAGGTAAGTTATCCCTAACATCTCTATGTGATTTAACTTTGGGCTTTTTTACAGCATGGCTAGATTTGGATTGCATGTCACTTTTCCTCTCTTGAATTGTAGTAGAAGAATGAATGTTCTTGTCATCCTCCAGGAAATCAGAAGACGTCGAAGCACTTGTCTTTTGCTCCCTCTGCACTCTTTTGACCTCACTCCTGGATCTATTTTCCCCGTTTGTATCAGAAAGCAAAGTTTCTTTACAAGGAACTTTCTCTGCACTCCGGGAAACAGCAGTTCTTTCATTTATAGCAGTGTCAGCTTCAATGTTAAGACCAGAGGCATGCCATTTATTATCAGGTTTTATTTTCCTTTCCTGTTTCCTATCCATTGAAAGGGATTTATCATTAGTTGCATTCCTTTCTTCTAAAGTCTTCTCTGTCTTTTCTGTCTTAGGTTTCAGCTCCCCTTTTGGTGCGTGCATTTCTGAGCTACCAAAATCATTGTTTTCTATGCATTCCAAGGCCTCTGCTTTGACAGATTCCACCTTGGTTGTCAGGGAGTCACTCTTGATGGACCGTTCTTTCATTCGAACATCTTTGTTTCTGGTCAAGGTGTTTCCAGCTCGCTCCTCTTCAAAATGAGTCTCACCTTTCGCCTCCATGGTTTTGGACTCAGACAGCAACGACATGTTGAGAGGTTCAGAAATTATCTTTTGACCAGCAGTTGTTTCTATATCAGTCTCCTTTTTCATTACTGCATTTATATCGTTTCTTTTCCTTGAACTCTTTGTGTCTGTCGGTTTCTTTCTCTTACCATCAGATTTCATTTTATTAGCCACATGACCATCATATGTTTCTTGTACATTTTCTATGTCCACATTAGAATCCCACTTCTTTGATGACGGCACCACCTTTTTTGTCAGCTGTAGGATATTACCCGGCAGTGGGGACAACAGGAAACCTCCAGGAACTGAAAAGCAGGTCATGATCTGATTGATCATAAAGTGAAAAGAAACATGTTAGAAATATGTGTAAGGATATAGGCACACAAGAATTCTCTTCGGGGCTGTGGAGGCTGGAATGATGGTTCCCTTATCTAAAAATAAGTGTGTACAAAGAAGCTAAACAGTGCCATGCAGTCGTTACCTGAAGAATGGTCCGTGGAGACTCTTGTGGCTCATTGCTGACCTCAGGTGAGAGGCTCCCACGACCATCAGGACTATCCTCAACAGATGAAGGTGAAGAAATATCAAGGCCCAGACCACTGTAAATCGCAGCATTATTTCTCGCCAAACCGTTGTCCGAACCAACTTTTATCCGGACTTTAAATCTGTTCTGGTCACTACATTTCGATGGCCCGTACAAAGAATCATGAGAGCTGGAGCTTCGCTCACTCTTTGTGCTTGAACGTATTTCCTTTTTATTGGAGTTGCTAGAAAGAGGGACCGCAGAACCATTGTTCTGGGAGAGAGATGGACCTGCCACGGCCGAAGGGTTCTGAGACGTGCCCTACATGACAAATGATCAAACCATCAATGCAACACGAGTGTGCGTTCATGGTAATATTGTTCAAAAGCAATATGTATTCACAGCCAAATATAGCTTCCAAGCACCTCGACGGACTGGTGAAAAGGAGACCTTAAGGCCACATTTGTTGCCTTAGGTGGACTTCTAGCTTGAGAAGCAGGAGGAGAACGCTGGTACACAGGCAAAAATGAACCATATTCACCAAATTTTGACCCTGCCAAAGATTCCATCCTGCTTAATGCTTACCTCAGAATGAACCCAAATCAAGCTGACTACAGAAACGCCTCCTCACCTAGATTCTCTGCAGATACACCTCCTTCAAAGTCCTTCTGGAAATGGCCCAGAACATCCTGAAGTTTTTCGTCCTGGAACAAATGCATACCATAGCAGAAAAAGCAAGAGTTACTACAAAAAATTGATTCTTGCTCTGAAGTATGGCATATTGTCTTTGAACCAAAATAGCTAGCTCTCTTGCTGGCGGCATTTTCATTCGTGATGCTTGTCGGCTTGCCCTAAATATGGTGAATAGAAAAACTGAACGACGCCACCGTTACTCATGATACCAAACGAACACCATATCCAGCTAAACATTGCACCGAGTAATGAATTGGACTCTAAAGGGCCGATAAAAATGTATGTAAACATTTTTAAATGTTTCAGGTATCCCATCAGCTAAAGCAACAAAGTGAGTGCAGCTACCCAATTGATTACACAGAGCTAAACCAGCATCACTCGACCAAAACGGCACGAACTTACTCGCTCTCTTTCCGACTCGCACCGATCAAGCAAAGCTGAGCACCGCTCGTTTGGAGGCAGAGCTACCAGATACAGCTAGCAGGCCCCGGATGGGTGGAACCGGATGCATTGGTGGAGGAGGCGAGTCGACTCACAATGTAAGAGAGCGCGACGTCGGGGTCAACGAAGGCGGTGTCGTCGCCGCAGGCCTCCCCCTCCTCGAGCTCGGCGTCGTCGTCCATGGCCCGGAGCTGGCTTACGCCTACGCTGACGCGCGCATCCTCCTGCCGCCTCCTCACGGACAGCATCCAAGCCTGCCCGGCGGGCCCACCCGAGCTACCCACCGCCGCGGCCGCCGCAGCCGCAGCCGAGCTCAGGGAGGAAGGGGCTTCCCCGCCCAGGAACCGATCGGAGCTGGAATCCGAGCTCCCGAGCTCCCCGATCGGCGGTGTCTCTCTCCCGGTCGCTCCCGGATCGGCGAATCGGAGGCCTCCGCGTTGGGGATCGCGAGATTCTGACAGGGGGTTCGCGTCTCTCTCTCCCTCCCTTCCTCTGCCTCGGCGTCTCGAGGTTTCGTCGCACGCGAGAATTTTTTTAATTGTTTTCACGTGAGCACACAAGCTCAGCTCGGCTCTCCCTCCCTCCCTCCCTCCCTCCTTTCTTCCCCGCCGTCCCTCTCTCGCTCTCTCTAGAGAGAGAAAAGTTTGTTCGATAGAGGAGAGAGAAAGACCTGTTTGGTAGAGGGGAGAGAGAGGAGTGGTGGGCGACAGGGAGGGCGAGGACAGGCAGCGGTGCGCTCGTTGGTTCGTTCGCCAGTCAGCCCCGACGTCTGGCTTGACGGCTTCCGTTTGGGAAGGTGGTTATGCGTCGCCGCTCTACTGGGCGGAGGGGTGAGGATTCGGTCAAACGATTTTCCTTCTTTGTCATTAACTTCATTTGTTAAGCTGAATTGGTGATACAACCGGTTGAAACCGGCCTCACATGCTTACAAGAATTGGATTTTAGTAGTAGTACTACTAATTTTTATCATGTGATTAGGCTATCTTTAGATTGTTCGGTCCAACATTACCAGGATTGTTACTTATAATACTCTATTCGTTTCTAAATTATTGATAATGTTGACACTTTAGACATCAACCCTATTCATCTTATTCAAAAGATTAATTTAAATATGTAACATTATAATTCATAGTTCTAACTACTTTAATAATAAAGCAAATTATAACAATATATATATTATTTATTAAACTTTTTTAAATAAGACGAATAGCCAAAGTTGATTTCAACGATGTCAATAATTTGGAAACGGAGAGAGTAGTAATTTGTCTTTCTTGTTCGAAACACCAAAGACAATATATAGCAAAGTTGAAATTGTTCTTTTTCTTAGTATAGACTTCACAATGCTAAATATATACTCCTACTTTTTATTTTAATATGTCCTACTATTTATTTGACATGTTTTTATAGTTACAAGTATATTTCTTTAATGACAATTTCAAGTTAAAAATAACACCTAACACCTCAATCAAGATATGACCGGACTGAAATATATGAACTGCATTCCTTATTTGTGGTTCCTTGGATACAAGCTCTAAACCTCGAAATGATATTTGTATTTATTGTTCATGCAAATGACATGAAGTTTTTATTGTCTTGGATTCAACAAATTTGTGATAAATCATTTTGTATAAACTGGAAGGTTAACGGGGTAGTTTTCTAGATTACCGATTTATTTTAAACCTATAATCTGGTTCACATAAATTCTGCCAGTTTGCTTCTAGCTAAAAGACATATCGCCCTCCTATAATCAGAGATAAACCTTGCCACCGGCCTAATTTCTTTAAAAAAAAAGTTTACAATTTTTTGTCATTAAAAAAATAAGAAAAAGCTGACATGGCACTACACTAAAATTCATTGGTGGGTTTTGAAATTGTTTCATTTGGCAAAGCTACAAAGCTCTAGTTTTACTTTATCTCTCTCTCTCTGATTTGATTCGAGGGCAAATTTTGTTTGATTTGCGGCAAAATGAAAAGTTTCATTTGGAGAAATGCAAGTTGGTGACTTGGTGTTCGCGGGCCCGCATGTCACGAAGAAAGCGGACGGTACCCGGGCTTTTGACTCCTGCACGACCGGACCTCAAGAGCCGAGCGCCCGAACCAAACCGAACCGGTCGCCGCAGACGCCGCTCCTTCAGCCTCCCACCTCCCTCGCGGCTGCGGCATGGCGGCGGCGGCCGGCGACCTGTCCGACGAGGAACGGCGTGCGCTCCGGGGAAGCAAGTTCGCGCCCCTTCCGCCGCCTCCTTCCTCCTCCCGCCCCCAGCCAAGGTACCGCGTAGCCCTTTCTCTGTTCCCTTCGTCCAGATCCACCGGTAGCATATTGTTCGCGAGCTCAATCGTGTCTTTTTCGTTTCTCTTCTTCGCGGATTCAGGCGTGCATTCCCATTTCTATCGCGTCGGCAGCTAGTAGATTGCAGTGTTTACTGCTCGCTCTTCGACGAACAAAATTGATGAGTGAAGATCATATGTATGCGTGTCTATTAGGGTTTCGTTGGTTGCAGTTTGGCTGCTTAGTCAGAAGGAAACTGCGAATAATTGAAGTAAAACTACATTCGTAAATAACTAAATACATTACTAGCTTAGCTTCTAGTAGTTCCTACTCTACTCATAACTCATGAGGGGTGGAGGGGAGAACTGCAATTCATGTGAGGAATGTAAATCTGGATAGACTATAGTTTAGCACCCTTTTTTTGTGATGATAGGGGCCCTCCGTTTCTTGTTGCATCACACGTGAGAAACAATGGCCTATGCAGTTCAAAATTCACATCACTGGGATGCTATCTGTAGTCATGTATGAACCTATATGTTACTGCTTTTGAAGCAACTAAAAGTGCTTGTATTGCTTCGTTCTGTCATTGCAATTCTACTCTGTATTTGACAAGCAAAAAAGAGCAGAACAGACTGAGGCCAAATATGCATCACATGGAACATGAATTAGAGTTATACCATGGCAGGTCTTATAATGGCAATATAGCTGGTAGTGTTTTCCTTCATGCATTAATAATAAACTTATAAACATAAGTACCTTGAATTTGACGGGATTGCACTGCCAATAATCATATTGATCTTTATGAGTGTTTCATCTTTGGTAATAGGAATAACACTGTCCTCAATTCCTTTATTAAATAGGATGGCCCATCCGGGAGGACCACTAACTACTAACAAGGCTGCTGCTCTGGCAAAATTCCTCGAGAGAAAACTCCAGCAACCTGATGGCTTGGACTCGCTGAATCCTGACCTTGTAAATTTGGCTGTGAGAAATGCGAAGGAAACCATAAAAGCTAGCAAAGGTACATGTTTCCTACTATTCCATATTTTTATTTAATACTTCAACAAACAATGTAACACATTAGTGATATCTTTGTTAGACATATTGTGTGAGAAAAGCCATTCACTGCTGCTATTAATCTGTATTTGGTTCAATTTGGCACCTTGTGTAGCATAGGAGGACGAAATTAACCTTGTCCTACAGTTCTGTCATCCATTTCCTAATTTTGTGCAAACTCTAGTGTTTGATAATGGAATATTGTTCAATCTTTTTGTATGTATATGGTGACTTGTATAACTTTGTCATGTGATCTGAAGCATTTGACGATAGAGGACTGTTCTCCACTTTCGGTTACTTATAACCTGATCACATTCATGAAAATACTCAGATGAGGGTTTTCTTTTCTTCTAGGATCACAAGATTTTGTAATTGTAGCTTGTGATACTTCATAACACATATACCCGAAATGGTCAAGATCAGGCTTGATGTTAGAGTGATTTTATTGATCAAAATAATACTGGTGTTTTACCTAAAATCATGATTGATTGCTAAAATGGTTTTTTTTATCTATGATATTTTCTAATATTGATATTTCCAAATTACTTCTGGCTTACCTATGAACTAGCTATGCTGTTGTACATTCCCTGAGTGAACATTTGACCTGCATTGTGATGCCTTTGTCTTGCCAATACAGGAGAACCGTCCCCTTCTGGAAGAGTTGTACGGCATGTTTCGTCATTTGGGGATGACTCTGAGGTATTTATATTTGATGAGAACTTTCCCATATAAGTTTCTTATGTGATTCTGCAATTGACATTCCAAGATCACCAGGGTTCTGATGATGAAGCAGAAAGCACAGGGGTCAAAAGGAAAAGAAAAAACAAGGTGTGCATTTTGAAGATTTGCTTAAAATATTTTATGTATATTTCAAGTTCATTAATGTATGCATCGTTTATTGAGCTACATTTTGACCTAGTCATCTTATATGCTCAGCCCAAGAAGCCTAAAGCTTATGAAGATGATGTCAGACCGAGCAAGAAAAAGAAGAAAACTAAAAATAAAAAGAAAAAGAAAAAGTGCAAAGGTAATAACTATGTATATGTTATCCTTTTTTATCTCTGTGTGAACAAAATTATTTGGAAGATAGTTCGATGATTTGAAATGAAGTTGATAAGCCTTTTTTTTGGGCATATGCATCATGTATGAAACATTTCTGATCATGATGTTTGTGTAATATTATGCATTTATAGTACTATCGCTATTGATACTCAAGTCATTTACATATACTCTGTAATTTATGTGATGAATACTTCCATGATGCAGGTTGATAAGGATTTCTGGTTCCAGAACTACTAGGAAAAAGTGAAATCACTATGACGACATGATTCTGGAACTTCTTTGGTCTTAGGAGCTGAAACAAGGCAACCCTTCTAGTTTGTTTTTTTTTTTTTCAATTTGCTTGGTTTCATTTGATTCTCAGGGTTGTAAACTGCTTGCTATGCCTGCAGTATCAAGGCTCTGGAGTTCTCACTTCCGGCCAAGTGCCGGCAGGCATTTATGAAACTGTATGGAGGTGGATAGGAAGCAATCATAGATAGATAGAATTGAATTTCGAACTTTGTTTGCAAATGTGTAATTGGATCGCCGATGCCTTTGCATGCTGTACTCCCTCCTTGGAATGCCGATGTCTTTGGAGAATGTTTTTCATTAGTTCGTGACTGGTGTTGTTATTAGCAGTCTTTGTTCCGCTCTTGGTGTTTTACTCTATTCTGGATATAATCCAGCAGAGTCACGTGAATGGCAAGCCTGTCTGCCTCGTTTCATTTCGATCCATCCCTTGGCAGAATTCCTGCTTGATCTGTCTTTTCGTGGGATTACGAGATCCAGGGATTGGTCTGCCAGGGCTGTTGTTTCCCGAGGAGTCAACATTTCCCGTGCAACACTGCCACTCCTACAGTACTCGAACAGCTGCTCGACTAATCGAGAAAGCTGTGAGCTTTGGCATCTCGAGACCAATATTGTTGTGTCTGATTCCGTTTGTAACTTTCTTCTCGTAGGACGGGCGAGAAGAACCGGAGAAAAAGCCTTGTTTGTCCGCCGTGCAAAGGCCGTCGTCAATGTTGGAATAAACCACGTCATGTTCGATCGTGGTGTGTGCGTGTGTCCGTATGAGTTCGACGAGTGTGTGCACGTCGAGTTTAAAGTCTAGATGCTGCATGTATGTATGCATGCGCTGGTGTCCATCGTAGAGGTCGAGTCGGTGTTGGCCAGGTCTTCAACGTTCGGCGATGAAGGCGGAGGGGATGCAGTGCGCGCTAAGTCCGCGGTCAAGCTGGAGACCGATTCCTGTGGAGAGCAGCGGCTCATGGCGAGGAGTTCGGGGTCACCAGCACGAAGCGTTGGTGCGCGTATTGATCCGCAAGGTGGCTGCGTGGGTGCTGTGTTGGTGTGGGCTATAAAGCTGGCTTGTAAGCGTTAGGTGAATTACAGAGGTAGTCGTATTTTTTGTCTAATAGAAGCCAAGATACAGGCGTTTGACGCCGCGGCGTTCGTCGCCGAGAAACCTCACTGTCTACTATTCATCTTCTACCTCTGTCCGGCGAGAGCTTCAAAAGCTAGAGAGTGACTCGGTTCCAACAGTCAAAGCAAACCAACCCGAGTCTCGCTTACCATTTCCGGCGCCTGGCATTGAACAGTACTGCTCGCTATCCATCTACCCCCGTCGCCCCAACTTGCACCGGTCCCATCCCGCACACGACACCTGGTCTGCTGCTATAGTACTCCGTGGCACGGCTCACCATGAGCGAACAGTCACCTCAGTGTCACACGGCTCGTACGAAGTAAACATTCACAACTGTTCCATGCCGATCCATTTCGTTCTGTACGGAGTACTACTTATGATAACACCTGTCGGCAAATTACTGCTTGCTTCAATTTACTGGTAGACTTCCCTGCAAAGGGCCGGAGCAGAAAAGGAACCAGCAGCAGGTTCGGTACGAGGAATACTCCTAGTTAGAGATGGCGTGGGTAAGGTATGGCGTCGGCGCCGAGCGGCTGGGGTGAATGGGTGAATGATGCTGGTGCATGCACGGCGAGGCGCGCGAGCGGCGCCGGTGTGGATGCGGTCTCGCATGTTGCAGCAGGAGCCGCAGGACAGGCTCCGCGGCGGGGCAGCTGGTCGCAGGACGTCGCCTCAGTCTCAGGCAGCTCTCTCTCGACATCTCGTCTCGTTCAACAAGGCAAGGCGCATGCAGGGTCTCCCTCTCCCGCCCGGCCGGGCGCGCAATGCGGCGGCGACACGTCGTTGGCGGAGGACACTGCCACCCGCACGACCTTAGTGCTGCTCCCGTCTAGTACTCTCTCCGATCTGGTCGGTCTCTCCCGGCCGGTCTACGACTACCATAGCTACCCCATTCCGTCAATCTCTTTCTTTCTTTTTTCTCGATACTACTGACCTCCATTTACAAATATTTATCAGTTTTGATTTTTTTACAAAAAAATTTTATCGCTGGTCTTTTTAAAAAAATTTTAACATATAAATATAAAAAATATACATTCTTAAAGTATATACGATGACAAATCATATGATGTTATTTATAAATTAACTAACAAAATAATTTTAAAATTATAATTAGTCAAAACATAAATAGTAATATTTGTAAAGGAAGGGTAGTGCTAGCTAAGTAGTGGCAGCATGCAGCTGCCGCTATGGGGCTACGGACTGTGCAACTAGGCCACACGTACGCGCGGGAAGGCAGGGCTACGGTCCTAGGCTAGCGCCGCGACGTATGGTCATCAGGACCTCATCAGGAGCCCAAGCCGCTTTTCGCAAGGAGGCGGCTGATCGAAGGAGCTGTGATGCGCGCGCTCATCTCCTTGGTACTTGGGTCGACGCTAGCTGGTCCGTACGTTTGATCATTCGCGCCAACAGCAGCATGCAGCACTACGAGCAAGGGCGGTTTGACCAATACAAGAACCTAGCTTGTCCCAAATAAACGGGTGCCTGCAGTAGGCTGATGACAAGTGCGCGTGTCCCATGCAAGTGGTCTTTTTCTACCACCCCCTTTCCTGAATTTTTGTGTTAATTAGCGAGCTTGTCTTGCATAGGAGTACGTAAGTACTCCCCTTTTCCCCGACACTTGTTTCGTTCTATAATGAAAAGAGGTCTGGCTAGCTAAGCTAATGAAACCCTCAAGTCAAAGTGCAGTGCAAAGGCCACCCACAAAACCCGGTGAAATGGACAAGGACACGTGTCTTCTGCTGTGCTTCCTCCCCAACATGCATAATTAGTAGTAGTCCAATTGTCTCTCGGCAGATTAACAGTCCTACTCACATATTTCTGCTACTGCACATCTTTCATCATGTCATGCATGATTAAAGTCTCATACAACAGTACTCCCTCCGTTCTTAAATTATTGTCGCCGTTGATTTCAAACATCAACTTTTACCATTTGTTTTATTAAAAAAATTAATTCAAATATGTAAAATTATAATTTATACTTCTAACTACTTTGATAATAAAGCAAATTATAATAAAATATATAATATTTATCAAATTTTTTTAATAAGATGAATGATAAAAGTTGATGTCTAAGAAGTCAACGGTGACAATAATTTAAAAACGAAGGGAGTACATTGAAGCTAGTTTAATTACCCGAGAAAAAATAAATTTGGTTAGTAAAAAGCGGTATCCACTAGTCCGCGTGTTCTTCCGGTCTCACATGCAACACACTTAACAGTCGGTCGCTCGACGTCGCTGCATCGGACACATTACCTCGCGTCCCTTTCGGTTTGGCGCTCTCTCTTCTCCTTTTTGACCCCCAAAAGCCATAGATTAGGCTCTTAATTAACAATGGCTCTATATAGAGAGACAAGAAAGGGATGCTTCTCTTGTTTCCTGAACTATTGTCACTCCTTTCGATAATCCGATTTGTTCGCATTTGAGCCTCGCACATGCGCACTAATCTATCGAATGTGTTCATTATTAAGTATGGGAGTAATTAACTTAAATGTGATTGGGATTTGGGAGGGATATAATGATCGTTGTCCCTGGATTTGTACGTCTAGCTGATCATGCCAAGGAAAGCGAGCTTGAACCGGAAAAGGAGTCAAAGAGGGGAGACCCACTGGACCCTCACCTCATGTGAGATCGAGTCACTCAAGGCTGTTTGCAAGGAACCAAAATACCAGCATAGGAAATGGCATCAGATCAAAGGGTGTCTTCTGCACGTTTCAAGCTGTTGTTTTTAATTATCTCGTTTTGAGGGCAAGCTACGAACAACTCCATTAGTTTGAAGTGCCCCTCGTTCTTGGACGTGCGCAAGGAAGCAATGCGATTTGTTTTGGTCTGAATGTATTGCGCAGAAGAAGGCAAAGCGGCCACATGGCCGGGTAAAAAGCACCTCATACTGTTGTGTAGCATTTTGACGTGTATCGTAATAGCTATACGGTTGTAGTATCTTGTCTTGGTGTATAGATAGCAAATGTTTAAAATGATCGATGATTAGGTACGTATGTTCTCTCTCGTTCTTTGCCTGCTTTTCTCGATCGCATCAGTGGCAGGCATCTTTTCGTTGCCTGATTTGTTTGTGGCACTCGGCACTTGGTAGAGAATCATCACAACATGCATGAAATATGTAATAATAAACATGTGTAGGGACCAATAAAAGCGATATGTTTCTTCTTGTTTGCTGGGACTAGGCAGCTTTATCGACGTTAAGACTACAGATCGACGATGGTTGTGGTTGGACTACATACAGACGCTTAGTATTCCATCCGTCTCAAAATATAAGCATTTTTTAGTTTAGTCAAAGTTAAATTCTCTCAAATTTAACTAATTATATCTACAAATTTAAATAATTTTTAATATAAAGATTAAATATTATAAAAATTTATTTTATAAAAAATTTAGTAACATGATCTATATATAATAAAATATCATTAATTTTCTATTATCAATGGTCAAAGTTAAAGTAGTTTGACTCTAACTTAAACCCAGAAATGTGAGACGGAGGTAGTAAGCAAGCATGTACAGTATTGTATAGTAATATGTCTATTAGGTAATACTACCTCCGTTCCAAAATATAAGTATTTCTATATTTGAATAAACTCAAATTCTTTTACTTTTTACTAATAATATTTGAAAAATTACATAATTTCTAATGTAAATATATATTTTTTATGAAAACTTATTTCTTGTTGAATTAAAAAAATTTAATTTTTATATGATAAAATATTATTAGTTATACATTATTAATAGTTAAAGTGATAAAAATTTGACTTTGACTAAATCTAAAAATACTTATATTTTACAACAGAGAGAGTACTAATTTAACACGCTTATCCAAGTGACACTGTCCACATAAATGAAGTGTAAGTATGAAACTAAGGAGATGAGAGGAGAACATTCCAACGATTATTTTCTAGCATCACCACAACATTCCCCTCTACGTACGTACACTAGCCCACACAAATCCAAAGACACTTGGAGAATAGAGACGGTGCACTCCTTTACTCCCTAGTAGAGTTAAACTAAGGGTGTGTTAGGCAATGTTTATTTCAACTGACTTATGCTACTGTTTTGTGTATTGTAGATACAGTAAAAATATTTTCATTTAAGTCAAACAAACTACGTTTTCGGAGCTTTTCGAGTTTACAATATTATAGCTACTGTAGTCACAGTGACCTAAGCCGCTCTAAAAGTGCAGGGTCTTCACGTCGCCCTGCCATCTCATCCACAGTGACCCCTTCTCCATTTCCCTCCTAGAAGACCCCTTCGAGCTCCATTTAAATACCACCCTCCCTCCCTCTCTCGTAGTCTCGTGAACTCTACAACACCACAACAAAACCTCAAGCAAGCAGTCAAGCTACCAGGCACCTCACGGTCACAGCAGCAGTACGTAGCAGTGGAAGCATAACAGCAATTAACCAGACCCTCATG
Source organism: Zoysia japonica (assembly GCA_001602275.1). Classification (NCBI taxonomy): domain Eukaryota; kingdom Viridiplantae; phylum Streptophyta; class Magnoliopsida; order Poales; family Poaceae; genus Zoysia; species Zoysia japonica. Next base: position 1,728,933 of record BCLF01000044.1, on the reverse strand, counting down.
GCGTTCTCCGAACTCCCAAAGCCTTGCCCAGCGGACAAGCCGCCCCTCCCTTCCCCACCGTCGTCACCGATCATCAGCGAGCGGCCGCCATCGCCGGCACGCGGCCGCCGGCGCGCGCAGGAGCCCGGGCGGTTCCTCGGCGTGCGACGCCGGCCGTGGGGCCGGTACGCGGCGGAGATACGCGACCCCACGACCAAGGAGCGGCACTGGCTGGGCACGTTCGACACGGCGCAGGAGGCCGCGCTCGCCTACGACCGCGCCGCGCTGTCCATGAAGGGCGCGCAGGCGCGCACCAACTTCGTGTTCGCGCACGCGGCCGCCGCGTACAGCAACAACTGCCCGCCGTTCCTCGCGCATCCGTCGACGTGCGGGCAAGCGCCGTCGTCGACCGTGCATCAGTACGGCGGCCAGCAGCACAGCGTGGGCGCGTCGTCGTCGGACAATGGCTCCTACCACCACCACTGTTACTACAGTCAGAGTCCCGCGGGCTCCGGCGAGCGGTCGATGCCGCTGGGCGTCGATCGCGCGGACGGCTCGCTGCTGGCCGGCGGCCACGACCTGCTTTTCTCCAGAGCCGACGACAACTCGGGGTACCTGAGCAGCGTGGTGCCGGCGAGCTGCCTGCGGCCTCGGAGCAGCGCGGCGGCGGCGGAGGACCTGCAGCGTTTCTCCGACGCGGACGCCTACGGGATGCTGGGCCTCCGGGAGGACGTGGACGACATGGTGGCCGGGTTCTGGGCCGGCGCTGGCGACGCGGAGCAGCTCGGCGCGGAGATGGTCGCATCGTCGTCGCAGGGGTCGGACGTGTACTCGCCCTTCAGCTTCCTCTCCCACTGAGCGAGTTAATTAGCATATCATTAGCTATCCACTAGTACTAGCACTGATCATACATCATCGATCAGCGGCAGTACGTAGAGCAAGAGTGGACTTAATTAGGCTCTCTTCTAGCTAGTAGCAGTATCAGTACTAATTACTCTCTTCGTTTCTCGACACTGTTGACTTTACATATTAACTTTGATCATTTGCTTTATTTAAAAAAGTTCGATGAATATTATATATTTTGTTATAATTTATTTTATTATCAAAATAGTTATAACTATAAATTATAATTTTACACATTTAAATTGATTTTTTGAATAAGTCGAATAGTTTTAAAGTCAAAAGCTGTCAATAATTTAAAAAAGAGAGAGTAATTTAAGTCTCAGTTCATGTTTAGAGATGGAAACGGATGTTGCTAGCGGCCGGGATTCAGATAATTATGCCACTTTGATTTCGTATCATGACTCATGAGCAAGATCACCCTGGCACTCCTACCGATCGATCGATATCGAGCGTCGTGATGAACGACCGTTGCCATGTCACCCGTGTCTGAAGACCGCCGACCAGAGCCCAGATGCATGCATGCTGGTCGCCATTTCCGCCACATTAATTGGTATTAAGAATGGAAATGGAAATCCTATATAGTATAGGCCAAAAATCTCAAAGATATGTGAAATGCGGTTAAAGTATATATCGATTCTGCAGAAACAGTCTCAAAAAGCCCTACGCAGAATGGGTACAGTACTTCGTCAGCCCTGTTTACAAGCGCCTTGCCAACTTCTAGCTAGATTCTTAATGCATTTTCATAGGATAATACATGTTTTAGTATCACTTCTGCATGTCTGTAGTGCTATATTCTCTTTTCAATAAAAGAGAGTAAAAGTTGTTTTTAAATTGCACATTGATTAAAAAATAATAAATCAAGTGCTAATTTTTTGTAGAAAAATCAATATCGACTCAGTAAGTTAAGATTAACTGAAGAGTAGTCTTTTTTGCCCTCAAAAAAAGGAAAAAAAAAACTGAAGAGTATTCTTTATGGGCATTATCGACCCAACGTCATGTTGACCCGCATCCGCCGTTCATGTGTGTTGATCGCTTAGAAAATTCTAAGAGGAAGTTGTTCAAACGTATCTGCGGTCGGGTGCCTATACCGAGGATTTTTTTCCCCCGATGGTATTGCTACTTTTTTTATTTCTGGAATTTTCAGTTGATTGTATAGTTACTAGAAGTAGCGGGCAATTTATCTCTGTTACTTATTAATAATTTAAGTAAGGGGTATCAGTACCTCCAATTTCATGTCACGGAGCAGCTCGAGCGTGGCACGGAACTGAGAATCGACGCGACGACGCAGTGTTTGTTATGCCCAATCTGCTCGTGTTTGCCGCAATTAAGAGCCTTGAGCTCTCGAGCCAGTGGCAGTGGGCCGCAACAGCAACCAGGCCCTCATCGCGTTCTAGGAGCAGCCGGAGTGCTCGTACTAATTTCCACGAACGAGACCAAAATAAAATCTAGAGGATCTGACTCTTCAACGTATATTTGTGCATTTAGGTTATTTTTACGTAATACTACCTCCCTCCGTTCTAAACTATAACCATTTATATGTTTGATAAAATCAAACTATTTAAATTTTAACTAATAGTAATACATAATTTTTAATATAAAAAATATAATTTTTATGAAAGCTTATTTTATATTAAATTAAAAAAAATATAATTTTTATACAATAAGACATTATTAATGATCAAAGTGATAAAAATTTGATTTTGATTAAATCTAAAAATATTTATATTTTGAAACGGAGGAAGTAACAATAGTTAGTGAGTAATTCGAAAAATACGTAGAAGAGTGTTTCGATGTATTTTTGAATTTTTAGACAGTGATAATGATCGGTATTAAAATCATGTCGCGGGATACTCTCCGGGTGGGCTCCGCCAGTCACGGGCCTAGCCTTCGATTTGGTTAATTGGATGGAGTCGCGATCGTGTCGAACCGGAAGTAGTCCTGGGACTCGGTCTGACATGTTCACACAATCCAACGAGATGGGGATAGCTGCCGATCATGCAGGACTGGAATCACATAAACAGAACAGATTTTGAACTTGTTCAGTTTCTGACGAAGAAGATTAAAAAACACTAGAGGCCTCTGCATCCTATTTGAGCACGTACAAAGTAGCAGGCATCCTATATGCTATACTTCTAGCATGCACTGCTCAGGACAAGGTCTCATCAACGTTAAGCAAAACAATATACACACAAAACACATCTTTATTATTGAAATAACAAACACAAACACAATCCAGTCTCCAGACAGAGTTTCAATTCAAACAAACATAAGGGAAGAAAACTAAGACGCACACCACAGCATGGAATCCTTAGTTCCTCCCTCGAGCAAGTGCCAGACTCAAACCGCAAGCCACGCCTGACACCTTCAAGCTAGTACACACAAACACACATCGGCCAGATCCACCCGAGCGCAAACACGCGCGCATGCAGGATCACAAACAAGAGGCCGGTTTGATTTTATTCCCGATGATGAAGCACACAGCAAACAAGGCAGCTAGCTAGACCAAACCAGCAGCAACCATCGCGACACGCAGGCACAGGCAGCAACCTGAGAACCACCTTGCCGAAACTGACTCAAATCATCCAGCACAGGCCGTCAACTGCTCAGAGGCTCTGGCAGCCAGCAAACAATCCCGGAAGCAAGCCACACAGACAGACTTGTTCATTATTGAGTAGTGATATATAACTCGACGACGCAGCGTTCGTCAAGCGCAGACAGATGATGGTGATGGCGAACAGACTTCCCTTGTCGATAAGGGTCGGCAACAGATGCAAACGTGCATCTTCACCTGTAGTACATATATAGCCAGTGGTAACTAATCAAAGGCAGATTAATTAGTAACAACAAGGAGAGATGGAATTGATCAGAGTACGTATGTACCTGAGGACGGTGCCCCTGAGGAAGCGCCTCCTGTAGTGGCGCGAGTGCACCAGCGGCTGGAAGAGCTTCGGGTCGTGGCCGGCATCCATCCCGTCCCACTCCAGCTTGTCCCACACGTCCTTCTCCATCTCAACGGCCGGCTTCTCCACGCCCGGCTCGCGGCCCTTCAAGGACGGCAGCCGGCGGAGGCCGGGGCATCCCCTGATCCTGATGGTCTCCAGCGCCGGAGCGACCATCTCCTTGCGCTCGCTGATCTCCCGCAGCTTGGGCAGGTCGTACAGGTGGATAGTGGTCAGCTTTGGAAACAGCACGCTGTTGATGATCGGGTTCCTTTCGTCATGGTCGAGCGCAAATACGTGGACCAGGTCGCCGCAATGGATGATGTGGAGGGTCCTCAGGCTGCGGAAGGAGGGTAGCCACACCGGCAACGCAGACTGCAGCCTTGGGCAGGAGCGCAAGTGCAGATGCTGCAAACTTACAAAGGACAAACCAGCTTCCACGGGCCTTTCTGTGCTCCAGATGCCACTGGCCATCGGGAGATCAGATGCCCAGATGGTCTCCAGTCGACCTTCGTCATCGCTCGAACCCGCAGGGAAGATGATGTCCAAGTTAGAGCACCTCTCCACGCGACACCACCTGAGAGTAACCCAGAAACCTCCAGGAAACGTAGAGATGCTCGAGGAATCATGCACATTCAAGGATTCTGCTTTATACTTCATCAGCGCAGCTAGACCATCAGCTAGACCTTTATCAATCTTTTCCATCTCACTCTGTATGTTGTGGCTCCCATCACCAGCAATCTCAACATGACGTTCCGATTCTGGACCCGGAGGCTGCGGGAAGGCCTCCATCAAGGAAGAGGAGGCATCCTCCATCTCTTGAAAAACATCACCATACAGGTCTTCTTGAACAAGATTTGGTTGATCCCTGAGTTCAATCGTCCCCTTACAAGCTGCTTCTTCTTGTGTAATTTTTCCACCACACACACCTGAGTTGGTGACTTGTATATTAAAATAGAAAGGGGAGTCGATCCAGCTTATCAGATAAGACAAGCACCTAGCAAGCCTAGCATCCACAATAGTAGCATGCACCACTTGCAACTTATATGAGTTATCAAGGGATGGCCGAGCACACTGATTAGCTGACCACCCAGGACGCGTATCTATGCATAGCAACTTCACACTTGGCTGCTCCCTAGTCCATCTTATTGCACGAAGATGCTCACAACCTAGCAGATAGAGTCGTTTGAGATTTGGGACATCCACCAACATAGAATCGAAGTCAAGTATCTTGATGGTGCTTCCTGAGAGGTCCAGTTCCTCAAGGTGGGGTAGCCCACGCAAGAACAAGTTCTGCAACTGTTTGCAGCCTTGAAGGGATATTGTCAAGATTTTTACATCCCTATTAAATGGCTTCTTAGGCCGAGAACTTTCTGGAGGTGGGTCAACCATTGATTTCCACTGTGTTGTAGTCCCATAGCCATCAAAACTGAATGACCTTAGCGAGGAAGAGGACTCGCTATCCAGGACAACGGTTTCTAACTCATCGCAGCCGTCAAGAACAAGCACCTGGAGATTACTTGCATTTGCTATGCTTGTTGGTAGAGCTTTCAGGTCTCTGTTGCCAGACAAATCAAGTATCTGCAGTCCTTTCTTGTCCATAAATAATGAATTTTTGATGTCTGTTGGTACTGCTTCCTGATGTCTACGTGTCGGCTTGATTATACGGAGCCTCTCAAGGCGAGGTAATCTATTCTGTAACAATTGACTTATGTATTGCCAGCATATGAAACCCTCTATGTTTAGCTCCATGAGGTTATCCATGATCTCTAGTTTTTCATCAGTTAAAATGGCATCCCAGTTTGTGTTACGCATATCAAGCACCCGAAGGCTTTGCAGATGTGCCCAGTTGGTAGGGTTATCACCTGCGGCTGCTTTGTTGTCTGTGCAATGTTCTAGTCCAAGGAATTTTATTGCCTGACATCCGAGGAAAGGAGGTGATAAAAAACTGAAGCTGCAAAAACAGAGAGTGATCACGGCGAGGTTGCTACAATGCTTAAACCATCCATTTGGTAACACTGGTGGATCATTAGACCTTTGGAATACAATGAACAAGGATGAAGTCCTTTCCAGTATAGTCTGCATATCCTCCTCTTGTACTGTCAGATAATCAGAAGAGATACAAACCCACTGGTAAGGCCTTGTTTGATAGTTCGGCATAGGGTTTTTGAATGCCAAGAATGGAGCCTCGGGATGTACCATGAACCTCTCACATAGTTGTTCTAACTTCGGAGCATCACACTTCCAATATATTCCTTTATGTAACGCATTAACAATCTCACTTTTTGTATCCTTTTTAGTGATACTAGCACACACCAAGTAGTTGGAAGCATGAGCCATCCAGTCAAATCCAGTGGTGATATGAAAACTATAATGCAAGAATAGTGTGAAGAGACAACAATCTGTGACTATTTTTAGGTCGATGCCCTCCATGCATGGGTGTTGCGTAACTATTCTAGCAGCCTCTTCGTGCAGCAGTGTCTTAAACTCCGAAAATGATAATCTGACGTAGGTAACGTGACAGAATAAAACTTGGGTGCCCCTTGACTTTTCTACTATGGTAGAGTAACCACTAATGTTCAGAAGCCTTCTATCAAAGGTCCATATCACTCTATTGCTGAGATATTTTGCCACAGGAATGCCAAAACTAGCTAGGTCAATCTCCTCATCGCTTCCATTAATAAAAATCACTATAAGTTTCATATCTCTCAGGATTCGATTAGTCAATGCTGCAAAACTTTGTATAACATCCCTAGAGCGGGGGTCCACTCCATTGAAGTCATCCTCCTCGTCCTGCGTGTCAAACACCTTCATAGTTGTGTGGTCAACTTTTAGCTCCTCTGCGATTTTCCTCTGCATCATCCTTCTGCTTTCCCACGCTGAGCAGTCCAAATAAATTATTTTATCATAGCATAATTCTGGAGGCAGAGCTTTCGTAGATAATTCTTGTGCTATGTATCTAAGAAGCGGAACTGCCCCAAGGCCATCCCAGCCATGAATATAGATGATACTTTTGTCTCTGTAATCGTTGGTATTGAGTTCGTCAAGTATATACTTCCCAGCGCTATCAACGCTTGACCCTGTGAACCAATCCTGAATAGGGGTAGGAAAAGTGAGAATGATCACCTTAATATGTTTCAGCCTCAACTAATCAGTAAATACTCCGACAAGAGAATACTAATAATCTGATAAAAAATAGCGCTCAGATATTTTTTATGTGTTTTTTTGGAAACGTGTTTGAATTAAAAGTGCCGACCACGCTTGCGGTCGCTACAGCAGTGCAGTACGTACCACTATCATGATGAAATTTCTCTATGTTGGAATAGACGAACAAAGAGATAAACGGGCGCACGGAATGACGATCTAGCCCCCCATCAACCCGGTGGTGATTCAAGGCCTCCAACCAGCTCCTGCAACCCCAGAGAACGATTCAAACGAGTCAGTACTTAAAGCCTATGCTTCAGCATCACATTGTTAAAATAACGAGTAGCACCTCATCAGAGTACTGATATTTTCGAGGGCGCGGACATGAACACCAACCTGCTCGCGGAGATGACCGAAGAATCCGTCTGTCGAACGACCAGCCTAACCCATGATCAGTCGTTCCGATCGACAGCAGCACTCTCAAATGTTCAAATCCACGACACTATCAAATGGATGGAGACGCTGCTACTTGTTGGAGCGGGGTATGCAGTGCAACAAGGCGAAACTATGGTTTGGCTGCTTCCTTGGGTGGTCCGTCAGAAACAACAGTGTGGCGTTTGGATGGATGGGGTATGGATCATCCAATCCCTTGCTTGTCGGTTGCCACCACGGCATGCACCTGGTCTCCTCTCTTTTCCAAAGCAAAGCATGGAACCATTGGAACGGAATCGAATTCCCTGGCTCTTTGCCTTTTCCTTTTTCTTTTTTTTTTTACTTTAGTCAGGCCGTAGCTGTAACTTTTGCTAAAGACAATTACGCACGCACGCCCTTCCCCTCTTTTTCTTTTTTTTTCTTTTATAAAAGAGCCTGGTGATGATTTTTGTCTACGAGTGTTGTTTGGCGAAACACACTCGTATGAAGTGCCGTGCCATCACATAGTTTATACGGGTATTTCTACGAGTAGTTTGGCGAAACACAGGAGACCGGCCGGCCGGCCTGAAATGTTCCCATGACTGCACGGCTCATTCGACCACCTCTGCTCTAATGCCCAAGTTTGAAAGTGTCATAGCATCCAATCCATCAAGATGCATTTGCCAAACAAATTGGAATTACGATGGACAAGCCACGTGTATGAGAACAGCTTTTTTGGGGACTACATTTTTTCCTACTCTTGTATATGTGTCTGTATCTACTCTTGCCTAAAGACAAGCAAGAATGAAGAATCCAATTTTGCCTTCCAGACATGCAAGAATCCACTTTGACCTTCCACACAAGCAAGACACGGGCGAGCAAAACCGTGATGGAGGTTCGGCGCCCAGAGTTCATTCTTCCTTCGCGATTTCCTTCTTCCGTACTCTTGGATTTATCCAAGTCCCAATCATCAACACGAGCATCGCCCCTCCATTTCTGCCAGTAGTGCCAGCCTTGTAGCGTGCAAGGAAATCTTCACGCCAACCGTATTAGCCTCTTCCTGCGGACGTCAAAGCAGATGCACTGATAAGACACGGCGACGTTCCAATTTCCAAACAAACAAAGATGATCAGGAGTGCAAACATAATACTGTTTCCTAACGAATTTTGATGTAAAGCGAAAAGGAATTGAAAGCAGTCTATTCTCTGTATAAGTTTCTAATCTTGCTGAAGAGAAGCCTTCTTAGTAACAAGTAAAGCAGGAATGCAAAACCGTAGAGAACTGAAATTTCAGTACGCTAGAGCTAAGTTTCTGTTTCGAGTTACTTATATCACCACGAAGAAATCAAAGTGTTTCTCTAACCGAATTCAGGCCACCGAACCGCATCGTCTTTAGTAGAGTTCATCGTACTCGACGGACGGGTGCTCTTAGGCTCATCATTCCAAACCATCTCCATCTGCAATGAGATACAAATCTTATTTTGCACGCCCAGCTGTCTGTCCTGGTATGCCACAGCGGGTGCCGCAATTGATCATGCTCCGACTAGCACATAGTACATACCTCACCAATTATAACTGTGTCGCCTTCTTGAACTCCACGTTTGATAAGAGTTCTGTTGACACCACACGCCTCTAGGGCATGCTGAAATCTTTTCAAGGAATCTGAGTACCTGCATCAGGAGAATGTCATAGGTATAAAATCTAGTGTCCTCAACAGTTAGTACTGAAGAATAAACTACTTACTGCCAGTTAGTCATCTGAACAAAACGCTCAATTCCAGCTCCAACAACAGTCCATGTATTTGTACCCTTATCATGAAAAATTTCAAACTCGTTCATCGCAGAACGTCTTTCCTTTTTTATTGCATCAGCAACATGGTTCAGATTTTCGGGCTCACTCCATCCTGCAGCAGTAAGAAGTAGAAAGACGAATAGCTCAAAAAGTCAAAGGAAAACACATTTGGCTTTAGTAATTGCTAATTGTCGTTAGCTGGCTGCAACTACAATTAAACAAAGAGGATGAAGAGCCACCTTCAGTTTCCTTCATCCTTTGTCTCTCTTTCTGCAGAATCTTATAAGCAGCATGAATAACATCCTGTGTGCCCCGTCTGTTTATCGCACTAATGCAATAAGGTTCAATGCCTTGAGCCAGTAGATTTTCCCTAAATATGGTCCATCTCTCAGCCGCCTCTGGAAGGTCAACTTTATTGTACACCACCACATAAGGCTTATCAACCAAAGATGGGCTAAACAACTCCAATTCCAAACGGACCGCCTCGAACTCATATTTGGGTTGTTGTCCAGAACCATCGACAACATGCACCTGAAACTCCAATAAGCCATTAATCAATAATCAATGCTCACTCATACAAACTACAAAGATTTCCAATCTCTACTAATTAGAAAATAGTATATCTTTTACATTAAATTAAAACGCCTGAAGATAATTATAACAAGATGAGAGGAACAGGAGGGACACAGCTACATACCAAGACAGAGCATCTCTCGCTGTGTCTTAGGAACTCATGACCCAAACCGTATCCACGATGAGCCCCTTCCAGCAAACCAGGAAGGTCAGCAACTACCATTGTAGCATCAAAATCTAATGAGACTACTCCAAGATTTGGTAGTAACGTCGTGAAAGGATAATTGGCTATAGTTGGCTTGGCAGCAGTAATAACACTCAAGAGAGTGCTCTTTCCAGCATTTGGGGCACCTACAATTCCCACATCAGCAACCAACTTTAGCTCCAAATCCAACCACCTGCCAAACACAATAGACCCAGAAGGATTCAATCGTCAAGTGTGGATTAGATGAATGCATCCAATAAGTCACTAAAAAACTAAACTGGATATTACGATAAATAAATATCAAGTGCACTCTGTTAATGACACCAAGATTCAGGTCTGCATCATGATCATGTGAATAATTCTGCATTTACTTGAATAGTTCATAGCAATGGCATTCAATTCTTTATACTGAGATTTGTACAACATTCAATTAACACGTTGGAAATTTATAAGAACAAGAATTTTCTCCAGCATCTAGTACTGAAAATCACATAACAATTCAGGCAGCTCTAAAATCCCATGAACAGGCAACATCAGACCAAATACATTTGGTACAAAGGAAATCATGCAATAACTATAATCATGGTTAACATATGAATGTTTATATGTCTGGTAGCTAGAAGCTACACGGGGAATAATGTACATCAGTTCATCAACATCTCGAACTGTTGGCTGGATTTTGATTATTACTCACAGAGGGTGTACAAACAGAGCAATATATACATTCCACCATTCCTCTTCTGATTGTCGTTGTCTATGACTAAAGCAATCAACAATTGAAGCAGAAGATTACATACTAATCATAATGGAAAAATTGAATAATCTACGCTCACAATAATGACCAGGATTGGCAAATGTAATGCGCTGCAAGAGTTTCATTTTCCACAAATATGAAATAACAATAGAAGAGAAGATAAACAATCTTTGGCAGCAAGGGAACATACATTTCTGGACCTTTCTCCCCCTTCTCTGCAATTCTGGGCACCTTGTTCGTCCCAGACTTGAACGCCGCGTTGCCTCGACCGCCACGTCCACCGGGGAGGAGCAGCGCGCGCTGCCCAGGTCTCATCAGCTCAAGCAGCTCGACGCCGCCGTCCGAGGACCGCACCACCGTCCCCGGCGGCACCTTGACCACGACGTCCTCCCCCTTGGCCCCGGCCTGCTGCTGGCCCATGCCGTGCGCGCCGCGGCCGGCGCGGAAGTGCACGGACTTGCGGAACGGCAGCAGGGAGTTCATCTCCCCGTCCACCTCCACGTACACGTTGCCCCCGCGGCCGCCGTCGCCGCCCGAGGGCCCCCCGTACGGCACGTACTTCTCCCGCCGGAACGCCACCACGCCGTTCCCGCCATCGCCGGCCTTGGCGAATATCTTGGCCGTGTCGAAGCATCGCATCACGGCGGGCACGCCCTTCTCCTTCGCCTCGCCCTTGTCTTCCTCGTAGCCGCCCTGCTCGTCATCGTAGCCCTCAAACACGTCACCATCGCTGTCCTCTTCCTCCTCGTAGTCGAACACGACGGCCTCCTCGCCATCATCTCCGTCGTCGTCGTAATCGAGCTCCGCCCGTGAAACAGCGTCACCCTGATAACTTCCCCTGAACGGGAACTCGTCGAACTCCTCGTCGTCGCTGTCGACGCCGTAGTCCGGGTCGAACACCACGACGTCACCGTCGTCGTTCTCGTCGAGCACCTCGGACGCGACATCCCGGTACTTCCGTCCTTTCGCGCCCTCGAAGATGTCCAAGCGGGTGACGACAGGCCCCTCGTCACCGTCGTCGTCAAGGTGCTCGACCGATCGCCGCGCAAACGCGCGGCCTCGCGAGCCGTTCTGGGAGGCCGCGCCCGCGTCGAACGGGCCAACGGCGAGCTCCGAGCCTTCCGGCGCAAAGGCTGCGACGTCTTCACCCTCCTCTTGGTCGCCCAACCGCTCGACGCTCCCGCGCGCGGAACCGGGAGGAGGTTGCGTCTCCGGGTTGGCCGGGGCGGTGGGGAACCGGTCGAGCGCGACCTCCGAGGAGTCTGGGTCGTCCCGGAGCGGGAGGCGGGTGAAGGTAGTGGCCGCGAAGCCGCCGCCGGCGACGGAGGCGGGAGGGCGAGGGGGTGCCGTCTTGATCGGCCTCGCGGCGCTCCGCTTTCCGCGAACGCTCTTGGCGTTCCGGCGAGCCTCTGCGTAGAAGAGGCGGAACGGGAACGCCGCGGCGGCGACGGCGGCCGGCGCCATCGGCTGCGCTGCGAGATGTTTCGCTCGACGGCTCGAGTGGTGCGGATAAGGAGCTCGGGCGTTGTACACTTGTCGAGTGAGAACTGAGCAGAAGATGCTGCAGTCAGGTCGGCAGTTCAGTGAAGACTCCAGTGAAATCGTGACCGTGTTGGCCGGATCGTGCGGCGGGCAGGTGGGTTATCAGTTTGCTCCAGACGAGTCTGTGCTTTGGCCGCAGTTCACTCTGGTAAACAAGTGTTGTCTTAATCCTTCTTCAGATAAGAAGTAAATGACGCAGTGCTCGACGAAAGGAGCTGGGCAACCACCAGACGCCGTCGCCGCCGCCCGCCGGCGACCCCCGGCATCTCCGGCCAGCTTTCTGCGTGCACGTCGGGTTCTCTAGTATGCATATATCCAAACCATATCCAAACAAGTGAAAGTCTTATGAAACTCGATGCCCATGACGTTGATCCGATCCAAACCTCATCGCCTTTCGAGGATTCGGTATGGATCGCTGCTGGCCTATCAATGATTTCACGAGGCGTTTCTTGCCGGGACCAAACATCTCACTCACTCTCGCTTAGCTCTTTTCGGATAAACGGAACCACGAGTGAGCTGAGGTTGGAGAAGAAGGTCCAAGTCGGCCGGTGACTTAACGGTTTCACCCGAATGAAACGGGCGCAGATCCGAAATATGGTTGACTCCACAAAACTATTTCAAGATAAAAAAAATACTACGAACAAATAAAAACTTCTTTTTTGTCAAAAAAAAAAGGCAAAAAAACTCACAGATGCCGCATGCTTTGAATCAGAGGATGCCGAAAACGCCCTTGACCCATCGCAATGATCGGTGTATTAAGAATTAATTCGGTACATATCATTACAATTTAAAAAAATTTAAAATATGTTATTTTGATTTACGTGTCATTCAAATCTCATCTTATTATTAACGTATCAATAATATATTTTAAAATTTATAAAATTATAATATATGTATCAAATTCACCTGTATTTAACCGGTGCTCAACTCGGCCGAGTTCACAGGCCACTCCCGTGCTTCCACCGCAACTGCATCCTCGTCATCCTTATCCCCGCGGGGGGACTGGAAGTGCAGTGGAGTGGCGATCCGATCCAGTCGGGCCTGGATTGCGTCCTTCTCCTTGTCGGCAACCGGTAAGGCGACCCTTTTCTTTCCCAGAAGAACTGTTCCGCAGTCCATCCAGTTCATTGTAGGATTTGTTTGCCGCGGGATGCAGCGTCGTTGGCAGCAGATTATTTCAGTTTCCTTTTGGGCTCAACTGATGCGTCCCAAAATTTTCGTAAAATCCGTTACTCGTCGTAACAGAATCTCAAAAAATTAGATTTTTAGTGCTGGGGAGTGATTAGAATAATATTCAGTGTTTCGTGGAAAGGATTTGATTTGTTTGCAGTCTTACTGATCTGTGAGTCATGTGTTTCGCAGGTCGCGTTTCGTGATCTGGCTGCGCCCGGCATGAAGGGCCCTTCGAAGCTCTTGCTGTTGCTGGTGGCGGCGTCGTTGTGCCTCTCGGCAGCTGTGAGTCGCTGTTTGACTTCGTACGGTTTGACTGCCACGATGATTACAGTGATGTGCAATGCGATTCTGATATTGGTTGGGGGCTGCGCTTTCAGATTGCTGCGGAGCAGACTTGTCCGGCTGACTTGGATAGCAAATGTGGCGGATCAGATGATTGGGAGGGGGAGTTCTTTCCTGGCATCCCAAAAATCAAGTATGAGGTGAGGCCTTCAAAATTCAGATGCTTGAGCTGAATTTTCATGCTGTGATAACAATTTTCGTGGATTGAACACATCGTTGTCCTTGAACGATTGTGCTGCAGGGACCGACCAGCAAGAACCCTCTTGCTTACAAGTGGTATAATGCAGAGGAAGTGGTTCTTGGGAAGAAGATGAAGGTATTATCTGTCACCTTGATCTGTTTGCTTGGTTATATTCACTTTCAGTATATCCTGCAATGTCAACCTTTACACTGTTAAATGAAGTCTACTTATTTGCTTGCTACTATACCAGGATTGGATGCGGTTCAGTGTTGCCTTTTGGCATACTTTCCGTGGTACTGGAGGAGATCCTTTCGGTGCTCCCACAAAGTCCTGGCCTTGGGAAGATGGTACAAATTCGCTGGCCATGGCTAAGAGAAGAAGTATGGAGATTACCTAGTTTTTAAGATACATTTCCAGCCTTCAGGCTTACGTGTTGATGTATTTCTTGGAACCAACTTCTGCGTGAATTGTATTGCAGTGAGAGCTCACTTTGAGTTCATGGAGAAGCTGGGAGTTGACAAGTGGTGCTTCCATGATAGGGATATTGCTCCAGAGGGCAAGACTCTCAAAGTATGTTCCTCACTTTGTTAATTCATGAACTAAAAATAGGAACAACTCTAATTCTTCTTTACTTGGAACAGACCATATCTGTTGTTTGGTACTTTTCTAGATGCTGAGTAAGGGATTTTTTTTTAAAAAAATGAAGAAAATGAAGGGTCTGCTGATAAATTGCAGTAAAAGAAATCCCTAAGTCTGCTGTTTCACATTGCAGGAAACAAATGCTAATTTGGATGAGATAGTTGAGTTGGCGAAGCAGCTCCAGGTTAGGTTACTGCAACCTTAAGTTAGTTAAATTGCTAGCACTTAGTTGCAGATCAATACTTTGGATTCCTATTTTCTAAAAAAAAAATTGGTTCTATATGATTTGCTTTTAGACTGAGACAAATATAAATCCGCTGTGGGGTACTGCACAACTTTTCATGCATCCACGTTACATGCATGGAGCCGCTACTAGGTTGGTACTTTATTTCTGTTCTGTTAACCAAATTTACAATTTCAGACTCTAGACTAATAGAACTCTTCAATAATGTTACAGCCCAGAAGTGAAAGTATATGCTTATGCTGCTGCACAAGTGAAGAAAGCTTTGGAGGTGGGAATTGTCTGTGGACGCTATTGTTGATGTTCCATTTATAGACAAATTTCATGATTCTGTGGTATATTCATACAGGTCACTCATTACCTAGGTGGCGAAAACTATGTATTTTGGGGTGGAAGAGAGGGTTACCAAACTCTTCTTAATACCGATATGAAGAAAGAGCTTGACCATTTGGTATGAGTGAGCCATTTTTATTTTGATGATTCCCTTATGTTTCTGCTAAACTTTTTACAACAGATTATTTGCATTTTGCTGGATTTGTCCAGGCTAACTTTCTTCAAGCTGCTGCGGACTACAAGAAGAAGATTGGATTTAATGGTAATTATATTGTTACTACATGATTTATCTGTTCCCACTTCCCAGTCTTTAACACATTGCGATATTTCAACTATATCAATGTAATGATAAATAAATGTTGAGCTTTTACCCTTTTTTCGCAGGAACATTGTTGATTGAGCCTAAACCACAAGAACCTACAAAACACCAGTGAGTTTATTACTCAGAAATGAATTAGCGAAGTTGCAAAATTCAAAAGCACTCATCCTCGTTTCTTCTGGCAGGTATGACTGGGATGTGGCTACTACATTCTCTTTCCTTCAGAAGTATGGTCTTACAGGTAACATTCAGTAGCATGTCACCATCTGTAGAATTTATAAAAAAGTTTGAGTTGATATTTTTCAGAATTTTCTGCAAGGAAGCTTGTGTGAGTTGTTCTGAAAGCGCTTCTTTTTCCCTTTTTTTTCTGAATGGCACAGGAGAGTTCAAGATTAATGTTGAATGCAACCATGCTACACTCTCTGGCCACAGGTAAAATTTTTTATTGTTTTGCTTGCCAAACTCTTTAGTTGTATGATTTCTTAAAGTTATGGTATCATAACTGGGTCTAAAACTTGCAGCTGCCATCATGAGCTTGAGACTGCCCGGATTAATGGGCTGCTTGGAAACATTGATGCAAACACTGGTGACCCACAAGTTGGTAAGTTTCACAGTTCAATGCAGCTCCCATCTAATAAACATGCGATTTCATATTCTTTATTGTGCTACAGTGGAAGCATAAATGCAACCCTTTTTCATTTTTTGGAGAAAAGAGGCAGCTGAACTGTACAAAGTAACTTACATCTCGGATTCTTATTTTCAACAGGCTGGGACACAGATCAGTTTCTTACAGACATTGCAGAGGCTACTCTGATCATGTCTAGTGTAGTTAAGAATGTGAGTGGAATGAATCATCTCTCTCCTGTTTCTCTGTGTACTCCCTCCTTCCCTAATAGAAGCTTATTTCTAGCTTTTGTTAACTACAACTTTGACCAATGATTTCTATAGATTCGGTTAAATTTAAAAACTTAGTATTTGTACTTTTAAATTCATTAAAAGAAATATTTTCATAATATATATAATTTATATTATTAAAACTAATTAAATTTATCAAAATTATTGGTCACAGTTGTAGTCAATAAAACCTAGAAATAAACTTCTATCGGAACGGAGGGAGCAGTCTGCTTGCCTTGTTGTATTCAAGGGAACACAGCAATAAATATGGTTGCACTCAAAAGTTGCTGCATTTTGTTTTGATTTCTTACAGGGTGGACTTGCACCTGGTGGATTTAACTTTGATGCCAAACTGTCAGTATTCATTGTTCACCTGTTTGTTACTACTCTGTAAAATTATTTCTAACTCAAAATAGATTAAAACTAAAGTTGAGTTCTTTCATCGTGACAACAGGCGGAGAGAAAGCACTGATGTTGAGGACATGTTACTCGCTCACATCTCAGGAATGGACACACTCGCTCGTGGCCTCCGAAACGTCGTCAAGCTGATTGAAGTAATAAAAAAAGCATCTTATCCTTCTAAACTTTCCACATACACATATTTCTATATTGAAACTTTTTGTCTGTGACGTTAGGACGGTTCGCTGGATGAGCTTGTCCGCAAGCGCTACCAGAGCTTCGACAGCGAGATCGGCACCTTGATCGAGGTACGACGCTAAAGAAACCACCTCTACCCTTTCAAAGAATTCACATGAAATCGTAACCTTGGTTTATCGGTGCACAAACAGGCTGGGAAAGGAGACTTCGAGACGCTAGAAAGGAAGGTTTTCGAATGGGGTGAACCCACTGTGGCGTCAGGCAAGCAGGTAAGCAAACCGGCAAGCCAGCCGCCCGCTCTACCGCCGTACATACATAGGAGTACAAATCTCTTAACTGATGATGATGATGTTGTGCTTTGGCAGGAACTGGCTGAGATGCTGTTCCAGTCTGCGCTGTAGATGACGCGATGTCCATAGCTTCCGCCGGGAATAATAAGCACCAGAGCGCAGCTCTCGGGGTGCGCGGTTGAACTTGCCACGGGCAAATGGTCTGGTTTGTCTCCATGCTATGAACTCTCTGTACAATGCAGCGTGGAGTTCTGAATAACGTGGGTTGTCAGAAATGGTAGCTGCCAGAATTAAGCTCTCCTTTGTTGGAAACGTAACGGTACTGATTGCTGAACCTCGTTAGCGCTTTGCGTACCCATTTCGTCATTGATCAGTGAGCTCCTTTACTACTGTCACTGTGGTTGCTCGTGTGGCCCACGTAATGTAATGTTTATCCGTGGGCTTACGGGCTGCGGATGCTTCCGCGGCCCATGTAATGTATCAGTTCCGAGGTTGATGATTGGGGTCGAGTTCCATATTTTTTTTTTAAAAAAAAAAACACTTTGGGCCAACTTTGACCAAGTGCCCTGTCTAACGAGGCAGTTGATGTAAAAAAAAAAAAAGCCAGGGGCAGTTTAGCCGTAAGCGTATAAAATTGACGCTACTATTGACTTTTAATATTAACTTTGATTATTTGTTTTATTTAATTTTTTAATAAATACTATATATTTTATTATATTTTGATTTATTATTAGAGTTATTTAAATTTCAACTAAAAATTTTACATATTTAAATTAATTTTTAAATAAAATAAGTAAAAATTGATATTAAAAATCAACAACGACATCAATTTAAATTTAAAGAGCAGAGTAGCAGTACTTCGGTGCCGAAAGGCTGATCATGGCGTCGTGATTAGCAGGTCAGGAGTCAGCTCGACCGTCGACGACGGGGTGGGTGTACTTGTACCCTGGGAGGCAGGGAAGCTTGGGGCACATCAGCACATGTGATGAGCGGAAGTGCCAGCCAACGACAACGAGCCAATAACACAGGTGGCGAGTCAAAAGGCGCCTACCTGGTCATGCCATCTCCCGAAAGCGACCTCAAACTCTTCTCAAATACTGCTCGTAGAATACCATCAGGACGCTGTTCCAAACACATATACTCCTACGGAGTTGGTACTCCATTATTTTGAATGATATTCTACGTGCATACAGTGAAAAGAAAACAGCATAATAGCTGAACGAACGAATGCTCACTCGATTGAAACGGCCATATAATCTGTCCTTGCAGAGTTTCAAAGCGGAAGTTTTGATACAGACTTGTTCAGTTTCTTCTTGTCCCGTGCCAGCTAAAGCAAACTGATCAGTCAAATCAAATAAATTGTCCCGAGAAATCTTCTTAAACTCGGTTTCTTCTTCTCAGAATAAACGAACTTGTATCTATATATCCGCCAATAGTTTCTTTTCTTTACCCACCGATCCATCTCCACGGATTGACACCGCAACGACCTCCTGAGCTCATCAGCGTCTCAGCTGGAGCAGTAGCCGGGGCACCGCCGAAATTCCTCCCACCCAGACGAACATTTCAACCGCACTACTACAAAACGCTCCGATTTTGCCAACCAACAGTTTGGTTGGACCTTCACTTCTCTTCTTCCATCCATCCAGGTCTCGGGCGATCGCTCTTCTGTTTATTACGCCTCGCCCAGCCGGCCTTGACTTCCCCTCTCCGGCGCGGAAATCTCCCAGAAGACCAGCTGGTTTCATTCACCGGAGGAGAGATCAGCGTGCATTCAATCGGAAGCCCGGGTCTGTCAGCTGAACCGATCAATCCCATCGCGGCCGCGCTGCCATTTGTTGTAGGATCGTTCTCCCTCCGGGACGGCGGGATGAGCTGCTTGCCGTGCTCGGGCACGTCGGGGAAGGACGCCAAGGGCAGCATGGCGGCGCTCTCGCCGTCGCCAAGGCCTGCGGCCAAGGCGGCACCAGGTGAAGTTTTGATCCTTTTCGTGGAACCGCTTCTCGTCTTGGTCAATCAGCTTCAGATGTTAGCTAGTACTTGGAGTGACTGGTTGCTGTATAGAGATTACCTGTGAGAGTTCGTTGGATTAGGTTTCTGTAGTTGTGATTATTCATTGAAGGATTCTATTTTAGCAAATACAAGTGTTGGTTAATAACGCATGGGCTCATGGCTTTAAAAAAAAAAGCAAATTTTCATTAGATTTCTTGCTGAGATAATGGCTGACTGGACACAATTTCTCTGTATAGAGGTAGAGTGGAAGGGAAGGAAATATCTGAAGTGTGCCTTGCGTTACAATAAATTTGTTTCCAGACTTTCTGTTTCAAGCAATCAGTCAACAGTTCTTCACCTGTTCTATAGTTGAATCGTCACACTTATTCCTTGACGCGGTCATTTGCTTGCTTCGAGTTTGCTTCAAGTATGCTTTACTCTTTGAGTGGTTGTTGCAGGGAATGGGGAGTTTGACACAAGTATTACTCTCTCTCTCTCTCTCTCTCTCTCTCTCTCTCTCTCTCTCTCTCTCTCAGCATCCAGTCGGATCGTTGATTTGAAGGCAAGCTATGGCTCATTTGTTTGTTGTGTGGCTGTTGCATTTTTCTTATCCATAAGAACCAGTAAACTTTCTTGTATTCATAACCATTGGCAAATTTGATGGAAAAGTTTAATGACTATTGACTAGAGGACACAGGTGAGTTAATTCTCTCTCTGTAGCATTGTAATAAAGAACTAATCAAAGTGAGATTTACAATTTAACTTACCCAGAACGCAAGCTTCAGCAGATTAGGAAATTAGTGCTATTTGTTTTCTATGTGGAGTCGGCACATTCACCATCAACAGGGGTAAGATGATAAACTCCTGTTGATATGATTGTTTGTTATCTAAATAATGATACTTTTACGGAATACTCCTCTGAAAGATTTAACTCTGTTGCCTGATAGTCCCTTCAGGTGAAAAATTTAAGAATTGCAAACCTTGGTAGGCAATAACTCTGAATATTACAGCATTGAATACATTGGTGCAACAGTGGAGTAGACAGTATAAGACTTAATGTTCTAAGTTCTATTAGGTTTCGATATTTTTGTAGTTGCATTCTAATCGATTATTTGTATCTGGACTTCTATATTTGAGATTATCTACATTGATATAAGAATAAGCATTAATACTGAGGATTTATACTAACTTTCATCTTCTCAATGGGTCAAGCTCGATTGAATTCACGTACTGGCGCCTCCAAGAATGAAGATTCTGTACATATTCGCAGAGGAGGAAACATTTCACATGGTCCGACGCAGATTTTCACTTTCCGAGAGTTGGCTGTTGCTACAAAAAATTTCAGAAGAGATTGCCTATTGGGAGAAGGTGGTTTTGGTCGTGTATATAAGGGACGCCTGGAGAATGGACAGGTTTGCTAGCATTCTCTTTGTGTTTTTATTTTTTTGGCCTGCAATTTTGGATATACTTTTATTAAGAAGTATAGGGAACATTCCCCTGATCTTCTAATGGTTTTCTGATACCTTTATTTTTTGCGCACGATTTTGCCTATGTCATCTAGCAGGTCGTCGCTGTGAAGCAGCTTGATAGAAATGGTTTTCAAGGAAATCGTGAATTTCTTGTGGAGGTTCTCATGTTAAGTCTGTTGCATCATCCTAATCTGGTCAGATTAATTGGCTATTGCGCAGATGGTGACCAGCGTCTCCTAGTTTATGAATATATGTTGTTAGGGTCACTTGAAAATCATCTGCATGGTAAGCAGTTCCCTCTATTATGAAAGTTGCTTCAATGTACATGTATGAACCTGAAAGCTTGTAGAATGGAGTTTCCTAAAGAACATATCAGAGGATTTTTTGCGATGCAAGTTTTGATTTAAAATGACATAATGTGGTACTCCTAGATAACATTTAAATGGCCAAACTTTAAAACATACCTTCCCTAATGTCAGAACCTTACAAATAGATAATAATCCTGTGACTTCCTCATTTGTACAAATACAAGATTTTCCTTCGCTTCAGTTTCAACGCATGTTACATTTTCATTTTATTTCTAACCTGCTATCGTTGAAACCGTAAAGACCTAAAACACTTGTCACTGTCTAACTTGTTCGTTATTTTCTGACACTATCCCATGGCATTTTCTGGACACTGTCATCCATATGTGACGTATCTTTTTTGGTAGATTGCCCACTAGACAAGGGACCTCTTGACTGGAACACAAGGATGAAGATTGCGGTCGGTGCGGCAAAGGGTCTCGAGTATCTTCACGATAAGGCAAATCCACCTGTCATATACAGAGATTTCAAACCATCAAACATTCTTCTGGATGAAGACTACTACCCTAAGCTGTCTGACTTTGGGCTTGCAAAACTTGGACCTGTCGGTGACAAGACTCATGTATCAACAAGAGTTATGGGAACATATGGATATTGCGCTCCTGAATATGCCATGACGGGACAGCTGACAGTAAAATCTGATGTTTACAGCTTTGGTGTTGTTTTCCTTGAACTCATTACAGGCCGCAAAGCAATTGATCACACCCAGGCTTCAGGGGAGCAAAATCTTGTTGCATGGGTAGGTTTGACTGCACCAAGTTATTTCATTCATTTGATTTCAGGGGGCCTATGCCTTTTTGTTTCTTCATACGCCCAAAGCATCTGATCCCTATAATTTTTGTAGGCTCGCCCACTTTTCAAAGACCGAAGGAAATTCTGTCAATTGGCTGATCCATCACTACAAGGACATTATCCTAAAAGGGGTTTGTATCAGGCTTTAGCTGTTGCAGCCATGTGTTTGCAGGAGCGCGCAGCATCTCGGCCCCTCATAGGGGATGTTGTCACGGCACTATCTTATCTAGCTTCACATCCTTATGATCCAAATGCACCAACCACAAAAGATTCCAGGACCTGCCCATCTACTCCAAGAGCGAAGACGCATAGAAGAACAGTCAGTGTTCCTGATGCTCAACATGTTGCTAATTCCCTTATTTTGAACTTCCCAGACATGAGGAAGGATACTAGCAGAGTAGGGGAATTCGAGCAGGATTGTGCTGAAGGTTATGGTAGTGGTAATAGCTCTGGAAGGAATGATGGCCTGGATGTTCCAGAACTGCTGGCCATTCATAATGGAAAAGATTACAGGGAAGCAGATAGCATTAGCAAGCCTGCCGCTAAGTTTGATGCCTGGGAGAAATAGAAGGCAGAAGCAGGAAAATGATGCAGGTATCTTTGGTAATACATGTGATCAGCTCACTATAACAACTTGTCAGAATTGCTATCAATTTTGCCAGGAATCTTAACCATTGCGATCTGGTTTCCGAGTCCTTTTTCACAGAAACATTATCCAGAGTTGGTACTACTAGTGCTACGGTCTGCAACAGCTGTGTTTTTGCAGACCTGGAAGCCACATGCTCCATGGTTGGTTTTTAGTAGTTTCCATGGAACAGTTTCAAAAATTCTGTCCAGAGTGTAAACAAAAAAAAGGAACTACGATTGAGTAAAATAACAAGACGTGTCTCCGAGTCTCAGTTTCAGACGATGTATTCTGTTCGGAGTCAGCTGCATTCAGACTGTGACAGATTTACCCAGTTTTGTAACTAAACCCTGCAGTATACATCATTCAGGAATGAGGAATCAGGATGAGTTTTCTTCTTGTCAGAACGTGTTGCAGAGTTGCAGCACGGCTTGTATGCTTGTACATGTAAAGGAGTTGTATTTGTACCTAGATCTGTTCATATAATTTTTTACATTGGCTTTCATACAGTGTAATGGAGTTATTTGCAGACATGTCACACATATATTTCTGTACAGAAAAAAAAGGGGGAGGTATTTAACCTGTTTGTTTGCAACGTTACACTGAACCATACATGTGTATCATATTATGTGACATTTTACTGCTTTGTGCAGCATAATGCTTATGTATGGATGTTAGTTGTTTTGTATTGAGTGAAAGGAGAAGAGCTCTCAATATTTTTCATACACCAGATAGAAGCCACAACCTACGGCATCTATCATGCTTACGCTATTTACATCCCTGTCGTCTACATATTCACGAGATAAGCTGTGTCAAACAGGGACTGAAAATTTCATCAGAGAGTAAAATATTCAATCAAATCATAACAACGTGATTGTGCATGGCCAAGGCATCTCAAGGAGCAGCCAGCAAACACTAAACAACTATTCCCTTTGCAGTGGCACCGGCACGCGGACCGTAGGAACGAGCAAGAGGTCCGAGCGGCGGCGAGTCGTGATCCCCATCGACTCCGTCATGTCCAGCTCGCTGGACTTCATCCCGTCGGGCAGCTCCCAATCGAAGTGGTAGAGCAGAGAGGCAAGCGGGAGCTCCATGTTCGCGAGAGCGAACGCTATGCCGGGGCACCCCCGCCTTCCGGCGCCAAACGGGATGAACTCGAAATCCGTCCCTTTGAAGTCAACGCTGCTGTTCTCGAACCTCTCCGGCGCGAACTCCTCCGGCGCGTCCCAGTACGCCGGGTCCCTGGCGATAGCCCACGCGTTGACCAGCACCGTCGCGCCCACCGGGACGTCGAATCCGAGGACCTGGCATGGGTCCCCGCACTCCCGCGGCATCAGCAGCGGCACCGGAGTGTGCAGCCGGAGAGCTTCCTTGATGACGAGGCGCAGGTAATGCAGGTCGCCCAGGTTCTCCTCCGTTACTTCGTTCTTCTCATGCGCGCCAAGGACTCGGCGGACCTCGTCTTGCGCCTTGCGCATCACTCTCGGGTTCCTCATGAGCTCCGCCATGGTCCACAGGAGCGTGGTCGCCGCTGTTTCGCTGCTTGCCCCGAAGATATCCTGCAGTAATCACGAAAGATACATATTTTACCTCTGTGGTCAAAGATTGAGGGATCTCGATCCCATTGCAGATAGCAGAGCATGTTGAGGGAAATCTTACGATGATCACTGCCTTGATGTTTTCAGTGGTGAGTGGTGGATCCAGCGCGTCCTTCCTCTGCACCCGCAGCAGCACGTCGAGCAGGTCCTCATCGTCGGCGGACCCCGCGGCGGCGCGTCTGTCGGCTTGGTGCTCCCGAATGATGGTGTCGATGAACGACAACATGTCCTCGCGCTCGCGCTTCATCCTACGCGGCATCCTGCTGATCATCATCGCCAGGCGCGAGGAAGGGAAGAGGTCCGGCAAGCTTTGCGTGGGGATCCTGAGCCGCCGCTCCAGCAGCCGCAGGAACGTCTCCCTGTCCCTGAACCTGCTGCCGATGATGGCGCGCACCGACGCGTCGGCCACGTACGCCGCGACCAACCGGTTCAGGTTGACCGCTTGCCCGGCTGGCGCCGACGCCACGGACCGGACGAGCGTGCGAACCTCCTCCTCGCGCACTGACCTGAACGACCGGACGCGGCGCGCGCTGAACAGCTCCACGGTGCAGATCCTGCGGAGCTGCCGCCACCCCTCGCCGTAGGGCGCTGCCACGAGGCCGTAGCTCCCCTCGCCGAGCAGGACCTTGGCCGTCGGGCCGATGGGCCGCGACGCGAAGGTGACGTCGTGGGTCCGCATGATCTCCCGCGCCGCGTCGGCCGAGGAGGCGACCACGACACGGAGCTCCCCGAAGCGGAGCAGCATGAGCGCGCCGTGACGCCGCGCGAGGTCGCGCATGGCACGGTGCGGGAGCGCGCCCGCCATGTGGTGGATGTGGCCGATCACCGGCAGCGCCCACGGCGACGGAGGGAGCCTCAGCCTTCTGCGGCTGCTGGAATTCGCGCGCGTCGAACGGCGCAGGTAAAGCAGTGGCAGGACGATGAGCAGAGGAAGGAAGAGGAGGTAGAGCGGAACGACATCAGCCATGGCGATCCGTGTTTAGCTCGACACTGGAGATTCGAGATCAGAAATCAGTGTTCTGCTCTGCCTGTATTTAAGGTGGCATTGGCAGCTCGTGTGCACTGCAAGTATTATAATCTGGACATTGCTACAAGCCAGCGCGTAATATATAGGGGAAGGATGAGGTTTGTTGTTCGCCTAAGCTTTTTGGACGCATAAATTTTATAAAAATTTCATAAAAATTTTATAAAATTAATTTAATTTCACAAAAACAACGTAGTAAACAAAAAAAAATTCCGCGTTGGAAAGGAGGCCGAATTCATCTCGGGCGAAGCGAGAGTAACATGGCCACATGGGATACTAGAAGATAATGGCATCGTCAACCATGCCAGGCAATGAGGAGGCGGCCCGCTAGCCGACGTCGACGTCGACGTCGGGCCGGAAACGACAGGGAGCAGGAGAAGAAGAATCATGGCGCGAAAGTAATTATATTTCTCCATCTCCATCTCCATCCCCATCTCCATTTGCTGCATGTCTGGATCAAAATAAAATTGGACATGGAAAAGAGTTGACCCTGAGAGAACGAACTGAACAAGAACAGCTGGTTCCGGCGCCATGTATTGCTCTGTACTTGGGTTGAGTTCGCATCGATTCCTCATGCTGTTTCCGCAAAAGGAAGGAGTTCTCCGTACTGATGAAGCCATGGCAGGCAGGGCGTGGACGCGTGGTCACCATCGGGGCATCGGCTACGGCGCGGGGGGGGGGGGGGGGGGGGGGGGGGGGGGGGGGGGGATGCAGGTGGCTGCGAGGAATGGCTTGGAGATGGCGGCGGCTGGCCGGCCGGCAGGGACCGCAACGGAAGGTCTAGGACAGGGAGACGTTGCCAGGTGGTGTCTGCCTACGCCCGAGAAGCGCGAAGGAGACCTCGTTCGACGTACGGCGGAGACGAACTGGCGCCGTACGCCGGCGAGGAGACGTCGAGCGAGAGCAGGGCCGTGCCCAGGTCCGTCTCCGTCCCGGTCGGTCCATCTGCTTTAGGCAGTTGGGCCTCCAACATATTTTATACAGGCCTTCGTTAATGGCCCATCTGTGAACAGCCTGCGTCTCCCAGGCAACTGGAACTGGGCCTTCGACTCTGCTGGACCCGTGCGCATGGGCTGCGAAGTCCACCCAGAGTAACTGACCCAGCCCACCAATCTTCGCGATCGTGCGGACAAACCACAGCTAACCATCAATCCAAACTTTTAAAAGCTATAAAAAATATTGTGATTTGTAATAATCCACTCAAAAAAAAATTTGAAGTTCCTATTATTAGCCACCAATCCCAAGAAAACATGGCATGAACTCTGCTGTGCTGTCCCCGAACCACAAATCACATCGCGCCCTCCTACTCAGGACTCTGGAGGGCGTTCGGTTATTTCAGGCCACCTAAACCAGAGCTTTCGGACGCCAAATCACATCGACCGAGCTGACTTACACAGCCATCAGGCCCCGTCACCGTGTGACTGTTCCCCTGCACACGTAAGCGCGACGACGGATGCCATGGCCGTGGCCGACCAGGTGACACTATAGCTGACAGCGGACTGACTGTCTGAAAGGCTCAGTTCGCTTAACCACCCCGTATCTATTCTACTCTAATAAGAACCGCAACCGTCAAACCAAACTCCTCCTCCAATATCAGATGAGGCATCTGCCACCTTTTTTCTTCTTTCTCCCACGTTAATTGGCAATCGGAGGAAGAAGAAGGTCGATCTTCTCGGACTGAGCTAGAACTAGCTAGAGTAGTGTGTCAGTGTCACCGGAAGAAGATCACCTACTTCCATCGGCCACCTATGTACCTCTGCTTCTTGTACCTGCCTGCTGCCACCTAGCAGTCCCCCATGCTGTTTCTGTAGCCGCGCGCCATTCCTTAACCAGCCGAGCTTGTCCTGGAGCGCGGCGGCCTGCGGGGTCACCGTCTCTCCGGGAAAGAAGCGTGATGGGTCGGGTGGCCATGGACATCGTGATCGCAGCGGTGGTTGTCTTCGCGGCGGCGGCGACTGTGATCACGAGAGGCGAGAAGGTGGTGGACGAGTTCGGCGCCGGCGCGTCCTTCATCTTCGGCGACTCGCTGGTGGACGCCGGGAACAACAACTTCATCCCGACGCTGTCGCGGGCCAACATGACCCCCAACGGCATCGACTTCGCGCCGTCGGGCGGGATGCCCACGGGCCGGTTCACCAACGGCCGCACCATCGCGGACATCATCGGCGAGATGCTGGGCCAGGCGGACTACTCGCCGCCGTTTCTCGCGCCCAACACCTCCGGCGGCGCCCTGCTCAACGGCGTCAACTACGCGTCCGGGGGAGCCGGGATACTCAACGCCACGGGGAAGATCTTCGTACGCGCGTCTCGCTAGCTCCTCCGTCTACTAGCTTGTCTGTGGTTTTCCAGATTGCGATATATACTAAGCTTGTCATCTCATCACTGTTCATCAGGTGAACAGGATCGGGATGGACCTCCAGGTGGACTACTTCAACATCACGAGGAAGCAGCTGGACGACCTGCTGGGGAAGGACCGGGCGCGGGAGTACCTGCGACGGAAGGCCATCTTCTCCGTGACCATCGGGTCCAACGACTTCCTGAACAACTACCTGATGCCGGTGCTGTCCGTGGGCACGCGCGTGTCGCAGTCGCCGGACGGGTTCATCGACGAGCTCATCTCCCACCTCCGCGACCAGCTCACGAGGATGTACACGCTCGACGCGCGCAAGTTCGTGGTGGCCAACGTCGGCCCGCTCGGCTGCATCCCGTACCAGAAGACCATCAACCGCGTGGAGGAGGACGAGTGCGTCAAGCTGCCCAACCAGCTCGCGCAGCAGTACAACGCGAGGCTCAGGGACCTGCTCATCGAGCTCAACCAGAACCTCCCCGGCGCGAGGTTCTGCCTCGCCAACGTCTACGACCTCGTACTCGAGCTCATCACGAACTACCCAAAATACGGTAAACACTAGATCACCTGAGTTCTGTTTCTTCATGGAGAACTGGAGAAGAACCGATGAAAAGAAAGAGGAACAGAGGAGTGATCAGTGGCAGACATTATCGATCTGCAGGGTTCGAGACGGCGAGCATGGCGTGCTGCGGCAACGGCGGCTCGTACGACGGCCTGGTTCCGTGCGGGCCGACGTCGAGCATGTGCGACTCCCGGGACAAGCACGTGTTCTGGGACCCCTACCACCCCAGCGAGGCGGCCAACGCGCTGCTCGCCAAGTACATCGTCGACGGCGACAGCAAGTACATCTCGCCCATGAACCTCAGGAAGCTCTTCTCCATCTAGGGAGTAGCTGACATGCCTTCCGTGTTCCTGACCGACCGTTTTGCCGTCGACGACGA
This sequence comes from Zoysia japonica, assembly GCA_001602275.1. Taxonomy (NCBI): domain Eukaryota; kingdom Viridiplantae; phylum Streptophyta; class Magnoliopsida; order Poales; family Poaceae; genus Zoysia; species Zoysia japonica. The sequence goes on along the minus strand of BCLF01000044.1, from coordinate 1,700,534 downwards.
CGACATCGAGCTTGGTTCCGTTTTCACCGTGCAACAACTGTATCTACTAATCGTTCGTCTGTCATTCTGATGGTTGTGCTGGACTGTGGTGTATATTATTTTAGGGGTGTAATTTGTGAATGTAATTTACGAGACAGTGACATATTGGAGACACGATTCTTTTGGTCATCCGATTCTTCTGTCATTTTGATGGTTCTGCACTTTTCTCGAGTGATACAGGTTCACTTGATTGGTCTGCTGACTGTATCTTGGGCCTATCTCCAACGTTTGATCAAAACAAACAGCCCAGTTAAATTTTGTTAAAAGAATGTAGCCCATACAAATATACGACCCACAATCTAAACATACGGCCCACAATCCAAAATACGGCCCATTGAGACCAGCCCATCCTTTGTTCCAACTCGCAGCCCAATTCGGCCGCTTCCCTTCCTCCTCGCAGACTTGCAGTTGCTCCCCTCCGGCCGCTATGCTGACCGCCGCCGCGCGCGCCCGGCGCCTACTCGCGTCCCCGGCGTCGTCTGGTCTCCCCGGGATCGTATCTGGCCTCAGCTCCGGGTACGCATCAGCCGCGGAGTGCGTCCTCCTGCCTCGTCTCCTTGATGGAGCCCGCGCCTCGCAGTCCTCCCCGTACCACAACACGGGCTTCTCCTCCCTTGACTTCCAGTCTCCCGGTAAGCCCTCTTGTGTAGACTCCCATTTTGTCGTGGACTCGTGGTGATCCCAGTGCGTGGCTTGCGTTTGGCCGACGTGTTAGCTGCTACCTGCGCGGTCTCGAGGGCATCGCAAGCATTTTTCCTGTTCTCAATCAAGTGGAAAATGATGGGGATTAGGGGATCCCATTGTCTCGCGAGGATTTGCTTAAATTGTGCGACCTACTCGTAAGTTTTTCTGTAAATTAGGTAAAATGTTGTTGCCAACCATGGCTTCTCATTGGCGGATTGAAAGACCAGTGCACTATCATATAGCAACAGCTCACTTCTCGACAGAAGCAAGCGATATTCATCACCCTACAGGTTATATTTTGACTATGTTCTGCTTGCTATTACTTTCAGCTCCCGTATTCCTTATTATCTGAAGCTGTGGTACTTTTGTTTTTTTTTATCATTGATAAATGCGTGTATATTGACATGCCAATTAGCTACATTTAAAATATTCATGATATATTATTCTTAAAATAATTATTCTGAGGACCTTGACTAGATGTTGAAATAAATATTAACAATATCGATTAAGTTATTGATGTGCTAAAGAAAAGAGTTGATGCATTTAGATTCTCTCTCTACTGATATAAGTAGCAGCTTATCATCACTAGGTATCATAATGAGGATCTCCCCTATAATCATTAACCAACCATGTACTGTAGACTCATTAGTGTACTGTATCATCTTGCCAGTAATCTTCTCTATGTCTTGATCTTTTTTCATGTAAGCAGTGCAGAAATCAGAAACACGAAAGGCTATGAATTATGATATGATATATTCTGCTTGACTCATGAAGTTGGCATTTTGTATTGCATTTTCAATCTGTTGTGGCTTTTGTTGAATTAAGTTAAACTTGTGTTCCTTTTGAAATTAATCAATCAAATTGTATGCTTTGTATATTTAGCCAGCAAGCAATTGGTTTGTTTCTCGGTTTCGCCCATCGGTCTGTTTCTTATAATAGTTTTTTGATATTGCGTTTCCATTTGTTTATGTGATGGATGGCCACAGAAGCTGTAAAGGAGCAGTACCAAAAACTGTTGAAATCTATTGAAGCCGAAACGATGCCTCCAAATGCATGGATGTGGTCAATGATCAGCAGCTGCTCCAATAAGGAGGACATCAAACTTCTTTTTCAGATTTTGCAGAAGCTGAGAGTATTTGTAAGCTCCTAAACTTTGTGTTCTATATGTTTGGAATGTTTTTTGTGCTATCAGGGATGACTATCCATATACGCTTATTTGTACAGAGACTATCAAATGTTCGCATCAATGCAAACTTCAATGACCATTTGTGTATGAAAATGACTGAGGCATTTGCTCGTGTAGGCGCCCTGGACTATGGTATGGTCCCAATTTAAGGTCTAATAGCTTGCTCTTTTGTTTATTACCTTGGCTGATGGATCATGCACTTATTTCATTTTAATTTCTGTTGAGAATTTTTTTCCTTGGTACAGCCTGAATGCTTGATAGATGTCGTTCTTCGCATCCTAATGGAAACATGTATGATGTGTATATATCAAAGCAAAAGGAAATAATAAGCCACCTATTTATTCTGCTATGATATATCATGGTAACAACATGAACTTCTGCTAAAATGATGTGGGCACAAGGTTCTCAAATCCTTTTGTTAGGAAATAATATATAGTCATAAAGATGTTAAATTTCATGTACTGCTGGAAGCATTATACCCCTATTCACTTTTCAAGTTTTATATATTGCATAACTAGACGTTAAACATTTGTGGTCCAATTTCTTCTTTGAGATGTCCCATATTGCCTTTGAAAGTATTGCTAGTGGAAACCAGGGCCCTTAGTCCCGTTTTAATTTATTTCTTGTCATCAATGCAGGGCTGAAGGCTTTATGGAAGCATAATGTTTATGGAATTACACCAACAATTGGTTCTGCCCATTATCTACTGGTATTCAGTTATGTTAACTCTTGCCAGGTTCCAAGTTATATGGATATAATAATTCTCTCATTTTTCAGCGACATGCTAAAGAGCATAACGATACTAAGCTAATGGAAAGCATAATGCAAGTTCTTAGGAGAAACTCCTTGCCTTTGCAACCAGGCACTGCTGATATAGTTTTCAGGTATGACATTAGTTAGTGCATGCAATTGTTTCATCTATTATTCTCATTCTATAGTGCATAAACACCAAGACTTGATTATTTGTATATATATGAAAAAATATAGTTTGGTCTTAGATTTATATGCATTGGACTGCATCTTATAAGTCCTTCATATTTTCGTGGAGCAGGTGTATATCTAAACATGTGAATTCTATATAAATGACAGCCTGGAAAGCTTACTATGATTTACATCTATTTCAATTTATTGGTTCAATTTTTTTGCTTTGAAGATTCCACAGACCTTCTAATACATTTTCATGGCAATTGTCTTCATGTAGCATCTGCTATAATGCTGATAGATGGGACTTAGTATCAAAATATGCTGAGCGATTTGTTAAGGCTGGTGTCAAGCTGCATTGTACTGCATTTGACATTTGGATGCAATTTGCTGCCATTGTTGGTAAGCAGTTTGGTTCCTCATTGCTCGGCTCAAATGGCATCTCAGTACTGCAGCAGTTAACTTACCTGTACGATGATACCCCGGGGCAGCGCTGCTGTCAAAATTCATGTTTATTGTTTATGAATAGTCGATAATCCCTGATAGGTGTCTATATAGCCTTCTCCAAAATACACCAAATATAAGTCTACATAAGCTCATTTACACCTTATTTCACTTGATTCCTCCATATCTGCCATATGACATACACTTACCAATGCCGTTAACTTGCCGCCCATCTTAACTCAAGCAATAATTGATGGCTAATAGGTATCTCCCACCTGAATTCCAGTGTTCAAGTCCAAGTGGAGGGAGTAGTTATTTTTTAGTTGCTCTAGTCAAATCTTAGTTCCATGCCCAGTTTTGGAATTCTGACATAATTCCATTCTGTGAAGCACACTTTGCTGACGCATGTAATTCTGCATCTGCAGGGGACTCTCAGGCTATTTGGATCATAAATAGTCTGAGAGGCAAGTCAGTCAAATATTATACTCTTGCAACAGGTTTTGCATGTGCAAAGGTAATTGTTCCGAGAATGGATATTATTGCATCCCAGTGGTAAACTGTAGTGTTGCTTTCTTTGGGTTTTTATTCCTGTTTGAGCTGAACTGATCGATTACCTTGCTGCCTTTCAATCTGTCATGTTTAGTTGCAATACTCAATAGTGCCGAAAGTAGTATTTATAGTATCACATTACTACGCAATCTATAGGTCTGTGTTAGCACTTAGCACTTTTGCCATTTTCATATTGACTTAGGTGCTTCAAGTTCCTGATCTTAGATACATTGTGAATTGCTCTATTGCAGGGATTCCTGCTTGAACGCAAACCAGAAAGTGCTGCTGCCATTATTAAACTCCTTAACAAGGTTGGACGGAGGGAGTATCATTTATGAACTTCATTGAATCTATGCTAAAATAGTTTCCAAAGTCAGGTTTTTATTTATATAAGTCCTCAAATAGACGGCTTCACTTGATGAAAAATTTATGTCTGCATGTAGCATTTGCCTGAACAGAAGAAACCTTTTATCAAGGATGAACTCCAAAAGTTGATCGCTGAATGGCCTTCAGAAGTGATAAAGAGGCAGAGTAAAAATGATAGGAAGGTGAGATAAATGAATTCACTTCAATTTCTCCATTATCAGGAATGTTGTAGTTTTGCAATATCCCCGTATGAGATGCCTTTTTTTTTAGTTGGTGTGACATGTCATTTTGGAAGTGAAGTAGCTTGTAATTCTTGGGAGTAGGGATCTATCATCTATTCTTTGTGCTCATCTAATATCGAAATATCCCTACATTTATCAGGGTCTAGAGGAAGCTCTGGTGAAAGACATCCCTGCAATGATTAATTATCTGACAAATTTAGGCCTAGATCTTCCTGCGGATCTGGACAAGCTTACCCCTCAGCTCCAAGCAGCTTAGTAAACAAGATGCACGGGTTGAAGATGCAGCAATACACCTGATAACGAGAAAGGAGAACGGCCTTTCAGAATGGATGCAGGCAGGCAAGGAAGATCAGCGCCCATCCATTTTGATTCATTTTTTTTTTTTGGTTTACATTGACATGGGTAGAGCATAGCTTCACCAGCTATAACATGTGTATGTTGGGTGTGTTCTACGTGGCGCACTGTGTTATGAATTTGTAATCATAAAGTTTTTACCGCTGCATGAAAGCTGCGAAGCTTTTTGGCTGGTTAACTCATTCATCAACTCTGTCATGTGCCCAGATTCTTTTCTTGAAAAAAAATCTCTCCTGGCTTATTCTATTGCAATGCCCTGTCTTTTTACAGCGACCTGTCCTCACTTTGGAGCTTCATTTTGTTTGAAATTTGGCGTGGGTGGATGAAGCGTCGCCTTAATACAACCGACGGGTCGTCTTCTTGGCGGGAAGCCCAAACAAAGCCGCGCGCTTAACGTGCGACGAATCAACATCACAAACCACGGAAAGTGAACGGAAGCAGGGGATTAGTTACTGGAACCGGTTGTCAATGCCCAGAATTTTAACCAGATTTCACCGTATAACTTGAAAGCTAGGTTTATAATTTTATTTCGATTTCTTCATCACTCTCACCCTCAATAAAAAAAATAGAGTAAATATCACAAACTACAAAGATTTTACTTATATTATTACAAAACTACAAATTTAAGCTATAGTTTTTAAAAAAGCTACATTTTACTACAGTTATTTCAGCAACACACACACACACACACACATATATATATATATATATATATATATATATATATATATATATATATATATATATATATATATAATCTATAGTTCTGTAATAAATTAAATAAAAAATCTATAGTTTTCTGAAACTATAATTTAAATCTGTAGTTTTGTAATAATATAAGTAAAATACCTATAGTTTTTGAAATTTACTCAAAAAAATATCTGTAATTGCTTGAAAACTGCCAGACAAAAAAATTTCAGTTAACTGAGAATAAGCTATGCAGAGAAGAGTTGAGTTGCCGAGTGACGTGCTAAGATCTAACAGTTCCATTGTTCACTCAAATGAATCTAACCGGACATATAGCTGCTTATAAAAATGGAAAAGAGAACCTAATGTACAGAATTCACTAACAGAGCTCCTTCTCCAGTCTATACACTATTTTTTGGAGAAAAAAAATTCATAGTTGAATGGATCCGAGAAAAAACAATTCATTGTTGTACCCCGTCATTCCAAATCGAACTCTGTTTGGGAACGGCTCCAAGTATTCTTAGTATTGTGATGAAAACTTCTTTGCACCGACCATGACATGATGTATCATCGAGCACGGGCAGTTGCCGGTTGTTTTGAAGAGCGGCCAGACTTGTGTCTACGCTTCTGGTTGCCTGTAGCAGAGTCGACCAATGGTCCCGACCATGCAGGCACGGCACTTTTCTCATAAGGAAATACCGTGCTGAATGAAGAGGGATCTGGGGGCTCAAATGTAGGTTCCATGTGATTTGAACAGCCCAAGGGAAATCCAAGCGCCCCATCCTGATGTGGTGGAGGGAATTTTTCGCTCTTGCTCTTTGCATTTGAGTGCGTTATTAGCCTTCTCTTCTGTATAACACATAAACAATTTTGTCAGCCCAGAGACTTAAAAGTTTAACACTGTCTAAAAAGATGATATGAAACCCGGTCTATGCAAGCAAGTTCTTGTACGGAAACAAACAAGACTGGAATCAGTAAGGAAAGTCAATTACACATACATCAATATTTGCTTGAATTTCTGCATTGGCCTCTGGTGCTGGAACAGCCTTAGGCCGATCCCGTGTCCTTGTTTTCCTTGTTGCATCGCCATTAGCTCTACCACCAGCAGCTCGTAAGCTGTTGATCAACCAATGAATAAGCCATACAGCATTTTAAACAGTACAAAAGTTCAGGGGTATTAGCAAAGGAAAAAAAAGGTCAAGAAATGGTGGATTATGAAATAATAAATTTGCATCCAGCGGAATAATGGGAAGACAAGGACAAAATACGACAGAAAAGCAGGGAGAAATTGTTGCATGACTCATCATGGTGCATGCAGTGTTCCATCTTTCATGATGATGTCTAAGCATTATTCTCAACAAGTTCCCAGAAATCCTGGAATCTTGGCACGATAGCCAAGACTTTCACTTTAGTACCAACTCAGTACATGCCCTTGCAGTGCACTGGAGTAACTTTTGAAGGAAAAAAAATGAATCTAAAATACTGAATAACTTCATCAAAGTCAGCTTTGCTCAGTTAAGGTGGATAAATATACAAAGTGTTCACTTCTAGTAGATTTCAGAATGCTCATGTACTCTAATACCTAAGCTCTACTTTTGACCTGCCAAACCGTTCACTTTCTTTGGGAAAGAATGAAAAAAAATAGTTGTCACATGATGACAATAAGGAGCATCCAGGAAGATCTTTGTTAGTAGAAGCTTAGGATGACGTACCGTCTAGCTTCTTCATCTCTTCGCTTTGCATCCATCTCTTTGCTCGGAGGGTACTGAGGCAGACTAGATGGATCACATGCATACGGCTCCGTTGTAAAGAACTGCATTCATAGTGAAAGTAAGGGGCTTGCTTCTATAAGAAGGTATTCACAAGAACAATCCACAAGCAAGCATAGATAAGCTAGTCAAATAAACTCAAACAAACACTTTTAGGGATCTAAAGAAAAATACAATTTGGTCACAGGCATATAGCTACTGAATTGATTTTTTTTTCTTGAATATGCAGCATATCAATTTAATGTATCAGAGGGGGGCTAAGACATTGTTGATCATTCAAAATTACATTTTTTTAGCATCAAGGGGGGGGGGGGGGGGCTTAACTGGTAATAGTAATTTCTTGATCAATACAATAGGCAGATAGCAATTCAAGCTGCTACGGCAACAGTTCGTATACTTTCGAGTTCAACTCAGAACTATCAGCATTCAGCACACTTTGAATCTTTAAAAATATTGAACAACTTTTGCCCAAGGACAGACCTACAACATTGATCTGTTAACTGGCTGCTACGGCATCCCTTCTTAAAATTGGTCTGAGAAAAGCTAACCAAATTAAATTTTATGGAATCAAGGGAGCTTTAATTATCTAATATGTTGATCAAACAATAGGTAGCAATTCAAATTGTTACAGCTAAAGGTCATACACTTCCATGTCCAGCATTGAACTATCATTGCCCTCTGGAAATCTGTGAACACTGAATATTTTTTCCCCGAAGACTAACATTTATCTTAACCAGCTGCTATATAAATGTTCCATAAAAATTGACTTTGAGAAACTAAAATGGTCAACAAGGAAAATTGGGCTATTACTGCTCACTTTGGGTACCAAAAATTTCAGTTTATGTAACATGCTATTATTAATGTTACCCTGAAAGATAATGTATCCATCAAATAAAGAATGGGCTTCCATTCATATAAATACAGTGACATAATGAGGAAAGCTACGAAAACTTACATCACTATTTAGTGCTGAAGTTGCTGTTAAACGATCAGCTGGATCAATGGAAAGTAGTGTTTCAATAAGTCGAAGTGCTGACTGAGGGAAATCTTTGAATGTATCCGCTATTCGCCTTTTATATGGTTGTTGAGGTTTAAATATGGTTGCGTGAGGCAACTTCGATTTTTTCCAATATTCTTCTGTGGGAGAGCCGCATAACTTAAAAATTTTATGAAGCTGTTCCACCTAAAATATGCAGATACAATGTCAGAAGTAATGATCAGAAAAGCCATGGATGAAAACAATTTTTTCGCTGAACATAGGTCCATCACTAAACTGTCTTAACAGAAAAATAACATTTCAAAACATCTCATAATTTTATTGGTTTGAACAGCAGTTATGCAGCTGAGCCCTGAAGAAAGCCGTGAGATTCAGATATTTTACAAGTAATAAAGGTGGCAAGTGACACCAAGTATCAATTTCAAAGCAGACAAAAGTTTTCACTGATTGATAGGTACAGGTATTCTCTTTCAGCGATTAATACTATCATGTTCATTAGAAAGATTATCTAGCAACAGACCCACTTGGATGAGTTAAATTACTGCAAAAATTCAGTTAAAATGACCATCTACAAGACCATGACTAAGCTAAGTAACAGCAACGGAGTTAAGCAGAAAGGCATGGGGTGAGTTTAAACATGTAAATAAAAGTGAATAAGGATAAATTTCAGAGTAGATTAAAGTTTCAGAAATTGATATGTTTCAGATGAATTTATAGGCTTCCCCAGATACAAACAGTATCATTAGCAGGGTTACAGCTAACAGAATCGACTGAGATTACCCTAGTAGTGAGAAGGTGACAGCCATATTAAAACTAATCTTTAATAATGCGGGCTGGGTAGCCAGGGTTTTAAAATACAATAAAGGGCAACTGTCAAGCGTTCTCCAGCTAACCTCAGTCCGTCCAGGCATAATTGGCTTTCCAGCCAGCAGCTCAGCAAGTATACATCCAGCACTCCACAGGTCGATACCAACTCCATAATCTGTGGCACCCAACAGTAACTCTGGTGGCCGGTACCACAGTGTCACCACTCTACTCGTCATTGGCTGTTTATGGTTGGGGTCAAAGAACGAGGCCAGTCCAAAATCCGCAATCTTGAGCACACCATTGTTATCTAAGAGCAGATTCGACCCTTTGATGTCGCGGTGAAGCACCCCCCGGTTGTGGCAGTGTTCCAGCCCTGAAAGCAACTGACGCACATAGCACTTGACCTGCACATATGAACATCCCAATCAGCCTTTGTTAGACGCTGATACAGACAATTGGGCGCGACGCTATCTCAGCAAAACGGGATCTTGACCTGGGGCAGCGTGAACTTGATGTCAGGGCTAGCTGCGAGGCCAGCTAGGTCGTGGACCATGTAGTCGAAGACAAGGTAGAGGCTGCAGGACATGCGCGAGGTGACCAGCCCGTCGAGCTTGACGACGTTGGGGTGGTCGAGGCGTCGCAGTATGAGGATCTCGCGGGCCATGAAGCGCACGCTCTCAGGCTCGAGGTTGTCGAAGCGCACCTTCTTCAGCGCCACGATCTTGCCGCTGATCGAGTCCCGCGCCTTGTACACATTGCTGTACGTGCCTTGGCCGATCTGAGAGAGAGAATGGGTAAAAAAGGTTCAATTTTTCGCCTCGGCGCACGCGCGGCATGGATCACGAAGCGGGGGTGGGGGACCGAGGAGCGGGGGGAGGAAGGTGCGCACCTTATCGATCTTCTCGAAAGAGTCGGCCCGGCGCGGGGTCCAGCCGTCGATGGCCTCGCCAGCAACGGCGGAGAGCCAGGCGGGCCAGCCGGCAGCGACCTGCTCCCCGCGCGCCTTGTTGGCGAAGCTGCTCCCGAGGCGGACCTCGGCGTGCGCCGCCGCGGCGGCAGCCGAGCGCGACGACCGCGACCGCCGCTCCCTCTTGACCTGCGCCGGTTTCTCGGGCTTCTCGGCCGCCTGCTCCGGCGCCGCCTCTGTGAGCGCGACAGAGGAAGCGACCCCCTCCTGCTGCGGCAGAGAAACAGCCGCAGCAGTGGGAGGCTGGTCCCGGCGGCGTGAGGTGGAGGCCGCGGCGGGGCTGGAGGTGGCGGGGCGGCCGTGCACGCAGCCCATGGTGGGTAGACGTCACCGGCGGCGGGGCATGGATGGGGCGCGGGGAGAAGGAGGTGTAACCAGAGAAGGCCGCGATCCGGAGGCGGCGGCGCGTGGGGAGGGTGGGAGGTGGTGGTGGGGGGTGAGTAAAGTGAAGGGAGCTCTACGACTGCCTGCGAGCGAGGGAGAGGGGCACGGCTCGCACGGAAGAGGCTGGTGGCAGCAAGCCGGAGGGCAACGGGAACGCTTTGACTCTGACGGCTCCGCACCTCCACCTAGGCAGGGAGTACATGAAAGACTAAACATTTTGACATCACGAGTGTGAAAAATTACAGGGGGATAAAAAAAATCTGAAAATGCAGTTTGCATTTTTTATGTATCCTTATTTTATTTTAGATTTTTGTTGTCATGTTGAAGAGGTAAACTTTTAGGTATGCTAACAAAAGAAGGGGTTCCTGTATGGAACAATATCATAATTAAAACGATTATTGAATCCATGCTTCTCCCTCCTCTTCGAGTGATGTTTTTTCTTTTTCATCTTAAGTAATGATTTGTTCTGTTGCTTTTGTATATGCCTCTTGGGTTCACGAGATACTTTTCTCTTTATCCTCGGGATGTGACCAGTCAATCCTAAAAAGAATAAAGTTAAGGGCAAAGGAGGGGGGGCCCTTGATATTATACCTTTGTGGATCCTTGGGGTTTTGTCTCTCTATGATGCAGGGGATTATCTAACAACAAAGGGGACAAAAGGGAATGAGCAGGGTTACGTACTTTAAGCACATGCTTCCTTTCTAGTAACATAAATCGGCGGGATAAATGTCTTTGTCACGTAAATTATTTTCATATGCCATGTAAGTACTTTGTTGCCATTATTCGTCTTCAATGGTGCAAGTACTCAAACACAATGTAAATCCGCGTTAACACGCAACGATCGTTTTCACGTACACTTGAAAATTTTAGCCAGTGGTCATTTTAAAATAATGGTCCAAAAGACTACTGTGTGAATTGGCTTGACAACTAGTAAGTCCGGTCAATTGGCTATTGCCCCTATTGCGCAAAGGTTTCAAGAGAAAAAAGACGAGCAGAAGGTGACAAGAAGTTTACATCTCTCTCTCTCTCTCTCTCTCTCTCTTGGGTACTGGTGAATCCCCATGAAAATTATCAGAGGTCGGAGATGCCCTAGAAAAGAAGAACATGTCTGGACTGCCTCACCTGTAGCTGGGATTGCCCCGGGCATTGGAGCACGGATCCACCTTAAAAACGGCTGAGGACAGCAACAAATTGCTGCTCTACCAACACTGCAATCATCCTCTACCCGAGCGTACAAGGATGGGATGTTCGTTCCCTTCCAATCAGAGCAACTGCCAAGGAGTGAACCACGACTGAACTGAAACTGCAGCGCAGTTGCTGACAAGCTGGGTTTCCCGCACGTACTCCTCCATGCCATCCAATCTCTACTGACTCTGCACCCTCCATTCGTTCGGTCCATCAGTGAAACTTCTGACCTCTTCAAAAGACCGTCCTGATCATAGATTCATAGTAGATCCTCTCAGTTGACTTGCACCTTTTCCTGTACTAGAATTTCAGCTCCTCCTTTCAGGCCAACCACTGCAACGAAAGGGATCTGTCAGGCTAACTGTTCCTGGTCACATTGATGCATCCAGCAGCACCGCTCCTTCAGGTTAAGTAATGGTTAGTTGCACCATTGCGTCATGGATTAGTTGCTGTGCTTGCTTACATGTCTGAGACGGCAGTAGACTACTGCTAATATATCCGCCATGCTTGACGCTGCCTTTTGACTTGTTATTAGGGTGCAGTGGCCTAGCAACCTTTTCTGGCGTGGTTCAGGTCAGGTCGGTCCCTGCCTGGATAGGTTCTTATTTGAGCAACTTAGATTGCAGTTTGACCATTGATACTTAGCGATGTTAGCTTTGCAACCATGCACGCTAAGACTATACCTGTGGGCCTGTGGCTGTGATCGAAAACATCCATGGACTCCAACTGTGCTCAACGTTAGTCTACGGCTAAGTTCTGAATCTTCTCTTCTGGCTGGATTTCAGATAGTAGGCATGGTACACACCTTAGAAATAAAGTCCTCACAAGCTTCGAAGAAGCAAATTAAATCAACATTTTCCTTTTTCATTCTTTCATTTATCGATCGATCTTACAGTACCATCTGTTTCTCACATATCTGTCAGTGGGCACTCGGACACCGAATGGATCAAATTGTGATCACTGTCCGAAAAACATAAATTGCCAAGCATGCAGCAGATTCATTAGCAGATAAGTACAGATTCCGTGGCCTTCAAGCATACTTCACCACAAAAGTGAATCCTCGAGCCATTATAGATGTGAGGAACATAAGGTTCAACATTTCAGATACATCCAAGCATTGAAGAAGCGGAGTCATTGTGTGCCTAACCTAACATGATGTTTCCGTTACAGAACAGCAAGTCTCAAACCAACACTACCAAAAATTTTGAGATGATAAAACAGCACAACAGCCTCGGCCGTTGTTTCAGCCCACTCACTCTTCAGCACGCTTTTTCTTCTTCTTCTTGTCTTTCTTACTTGACTCGTCAGTTTCCATCGGAGCATCCTGGTCTTTGTTTTTCTTCTTTTTCTTCTTCTCACTAACTGCATCATCAGCTGCGGGAGCTTCCTCAGCCTCCTTGTTCTTTTTCTTCTTCTTTTTCTCACCGCCATTAGCATCAACTGCTGGAGACTCCTCAACATCCTTGGATTTCTTCTTTTTCTTTGACTTCTGGTTCTCCTGCTCCACGTTCTCTTCAGTTGCCTCGTCTGCTGGTTTGGCTGTTGGTGCAGCCTCTACCTCCTCATGTTTCCTCTTCTTTGAGGCCACTTCAGACTTCTTTGGTGTTGTGTCGGGGAGAATTAAATCTGCGCTTGGATTGTAAGTCTGACAAAGGAAGCACAGAGGATCAGGATAAATGCTTTGAACTCGAATGTTAAAAGGAAATGGAAAGGCAACTGAGGAAATATAAATGTGTCAACTTTACATAGCCTACTTGAATTTTTTTTTCAACTTTACACACCCTGTTTGAACTCGAATGTTAACCAAATTATGTTAGCTCTGTCAAGATTTTTGAACCTAAAGCAAGCAAAACTATTTGTTTTAATTATTTTAGTTGTCAAAACCTGAAGAAAACAAACCTTTTTTTTGTGAATTCTAAGGTTTCAGCTACCAAGTAATATTTCAATTAAGTGCTATTTGAAGATACATTCATAGATTAAACAGGCCATGTAACAACTTACTTTGGCAGGTGTAATTATCCCAGCACCCTTCTTACGGTCCTTTTCATATGGTTCTATCTTGGGCTTTCCTTTTGTAGAACCTGCAGATGCCGCAAGTTCTTTTCCCTCCAGGACACGAAGCCGTGTTTCAAGCTGTTCACGGATTCGCAGTGAAGCATATCTAATGGAATATACAGGATCATGATTGATTACATACAATAGTAAATGGTACCTTGACTCGGCTCTCAAGGCCAATTGTGTTGTCTTCACCATCACCAAGAGCATCATATCTTATAGCCAGTGCAGTCTTAGCAGCAAGTGAACGGGAGATCTTCCCTTTGTTCTTTGGAGCAGCTTGGCCTATTAATGATGCATGATAGATGAGGCCATACTTCGGTGTAGAGTGCTTTGTCTTTAGAGCTCTGAACAAGGCCTGCACAGACAAATTAGAAGCTTAGGATCCCTGGTATTTATGGTTGCATAAAAAAATATTTGGAAGCTGAGACAATACCACCATAAAACATGTCAATGATCAAATTGCGAAGAACAAGTATAGCCATTATACCTTCTCTGCTCCCAGTATCTGAATTGTGCTGCCAGGCTGCTTTGCCAAATTCATCAAACTACCACCATGCGCAATAAGACGAGCACCAACAAGTTCGCCAACAAGTGCAGTCAAGTTGGGAGCGATAGTATTCATCCTACTTTTTAGGTAGTCGTAGAGCTGGCCTCTGTATTCAGAGAGAGCCAAGACTTGATCACACAGTTCCCTGATATTTAACAGGTCAATATCACTAACTTCTGTGCCCATTGATATCACAGCTGCCTCCTTTAGCTCCGTTTCCACAGTTTCCGGCAAAATCTTAAAAAAAGGTGGGTACACAGTTATGGCAAAACTTCAGGAAAATGCTGAAAAAAGTACAGAAATGCTGACACAACTTACAGCAGAAAAATCAATGTCAACTGCATTAGCCCGATTGCCCATCAACTTCACAGCACTTGCGTACTGGATATTGTCTGCAATAATTTTTGTCAGCTCTGGAAAGTGCCAACCATACCATTCACGGACCCTCATCGCGTAAGTGTTAAGCTCCTTGTCAAGATCATCCAACAATCCGATCGCTTGAATGATCATTGTATCAACCTGTAGAAAATGGGTTAGTAACAAATTTGGTTCATCCTTAGTTCCTTACTTGCATTATTGCATATACAGGGAAGAAAAAAAAAAGACCAACATATGCTAGAAAATGCCAGATCAAATGCTACAATATAGAGGAATCAAACACAATCAGTGTGACAAAGTAATTCAATGTAGCTGAAGCCTAACCTTTTCAGGGCTGAACTTCAGCTTATACCTAGACAAACTGTGGGACAATCCAAGGCTCATAGGAGCCAGGTCCTGCGTGGCTAATCCAGTCATAAGTTCAGTTAACTGATTCCTCAGCCCTCTCATCAGCTCCATCACAGCACTATTGTGAAGACAGTCAATTTTCTGCAAACATGTCATCTCTATCAGTGACATTATTTACTGCATGAGAAAGAGAAAAAAAAAGAGGCCAAGGCGTGCAACAAACCAGCTTTTCTTTGATAGCATTTCCTAGTTTAGAATCAGCAACAGCCAATGTTTCACCATCACAGTGTTTCTGCAGGAACTTGCGCAGGCCCTTGCTAGGCTTGCTATCAATTAGCAAAGTGGCAGCTGAAAGAGCGTCTGATGTATTCTCAAATTTGTTGAAAGCCTTAAGCTCAACCACCTAACAAAATTTAAAATTGCCAGTGAGCATTTGGTGAGTGAATTTGCAGAAATAAAGCGTTATACACTCTAGATAGTGTTCAACAGAATGTGAGACATCATAAAAATTGTCCAAAAGGCCAAAAAAAAAAAAACTTATGAGCATTGACCACTAAATAGAAACTAGAAAGCCATAGATCATGTACCCTCCTTGCCGACTCCGGTGAGGCGAAATCCTTCCACAGGTCCTACAAAACCCAGAGAAACACGCCGTCAGCCCAAAAGAAAATAAATGAACACATCGAACACACACACGAACTAAGACATGTAGAGGAAGGCCGAAGGCGACAGAGCATCCACCCACCCACCCACCTCGACTTTGCTGAGCTTCCCTTCATCCAGAACCTTGAAGAGGGCGAACCCCGCAGGCGTCTCGAAGAGCACCAACATCTCCTCACCTGAATCCCCGCACAAAAAAAGCAAGCAACAAAACACGCGTCAGCCCAACAAGCCGAACGGAGAAAGAATTAGAGCCCCACGGCAACCGGATGCGCCACCAAAGGCGGCGCCTTTTTGGACGCTGCCGGTCGGGCGAACTGGCTGGCGGGAGGCGGCGGCGGCGCCGGGAGGGTTTTACCTGGTTGGGAGACAGGAGGCGCCGCGCGAGGGAGAAGGGGACGGGAAAGCGGCGAGGGTTTTAGGTCTCCGGTTATATAGACCCATGGGTCATTGCCATTATGTGTTGGGCCATAATTTACATACAGCCCATCAGGCCTCGTCGGCAACGTAACCCACAGCCCGCTATTAAAGGAGATTGTGGCCCCCTTCAGTATTGGGCTTTAAATGGGTCACAGCATTTACAGATGGATCTACTGATAATCGCGATATAAATTACAGAAAAGCCCATAAATTGTGTCGGCGGGCGTGTGCGTGTCCGACCCTACCGGGTAGCTGACGGCACGAGAATACGAGATCCCACCCAATCAGCGATCTACTCCACCGCCGCCGATGGCACTGCCGTCGAGCGCCTCCTCCCCGGCGCGGCTGCGGGTGCTCACTGCGCCAGCGGCGCTGCTGCTGCTCTCCTCCGCCGCGCTGCTGGTCTTCCTCATCCTCCCCTCATTGTCCCCATCCTCCTCCACCTCCGCCGGCGGCCACCTCTGCGCCTGCTCGCCACCGGCCACCACCCACACCACCACCACCGTCACAACCACCACCACTACCGCTTCCCATCAGCCCGTCACCACGTCCCCCGAAGACGTGTCCTGGCTCAAGGCCCAGCTCGCTGCCAACTCCCTCCACCTCGCCGACGGCGCTGCTGCCTCGCACGACGCCTGGCACCGCCTGCGCAAGGGAATCAACCCCCGCACCCGCGAGCAGCAGCTCTTCGACATTAACAGGTATAAAAAGCATGAGTATCTGTAGTTTCAGATCACCGCATTTGGGTTCTTTGCCAATTTATGATTGACTTGCTGTCTTGCGTTATCTGTTACTACCATCATTTTGTTCCTTTAAATTCATGTAAGGGGATTGTGCGAAATTAACACATTAGTATGGCACCTTCATTTTAGGCACCATGGGATATCTCACTATCCAGATGAAGAGGCAAGCAACCACACCGCGTTGCCTTGCCCTGGTGAGCTCCTTGTTGAAGAGCACCACAGCAACTATGGTGAACCGTGGGCTGGTGGCCGTGACGTTTTCGAGTTCCTTGCTAACGCCTCAGCCCTCACACCCACGGACCACGTTCTTGAAATTGGATGTGGGACACTCCGTGTTGGTCTGCATTTCATTCGGTTCCTGGAGGCTGGGAGGTTCCATTGCTTGGAGCGAGATGAGCTGTCTCTCATGGCAGCGCTTCGGTACGAGCTTCCAGCGCAGGGGCTTCTGTATAAGAGGCCAATGATTGTAAGAGGGGAGGATATGGACTTCAGCAAGTTTGGGGATACAGTTATGTATGATCTCATTTATGCAAGTGCCGTGTTCCTCCATATTCCAGATAAGCTTGTTTGGACTGGACTTGAGAGGCTTGCTGGGAAGTTGAGGCCGCAGAGAGGCCGAATATTTGTGTCTCATAACATTAAGTTCTGCTCCAGACTGGGTGGTGATGAGTGCACACGGCGGCTTGCGAAATTGGGGCTTGAGTATGTGGGGAAGCACACTCATGATAGTTTGCTATTTAACCACTATGAGATCTGGTTTGAATTCCGAAGGCCAAAAGTTTAGAACTTGATGGTGCAGGAAGATATACTATCTTGGCTTCTAAATTTTGCAGTTGGCCGGTTGAGCAGATTGATTCATGCCTTGTACCGTTGTACACCAATTGGACTTGACTCCTGATTGAGACTGATGTTTGCTCTCAGATTAGTCCAAGCATGTCCACCAATGGTCATGAGTGAGATATCTGGTCTCTGAGTCTTATTTAAGCTACATAGGTGAGTGGTGGTTGAAGGTTTCAGCTGTAATTAGCACCAATTATTGGATTTACTGTAACTTTAGTGATATTTCTTGTAGAAATTTTGTGGCAGCTAATATCAGGCGTGTATACTGCCTAGCTGCGTCCTGTAGTCAAAATAGAATTTTATCACCACGCAGGATTCAGTAATTTCTGACAAGGATAACTCTCGTGCTTATTTGCGCAGTTCATGAAGTCTGTAATGACAAGGAACATACACTTTGTTATGTTATCCTGATAAATAGTTGAAGGCTTATGATCTGTTTCAACTTCTGGTGTATTCTTATTTATTGTTTAACTATTTCTTGTGCCAGACTTTCTCTCTTGGTGCGGTGACTAAAAGTACACAGCTTTGGATTTATGTTTGAATTTCAAGATTAGGATAGTTTCTGTTACACATCAGTGTGACTAGTTTTGTCCTGCAGGACTCATGTGAGTACTAGCAATATGTTTTATCAGAATCATCTATGTCTGCACAGCTGATACCAATTTACCTTTCTTGTTGGTAACAAAGATTAATACCCTATGCTCGAGGTACCTTCGTCTCTTCAACTAATCTCAGCCGTTGATTTTTAAAAATTGGTATCGGGTCTATTTTTTTGATATCGGGCTCACTATTTTTGGTATCGAGTCTATCATTTTATTAGGTATCTCTCTGTTTTTAATTAAATGAACGGCGCATTGTACTACTTTCATTTTAAAATATAAACATTTTTAGATTTAGATAAAGAAAAATATAATTTTTATAAAAGTTTATTTCATGTTAAATCAAAAAATATAAATTTTATATAATAAAATATTATTAATAATTAAAATGATAAAAGTTTGATTTTTGACTAAACTTATAAATGCCCTTATATTTCGGAACGAATCTCTGGGTCTCTTGAAGAGCCTCGTGCCCTCTTTCAGTGTTAACAGGATTCGACGTCGGGTCATCCGCGCCACAGGATTCGCCGGCCCAACAAGGCAAAGCGCTCGCTCCGCCGCGACGTCCGCGGCTGCCAATGTGCTCGTCGCATGCATGGTCGGCCGTGCGACCACCCCATTTCGGTCTTTTCCTTGTCCAGCACTTCCCTCCTCTGATTCCCGCCATTAAGTACTCCCCAGGGCACGCCACCGAGAACTACGCCAAATCGACGGGCGCTTCCTGGGTTGATCGCCTTGGAGACCGTGCCGATGATGACGATGCAGAACGCGGCCGCGGCCGCGGCGGTGAGACGCCGGCAGGGACTCCGGGGGCTGGGTGGACGTGCAGTGAACAGGGTCGCATTCGGACTGGCCCGGCGAGGTGGCGTTCGCAGGGACCTGAGGGCCAACGGGATTGGGCGGTTCTTTGGCCATGGCTGCGGCGAGCGCAGCAATAAGAACCACGAGGTAGTCTCAAGTCCAAAGCACCCAATCACCAATTAAGATCGATATAAGTTTTCGGCCCGGAGATTAACCGGTGCCTGCTCATCATGCAATGTCGTCGATCGATCGATCACGACGTCCAGGTGGACGACACGGCGCCGGCGAGGCTGTTCGTGGGCCTGCCAATCGACACGGTCACTGACGGCGCGACGGTGAACAGCGCGGCGGCCGTCGCCGCCGGGATTCGGGCCGTCAGGCTGCTGGGCGCGGACGGCGTCGAGCTGCCGGTGTTCTGGTCCGTGGCGCAGCCCGAGTCCCCGGACCGGTTCAACTGGGCCGGGTACCAGGCCGTGGCCGGCATGGTCCGCGCCGAGGGCCTCAGTCTCCGCGTGTCGCTCCGCTGCCACGGCTCGCCCGGCGCCGGCGTCCCCACCATCCCGTCCTGGGTCAATGGGGCCGGGGCCGACGACCCTGACATCTTCTTCACCGACCGCTCTGGAGTCCACCACGACTGCCTCTCCTTCGCCATCGACGAACTCCCCGTGATCCACGGCAAGTCCCCGCTCGAGCTCTACGAGGCCTTTTTCCACAGCTTCGCCGGCACGTTCGCGGACTTCCTCGGCTCCACCATCACCGTAAAGCTAAACACGACAGATTTATGTATGTGCATGTTGCATTTACGCGGCCATAGTATGAATGATCATGCGTGTTGCAGGACGTGACGATTGGGCTGGGCTCGAACGGCGTGCTCCGTTACCCTTCGTACCCGCCGGGGAGCGATGGCACGAGGTTCACCGGAGTCGGTGAGTTCCAATGCTACGACAAGTACATGCTTGCGCGGCTGAGGGAGCACTCTGAGGAGACGGGGCAGGTGATGTGGGGCAAGGCGGCGCCGCACGACGCGCCGCGGTACCACGAGTCGCCGGACTCGTGCGGCTTCTTCCGGGAGAAGGGCGGCTCGTGGGAGAGCCCCTACGGCGACTTCTTCCTTTCGTGGTACGCCGGGCAGCTGGTCGGGCACGGCGACCGCGTCCTCGGGACGGCGAACGCCGTGTTCGGCGACAAGCCGGTGGAGCTGTCGGCCAAGGTGCCGTTCATGCACTGGTGGCACGGCGCGCGGTCGCGGCCGGCGGAGGCGGCGGCCGGGTTCTACAAGAGCAACAAGAAGAACGGGTACAGCCCCGTGGCCAAGATGTTCGCGCGGCACGGGTGCACGATGATCGTGCCTGGCATGGACGTGTGCATGAACAAGCAGCACCACAGCACGGGGTCCAGCCCCGACAAGCTGCTGGTGCAGATCAAGAACGCGTGCCGGCGGTACTGCGTGCCCATCGCTGGCGAGAACGCGTCGCTCGTCATGACGCACACCAGCAGCTTCTCCCGCATCCGGAGCAACATCCTCACCACCGAGCTCATGCGGCCCCGCCACTTCACCTACCAGCGCATGGGCGCCGAGTTCTTCTCGCCGGACCATTTCCCGCAGTTCATGGAGTTCCTGCGCACCGTCGTCTGCGGCGAGTGGGACGAGGATGACGACCGCGAGATGGCCATGTCCAATGCGTGGAGGCGCGAATCGCTTGAATCATAAATACTTCACGACGTCTATGCCAGGGTCCTACTGGAACAGTGTCGTTGACGTGCACTCGAAATCAGTTCTGCTCGAAGTACTTGTGAAGCTTCACTAGCGTTTAGATGTGAAGAGATGATCCAAGAGGATCAGAGCGAACTGGATATGCATTTGCATTTGGAATTTACTATGATTACAAGCCTTTAAAATGGATTTTAATAAAGGAATTTATTTTTCAAAAACCACACCACGTCCGCTACCATATTGTTAAATCATGGAATAAAACTGGAATAATAATCATGTTTGAAGCCTTGTCGTATTAGCAACCTCACGTCTAATTGGCCTCATGGATTATGGATACAATGGTACCAGTATGATCTCTGAATTGCAGCCCCAACTAAAACACTGAACCACTGCGAAACAAAATCACCAAAGCTGTCACTTAGCTAAAATAACACGAAAACATGTGCAGTGTTTCCAAAAATGGGACCTTACATTTTTCTCGTCACTGATAATTATAGCCACTGAGTCCTTAAAAAATGCTGGCGAAGACACTAAAATTCTGATGTACAAACAGCAGTAAAAGATGTGTCTCCCTGGGAGAAAATCAAGCCAAGACCAGACATGTGTTCATTACATTCAAAGAAAAAAAAGATAGCTTATTATTTACACCACGACATTGCTAAAACAGAAATATCAAGCTCTCTGAACACCAAACTCTCCTAAACAGCAGTATGAAGTATTATTGCTGTCTCTTAAATCCACATGCTCTGGAGCACCTGCATACAAGTGAGAGTGAGACTTAAGACAGAAATCAAATGGTGTGTATTGATGAATATACGTCAAGGAAGGTGGTGCAGTGCATTTCAAGAAATCTAACTGTGCGCAAGATATATTTGGCAACCAACAGACTAGGATTGACGGCAACATCTCCTATGTCTGCAGCGAAATTCTAAATTTGGAAGCAACAAAATAGGGTGTGTGAGCAACTTTCTGAAGTGGACCATCAGGCATGGCACATCCCAGCTGTTCACTTGTCTGTCAAGTCAAGAGAGGGAAACAAGCAAGAAGGAACCACACCTTGACTCATTCGCAAGCTATTTTGGTATCAAAGCTGCTGAGACAGATGGCAAATGCCTGAAATGCTGATATCGGATAACGGTAGTCCATGGTGAATAAGTCCTTCCCTATCTTGCCAAACTGGAGAATCACGTCATCATTCTCCGCCTGATTAGTTGGACCATTCGCATCTGAAGCCACCAGCTGAAAGTTCTTTACTGACGCAACCGTTACACGCCCATGGAAATTGAGGCACCAGCACTGAAGCTGTTCATGCCACCTGGGAGACTTGTTCTTCAGGACCATCTTATTTTCATTCTGAGTGTCTAAGTGATTAGCTGAACTATTCAATCGACCTGATTTGGATCGCAAGAATGGAATCGATGTGAAAGAGTGAGAGGTTCTGGATGGAAATTCAGTCTGTGTGGGGGCAGTCCCTCCTTCCTCTATTGCTGATGCAGAAATCGAATCCATAATACAGTTCATCTTTCTTGGCCCTCTGAAAAAACATAGAAGTGCATCAATAATTGGGAAAATATAAAATTACTCCATTGATTCTGGTTCACAGAAATACAGAGTAAAGTCATATGATGGTTTACTCGATAGTTGAACACGTCTCAGAAAGAAACACGAAGCCAATATCGACAGAAAAGAAGTTTTGTTACATGGGTTTCCATACCTTGATCCCATGACATTTAATTCATAGGAAATGTGTGAAACTGGATAGTTCCCAGCAGGCACCCTGGGAGACATTTGGGACCGACCCTTTGAAATCAGAGCTCCATCACAAGGTGGATGGGCATCATAGACAGTAAACTTCGTTCCCAAGAAGTTTGATCTGTTTAACATAGAAGAACATATAACAGTTTAGGTCTCTTACAATAATTTTGATATTATCATGCACAGCAATGAAAAGGTATAGGCAGTCATATGCTTCAGAAACGATGCCTCTTGGAGGCTCACCTTAGCTTACCAATATAGGTACCGTTCCCCTTTGACATATCGCATAGATCAAGCGAAATTAGGAATTCAGAGCATGCAGGCCTACGATATTTACGTGCAGCAAGTAGGAATTTCCCATCATCAGCCAATGCTACATAAGAAGAAAAATGTCACATCAACAATAAGAATACACACAATATAAATACCCAAAAGGCGTAGTTGGAAGAGAAAAGGGAGGAAATATACCATCAGTGAGTCCAATGCACAGATGATATGTCTGTGTACTTCGATCCCTCCTAATGAAACATTTAAGAGGGGCATCCTTTGGGCCAGGCTGCAGGTTACAAAGCGAGTAAAAGATCAAATTAAAATATATCAGAAAACCTTGACAGTCCATATACACTAATATCAAACATTGTTTTTCTTTTGGAATAGTAATTCAAAACTATCCAAGAACTCTCTCTACTGTCCCAAACAGCCCAGAGCCTACTGCAATAAAAAAAATCAATCCACGTATACTAAACTAATAGTTGACGTTGGAGGCTTCATACTGACTAGACCTGTCCCGAAATTGACCTAGAGAACAAGTCTTCGGCCTTCCTTTCATACAGAATAATGTCCCAACCTAGCTAATCTTCTCGACGACTTTCTTGTGCTGCAGGATTGAAAATTAAGATCTGTTTGATGCCTTCTACTGACAACGAAGGGTCCAACTTGATATGGATGACTGACCATTTCAACTAAAAACAAAGGAATGTATGCAAATATGACCAGTTCCGCATCATTATCAATGATTACTCGGTGCGAAAAACTTTGACGAGTACTAAGAATTTTGATGCGAATATCAAGACCGCATGAACTGTGGCACAGAATTTATTAGCACAATCAACAAACAACATAAACATGAGTGATATTCTGAAAACCATACCTGCTTGAGCGAGATGGGGAAGGTGAGCTTCCCTGACACCTCGGGGGTGCGCACGACCTCCTTCACGACGCATCTCCAGCTCCGGCAGACGCCAGCGCACGCCACCACGTCCCGGCGGCCGGGCCACCTCGCCTCCGCCTCCTCGACCCTCGCCAGCACCTCCCGCAGGAGCTCTGGTGGCAGCTGCGTCCAGCAGCTCTGCCGCAGAGCAGCCTCGTCCGGCTCCACCGCCGCCACTCGTCTGACCCGCCCCGGCCTGTGCGACCGGGACCGGAAGCCTCGCCGGGAGATAGCGCTGATCTCACCCTTCATCTCCTGGATCATGCTGCTGAAAGGCATGGCTTTTCTTGTGCGCCTCACCGGCTACCGTGAATTCCAACACAAATTCCACCAAACTAGCACACCTTTTCAACTGAAGCAAGATCGATTGGCGAAAAAAAAAATGGAATCTTTATGAATTATGACAGGATACAGGTCACGAGCAATAATCTGCAAGACCGCAAGTGGGGCGATAGGCTGTTGCTCGTCTGTATTAATTTGGACGTGGGGATGGATTTTGTGAGATGAGAGGGAATCGGGGGTGTGGCTTGTCCTGGTCGTAGACAGAGACAAGGATGTGGAGCCTTCTCTGTCCATGGACTGTTTCCCTGCCTGCCCACCTCACGAGGAAAGGCGAGTAGGAGGAACAGAGTGCTGGCAGACCAAACACTCAATCAGTGTCTATCTAACGAACAAAAGTAATATGTGAAGTCATACAAAAAGAATCTATCACGAATGAGTGACCAAAATTCTGATTTTTTTTTTTTTTGAGAAAACTTCCTTGGGTAGTTCTGAATTTCTGATGGACTCAATACAACAACTTCATCTTTTTTCAGATGAATTCTAACAACTTGATCTAACCTTCGTTTGAGTACTATACAGCGTTGTTGACAGGTGAAGAAAAATTCTCCTTGTGTACTGCACAATCACATTGATTGAAGCATGGTACTTGCTGCATCCAGCTATCCATCTTGATGCAGATTTATGCGCCTACCAGGAAGCTGGGAAAGTCATCAGTGTTCAGTATCAGGAAAAGGAGGTACAGGAATGATATGTACATATTCTGAAATCTGAATGCCGACTCTTTATCTTTCTGTAGATGCATCTTGACGGTTCAACTTGAACATGTCTACTGTATCTTCCCAGACCAGCCAACTGGTCAGGCCTTTAGACAGCATGGTGTGAATCATGCAGTTTGTAAGGAGTCGGCGGCTTGAGAGTAAGGTCCCCAAGACAATTTTTTTTCTCCACTTTCTTGTAATTTTTTTTATGAAATTGAACTGACTACTATGAAATTTCTATGTTCTAAAAGGCTCCTAATACTTCGTTGAAGAAAATGCTTGACGCATTTGATGTTTCAGTAATCAACAGAAAAATTTCACTCATTGCTTGTTTAGTGCTAGGTTAGGTGAGACTGATGGGTGCGCGCACCTTTGTTGGGACAATCTTTGCATGCCATGATGGATGCCATCTCATTGTTTGTCCAAGAGTGTGTAATGAAATGAAAAGCTTTTGTGGATTATATGGACAGCATGCATGATAATTGATATTGTTTGAATTATTCTAATGTGACATGGTTCAATCGTGTCTATATGGGTTTTGAATCTGGAGACTGGAATAGGGAGCTTAGCTAAAATCACAGCAGGAAGTTCTAATAGCCCCAGCAGTCTAGCAATTTTTAGTTTTTTTGCAAGAAAACAGAGACTGGTTACTAGTATATTCACTTTTTTTAGAAAAAAAATACTGGTATATTCACTTGCAATATAAGTTTTCTCATCCCAAAGTCCCAAGCAACAAAAAATGCTCCCCTTTCACACTCACACCAAATCCACTTAAAATCAGAGCAAAAGGAAAGTTAAAATACATGGAGGGGGCCTGCTTCTTGCCTCCAAAGATTTTAAGTTGTGCCGCTACACATCGCAAGATACAAATGGGTGTCAAACTGTCAATCTACAAAAATTTACAGGCACGACAAGTGTTCATCTTCTTCTTCTGCTGATCAAACAAGTTCAGCTGGCTATCAGAAAATTGAGCTAGACAAAGGTCCCTCTTCAGGATTGGCGAGGCACCGTCTCAGGTCAGAACCATTCAAGCATCATTGACTGATAGCTCTTCGTGGCTAACTCTTCATTCTCTTCTCAGTGTTCACCGTCCTCCATGGACGCTCTGCTCAGTGGGTGATCCAGGGGAGAACGGCACGAACCCGCGCCCGCCAAACATGGGCCGCATCAGTGCGTTGTCGAACTTGCGCCAGTAGTAATGGACGGTGTGGGTCGGCTTGCTGAGGAGCATACGGAGGCTGGAAGGCCTGACGATGTGCGAGTGCGAGGCCGTCTCGAGGTCAGAACCTTGCATGCTCGTGAGGAGAGGGGAGTGCAGGGACTTGGGCGACGACGGCTCGGAGTGGACCGTGTGGCTTGATGCCGGGAGCAGGAGCCGGATTAATGGCTTCGTCATCATCCCGAACACCTGTTGAAGATGAACATTGTCAGAAAGTTACAGAACAGATACATATAGTATTATCGGATGCATTGCCTTTGTTTTCAAACATTATTCAAAATCTCAAAGCACTGATTAATCTGATACATGTCATTACAATTTTGTGAAATTTGAAATATGTCATTCGGACCCACGTGCCATTCGCTTGCAGGGCACATCTATCATTGACACATCAATGACAGTATTATGAGTTATTAAAACATAATGTCATGTAATAATCAGTAATCTGACAGAAGAGGCATCTGGATTTAATTCACATGACACCTGCCTAATGTGATTTTGACATTCAACATGGAACTTTTTGAGTTAGATCAATGGTGACTGTCCACTAAAGGTGAGAATGCAGACATCTTGAGAGGCATGGCTACATGATAAATTGACACATTGGATTAGAAATATGTTGGGACAATAAGACTCACCATAGTGCTAAACAGAACTACAGTGATTGTGCTGGTTATCATTATCGCATTGCCATGAAGCTGAGTATGCCCAGATCTTGTGAACTGAAATTGCAGGAGGAAGAGTCAAGAGTCAAAGATACCGGTAGATACATGTCTGAATAAACACATATTATTGTATACAGAACTGATGTAAACTTGAATAATTTATAAATTATCTTGAACAAACCTGGTTGTAAGCAAGCGCAATTGACACAGCCCCTCTCATCAGTCCAGCCCACCATATTACGATCTATATTAAAAGGGTTTAATCAAGGATAAACTCAATGCAGACGATCCTATTAAGAACATTTTTGCTATTGGATATTAAGAAGATGAAAAATGGCTTAAATGCTCACTTGTTGTCTCCAGGTTATTTTTTCAGAAGGCTCCTTTTTGGTCAAGTTAGACAGGAACGACAGAGGGAAAACAAAAGCAGCTCTTCCTACCAGAACCAATCCTAGCAAAATTGAGCTTATTCCAATGGATTTTCCGGGGCTGTAAAATGGAAACAACAAAGCTGAGTCTAGCTAAAATGATTTTTTTTAGGTGAAGACAACATTTAGCTGACCTGTCACTGGCAAACTTCCACTTTTCGATATCGAGTGCATCCATGCCGACATAGAGGAAGAGAAATGTCTCAGAAATGAAGGACAAAGTTGCAAAAGCATGCCTGAGTTGAACAAATGGTTAGGAAGTTTTGTTAGCAAATCCTGAATAATAGAATATGAACATAGCTAAATATTAATGAGAAGAACACTGAATAATTACTTCGTTGTAACTCTTGAACTCTCTGTCACATTGTGCCAAGTGTAATGTGACATCACGATGCCGCAGAAAAACACGGTGAGAATGCCACTCAAATCTGATAGCTAAAAGACCAAACAAACATAGTATAAATTATACAAATCAGAATAAGACAATACTGTAAACTTCCATGTAGTTCCAAATCAAATCAGAGGTGCACCTCAGCTAGCATGTAAGAGAGGTAAGCCATGAGCATCATAAGAGCAACCTCACGATCAGTGGAATGCCTGAAATCAGTCAACAGGCAGCAGGTTAGTATTGACCACGAATCATTGTTGTTGACAAATAAGTACTTCTCAGTTCAGTTAAACGAACCTTCCAATATATAACTTCTTGATTATATAAGCACTGAGCAAACCAGACTGCCAGTCATAGAATTAATGTTAATTTGAATGTTCAGTGATCCAATCAAGTAAGGAAACAATGTACAAATGCAGGTTAAGAATTAACTTACAAACACTCCAAGGAAGGTGCTCGTCAAAAATAAATAGCAGAAGTTCCCTAAGAATTTCAGTACAACAGCCACATCGATCTTGTTAAGATCAAAGTTCTGGAGTGCGTTGAACAGCACAACTGACGTGGCATCATTCACAACTCCTTCACCAAACACAAGACTGTAAAGAAGGGGAGTTTCATCCTGATTGAGAACCTGTTTTTCAAGCAAGATTAGTACTATAGAAAACTATGTAGGTCCAGGTTTCTCTCATAATAAAATTTGAAAAGAACTATGTGCCAACCTGCAATGTGCAGACAGAATCTGTTGCAGAAAAGATAGCTCCAATCGCTGCAATTTTGACACATCAAAAGAGATGAGGTTCACATGGTGGCGACAACATTATGTCCAGGAGTACGTCATGTTGAAAATTATAAGTGGGTTACCAAGAAAATCGCCAACATCCAACGTTCCAATGTTCATCCTGCTGAATATTGCTATGGCGCCTGCACTATGGTAATGGGCGTCAGACACGTCTCCAAAAGGTTCTAGTGGTACAGCACAGCGCAACATAATTCATTGAACGAGCACCTCTGTTACAGAATCTCAGTATGTAATTCTATTCTAGAAATAACTTGGACGAGTCAAATTCTGGAAGAACTTACCAGCTGATATTGTGAAAAAGGATATCATTGTCCCAACCGCACCGAACAATGTGATTGTCATGAAATTCCGGAAAAACTGCTTCTTCTTTACCTGAAAACTGATGAGAAAATAGTTTTTTTCAGAACCTGAATGTTGTAGTCGTGTTGACGACCACATGCCTAGCCAAAGACGCATGCTTTTGCATGATAATGAACCGAAAGATTGTTCTGCAATAACATGCCAGAATTCTACTGGTAAAAAAAAAATCACAGTTTCCAGGAAGGAGTAGTATCTAGCATTAGCAAGAGTCAAGATATCCAATAATCAGCAGAAGCGGGAGGTAAGTGAAGGGATACAACGAAGAGAAACATTCATATTTGCCATAAAGAGAGCAAGAATTAAAATAAACAATACTAGTATATACGACATGCAGAGCACAGTACTAGAACCCGCTACTTTCAAGGCGACGGGCGGACAGGTCAAGATACCCAATAATCAGCTGCAGGCTGCATCTGGAGGTAATAAGTGAAGGAATACAACGAAGAGAAGCATTCATATTTGCCATGAAGAGAGCAAGAACTAAAATACTAGTACTAATAAACAATACATACGGCATGCAGAGCACAGTACTAGAACCAGCTACTCCACTTTCAAGACGACGGGCGGACAGCTAGGCCTAGAAGGCTAGAGCAAGCAAGATGGAAACACCAGCGTGGCAGCATGTGCAAAGAATCAATCACAAGGACGGACGCCCTCCTTACCCTGCATTGAATATGATGGGAGGAAGAAGGTAGATGAAGAAGAAGTCCTCGCTGAAGACGAGGATGTGCGAGCTCTTTCCCTTGGTCGTCAGCAAGATCACCACGCCGGTGCACAGCCCCTGCCACAGCGAAACAGACATCAGCACCTGCTCCTGCCGGCGGCATTCACCGAAAAGAATAGTACGCACTATCAATCAAGGAGGAACGCTTTTCACAGGTGTCGATGCTCGCTTACAATTATGAGCGCGGTGATGGACTCGTTCACCCAGCGGTTCTCCTCGAGGAGGTGGCCGAGGACGATGCAGGCGCAGAGCAGCGTCACGAACAGGTTGATGGAGACCACCGACGCGTGGTCGGAGGTCGAGCTCAGCACGCCCAGGCGCACCAGGTGCGCCACCACGCCGGGCCCTCCCATGGCGGCAGCCGCCTTCCTCCTCCTCACGCCGACGATCCGGCGGCGATTGCTGCAGCAGGCGGGGACGGAGGAGGGATCCTCGTTCGCGCCTGAGCTAGTGCGTGGGAACGGCTAGAAGCTAATTTGGGCGGGGCAAAACCAGAAATTCCTCGGTGACGCTGGCCGCGCGCGGATTGCTTGGGAAAGTGGGGATAGAATTGGACAGGGATAAAAATCGAAGCTTTTCTTTCCGCGCTGGAACGGAACCGCGAAAGATCCGGCGACGCGGAGATTCAGAGAGCGAGAAGGAGCAGATAAAACCGTCGCGGCGGCGGCGGCGGGAGCCCGAACCGGGATCTCCTCCTCCTCCTCCTCGAGTCGAGACTGCTCGTCTGGTTTCGCGCGAGCGCTAGGAAACTTTTCGTAATTCGGTTGTTCTTGACGACCATATTTAAAGCTGATGATGAGGCCTGCGGGATCGGTCGCGCGACGTGGCACGTGGCACGTGGCATCTGAATACTGGACGGCATCGGTGCGTGGTGTTTAGGCAGCTGTAACGGATGGGTGTCATGCTAGCCCCGGTTGTTACCTGTCGGACAGGCGCGTGCTGATTGGAACGGCCGGTGGGTCCACGGTCCATTTTTTCTTTTCTTTTTTTTTATCGTGGCAGGCAAGGAAATTTTACATAATCAGATTTTATTTTACTAAGAAATATCCCGCGGGG
>BCLF01000044.1:1664423-1669919 GCA_001602275.1 Zoysia japonica | reverse complement strand
GGTGGGGGCCTACATGGGTCCCTCCAGCTGGGATCGGCGCGCCGCCGGTGGTGACCTTGGCGGGGCGTGCCGTACCGGGTGGCCAGCGGGCAGCAGCAGAAGGCTCATGCGGTGTGGACCGTGTGGTGCCGCAGGTTGATGCCTTGATGGATCGGCCGCAGGGGCCGGTCCATGTGCCACTCGACGCTACTGACTGGCTCGTGGTAATTTTTTTGTATTTTTACAGGGGTATTGGTAAACGCATGTTCGTGGAGTACAGGAGGCATTGCACGGTCATGGGAAGTTTCATTTGACGGCTGCACGTACATTTTGGTTCCTCGTGCCCAGATGAGCAAACGCGGGCAAAATTATGATCAAGATTCTTGAGGGAAAAAGAAAGGAAATACTCATGGAATCGCAGAGCAAGACCGGCATCAAACAACGACGGAATCCTGATATCCCATCCGCGAACGGCGAATTCGAACACATCCTCCTGTGCCTGCCGACTCTGCATCGCCCTTGTCTGAACCGAGACCACGACGGCCGGCCCTCCCATTCCCCCACCTGGCGCTATTCAACTTGTGGTGGACAACTTGCGGTGGATCTGCGTCCGATTTCTGGGCTCATTCGTGTGGGCAGCCGGCGGCGGCGCCTCTCTCTCTCTCTCTCTCGTGTCCGGAGAGCGAGGGAGGGGAGCATCACCGTCGTTGCCCTGCAGCCAACGGTTTGTTCGGCGTCAGTGGACATCCGGTTCATTGCATTTGCAGTTGTAGCTCGTGAAGGTAACAGCGATGGTGGCGATCATGTTGGTTCTACACAAGTCCAAACTACTCCCTCCGTTTTTAAGTTATATCATTGTTAATTTTTAATCTCAACTTTTGATTTTTTATTTTATTAAAAAATTAGTTTAAATATATAAAAAATTAAATTGTGATTTAAATAACTCTAATAATTAATCCTCGATCATCTTTGCGCGCGCGCACGGGTAAGGGGCAAACCGTTGCCGCCAAAAGTCGGCCCGTGATTCGTCCCGTGAAAAGTCGCGAAAGAAAGCCCGCCTGTTGGGAGTCTCCACGCCGTCCATTCGTGTGCCCTTGGAAGCAAGCAAAGCCATGAAAAAGGTTCATCATTGCATTACGCGATGGCCGACAACTCGAGCGGACGTTTGATTTTTAACCAGACGTTGGAGGAGCTCCAGAGACAAAATGATATATGGCCATCGATCGATCGCCTTCCCGTCAGTCGGTGCCTGCTCGACGCCGGCGAAAGGAGACCTGGACCTCCCTCCACTCTCGCGGCTTTACGCTGTCCTGCCGCCCTAACTGCTGTCTGCTGGCCACGGGCGCGGCCACCCACGTACCGGAGCTTGGAAACCTGGAGGGATGCAGCGCGATGCGAGAAGGCGATGAGATGACGCGCGAGTGGGGGCGGTGGCCGACCAGGAAAGTGCCTGGTGGTGGAGCCACCGCCGGAAGGAAGTCAAAAGCGCGAGCCGGCAGCGAGATCCGCCACCGGAAATCTTCTCCACGAGCTTTGCCTGCTCCCATGATCCCATCCCATCATGGATCATTCCCGTGTGGATTTTTGTGCCCGCGAGAGAACGGGAAATGCTTCTGCGGTGGGGCCGAACAAGGCCGCTTTATGCCCATGGGAGGGACGACTCCGGGATTCCAATGGGCTTATATGTGTTCAGGGTATCCAGGCCCAAAAAGAGAGAAAGCGCATCGAGTTGGGCTTCTGCGCGACCACGCAACCAGGCCCTATGCTCCGGCCTCCATTGTTTGACGTCTCCGTTGTTTAATCATTTTTTTGGGGGTTCTCTGTGATGAGTTCGAGGATGCATGGGGGTCTGCGACGGTTATTTCAAAAAAGATCCGGCAGCCCATAGATTAGGCGCGGTTCAACGGAGGCAGCGCGCTTCCAGAAAGCGACTAGAAGTAGTCGGCACCGCCCTCGCACTCGCAGAAACGCTCCTCCTCCTCTCTGATGACTGCCAAGGAAAATCTCGTACTAATAAAATACAGTACTGCACTAATCTCGTAGTAGTATATTTTAATTTTGCTTGGCGGAGTTTAAGTGCTAAGGGTTGTTTTTGCTGTAGTGGTGAGCTGCCACCGCCAGAATCCAGAAAATATGGAGTACAGTCATAGTACGTTTTTGAGTCAAGTTTGGCAGGGGTTTAAAGCTTGTCACGCAGAGAGAGAGAGAGAGAGATTTGAAAACCTCGGGGTTCGCCTCTCTCTCCTGAAAAGCTGCACCCGCGGAGGAGGAAAGAAGAGCCCAGCGGCAGTCGTCTCCGCCGCGCCGGGAAGAGACAGAGAGACAGAGCAGGTGCGGTGTTCGACTCCCCTGTCTAGCGTCTCCACTCGCGCGCACGATCGAGATCGGATTTTCTCGTGGGTCAGTGGGTGCGATGAGGTTGCTTGCTGGCTCTTTGATCCGGGGGCCGGGCGGGCGGGCGTCGATTCTGCATTTGTTCTTCTTTTCTTTTTTTTGGATCAATTCTGCATTTGTTCTTGGTTGTGTACGTGTGGTTCAGCGACACGTCTTGCTACGCTTGATAGGACGTTCGGTTTGATGCTGATGCGGTTGGGAAGGTGAATCTGCATGTGTTTCGATTCCGTTCACGGCTCAGATCTTGATCCTTGGTTAGTAGTAGTAACTTAGAGTTGTTCCTCCGTGTTCATGCGTTTCGAGATGGCATATGAGCGTGACATTTGTCGAGAGTTGCTCATGTATTGATTTCAAGAGCGTTTAAAAGATTCAGGCTTATTTTTGTTGCTTTACGTGGTCGCTGCAGGAAGTTGGAACACAACAAGATGATGCCCAATGACAAGGAGCTGCCGCAGGAGGCATGGTGGTTCGGCGGAAACGACCGTGCGAAGCCAACCCCATGGCTCAGCAACGCCCTTTCAGGTCTGGCCTCTGTCCCTTGCATTCTCCTATGGATCACCTGATCTTGCTTCGGTATTTGGGTATGCAGTGCACTGAGTTGCGCTAGTACTAATTCACAAGCCATTGCGCTGCTGTTCCTTGGCTTCGATTACTACAGAACTGGATGACAAAACCAAGCAGATGCTGAACCTGATCGGACAAGACGCGGACTCGTTCGCCCAGCGCGCTGAAGCCTACTACAAGAAGCGCCCAATCCTGGTGGACATGCTCGGCGACCTGTACCGCGCGCACCGCTCGCTCGCAGAGCAGTATGACCACCTCCTGAAACACAGCAGTGGCGGCACACGCCACAGGGCGTTCGGACCGTCGTCCTGCGCGCGAAGCCAGTCTCCTCAGCCGCTCTGCACGAGCGGAGAAGGATCACCTGCTACGTCCTCCTCCTGCTCAGACTCAGTCTCCGCCTACGACTCGGAGGAGTCTGAAGTCGACGACCCAGAGCAAGACGAAAACGAGGAAGTGTCGGGGATCGAGGCTGGGTCGACGGAGCCTTCACAGAACGAGGAGCAGCAAGTGGAGCTGCTGCGCGCCGAGCTCGCGAGGCTCAAGGAGCAGAACGCCGCGCTGCGGAAGGTGGCTGAGGAGAACGCGGCGCTGAGGACGGAGCTCGCCGGGAAGGACGAGGAGAAGCGGGAGGTCATCAGGCAGCTCGCGGCGTCGTTCAGCGTGGTGAGGGAGGAGAACCGTGCACTGCGCGGTCGCGTCAGGGAATCGAAGGGCTCCTCCTCACAACGCATGCGCGTTTGATCTCAAGAAGGTGGCCGAGGATCTGTTTTCAAGAAGGTCGCGTCAGGGGCACCGTGCTGACCACGGGCACTGCCTCCTGGCCGAGCCCGGCACGGTGGCGCAGCGTCGGCCAGACACTGTTTTTTCTCTCTCTCTCTTTTAGATCTGTTTGAAGTGGAGGAATTTTTTTATTTTTTAAAAAAATAAATTAATTTCTGTAAAAATTTTATAAAATTTTTGTTAAATTCCTGCGTTACAAACGGGCCCTTGGCCCGCCGGCGGTGGTTGTTGATCGAGGTTCGGTTGTCTTCCTTTTAGTTGCTTGGAGATTAGTGGGGGAGGGGTACGTGGAATAGATCGGGGTGGTGCTGCCGTGCAGTCCGGCTGCATACAATTTTTTTCCGCCTGGTCACCGTGCGCTGCAGGCCTACGTGGAGCGCCAGAAGTTGGGAACCGCCATGCCAGTGACCTTGGGAATGTGACCGCTGGGCAAGATGGTATTTTATTTTTGTTTCTTTATTATTGGGTTCGTTGAAATGGAAGATAAGATTGTTATTATCTGTCTGAAAGCTCCTGCTTCCGTATTTTTGCAAAATTACAGTAACCAACATCCGGGTCGGTATCGCTGGGCGTGTGGGCCGGACTTTTCGGGCCGGGAGACGACCCGTTGCTTTTGGCCCGGCCCGAACACGGCACGGCTCGGAGTGGGCCGTGCTTGGGTCGTCCCCAGGCACGGGCACGGCAGAGGAGAACGCGGCGCTGAGGACGGAGCTCGCCGGGAAGGACGAGGAGAAGCGGGAGGTCATCAGGCAGCTCGCGGCGTCGTTCAGCGTGGTCAGGGAATCGAAGGGCTCCTCCTCGCTACGCATGCGCGTTTGATCTCAAGAAGGTGGCCGAGGATCTGTTCTCAAGAAGGTCGCGTCAGGGGCACCGTGGCTGACCACGGGCACTGCCTCCTGGCCGAGCCCGGCACGGTGGCGCAGCGTCGGCCAGACACTGTATTTTTTTCAAGTGGAGGAATTTTTCTAATTTTTTTTTATTTTTTTCTGTGAAATTAAACTTAATTTTAATTTCTATAATGGGTTTGTAAAATTTTTTAAAATATCGAACAAATTATAGATAAACCTCCAAAACAGAATCACAAAAGATAATCAACATAATTAATTATATCGTGGGACATCATTATCACAAATCATACCACTGAATGCATAAACAAGCCGTGGTCGGTCCATCGACCAAATGGGCGCGGCGTGAATACAGAATTGGCGTAGCGAAGTTATTCAAAGTTCTCTCGAGCAGAAGCAGCAAAGACCTACGTTCATTGGCAGGTGAGACTGGTCTTCACTGTGTGATCGGTGGCATGTTGGGCGCCTTCCCCACCGTGTACCCTCCGTCGACGACGAGGTTGTGCCCGTTAACGAACTTGGACTCGTCGGAGGCGAGGTACAGCGCGGCCCTGGCGATATCCGCCGGCTCGAGCACCAACCCCTCCATCTCGTTGACGTCCTCCTCCACGATCCTTCTGTGCTCCTCCGCGTCGAGCTCCGGATACCACTCCCTCAGTATGCGCATGACGAGCGGCGTCGGGATGTAGTTCGGCGAGATGGCGTTCACGCGCACGCCGGACCGCGCCACCTCCCCAGCCACGGACCGCACGAGCCCGATCACCGCCGCCTTGGACACGCTGTACGGGTGCGGCGTCAGGCTGCCCATCACGCCGGCGATGCTCGCCGTGCAGATGATGCTGCCGGCGCGGCGCGGCGCCATGACGCGCGCCGCGTGCTTGACCCCCGCCACGACGCCGCGCGTGTTGACGGCCAGCACGCGGTCGAAGTCGGC
>BCLF01000044.1:1634423-1659423 GCA_001602275.1 Zoysia japonica | reverse complement strand
GGTGGCACGTTCCCTCTCGACGCTACGAAGGAGGAGGACGACCCGAAGCGCGCCGCGGAGCGGCAGGAGGAGGACCGCAAGTTCTGGGAAGACTGCCTCGCAACCGGGTATCCATGATGATTGATGAGCTCCGCTGCACCACGGCACGATCAGGCAGGCTCAGGCATGATCTCTCAACTTCTCAACAGCACGACGACACGACGGCGGCAAAGCGAGCCGCCGCGTCAAACATACGTATAGGCGTATAGCTACCTGCTATAGCATACACTTTTTCTCGATTCTTTGGCACAGATTTTTTAAGCATTTTCTGGGTTGCTGTATCTTCTTGACCATGCATGTTCGTCCTGAGACTCGAGTTAGTTGGTGAGGTAGAGTATACTTACTTGGCTGTTAATCCAATCTCAACCTGAGAACCGCGACGTTTACGGAGTATATAAAAATGATGTACTGATTGAATGGGTGGATGAATGAAAAGCTTAACCACCTTTGAGAAAAGCAGCTAGCGGTGGATGCCAACATCTAGGCTACCTTACCTTAGCCTAGAGAGAGAGAGAGAGAGAGAGAGAGAGAGAGAGAGAGAGGTGGCAGACAAGGGGAACACGCTTTCCACGTCCATCTCCAAATTCAATGGTGGCCTGCGTCGCCACCGAATTTTTGGAAAAAGGAAGGCGAGCTGTGATCGTCGCCGATTTGTTTGCATCCTCCGGTGACGTCGATCGAATCGAAGCTTCTCCGGGGGCGGCTCAACCTTGGAGATGGGGAAGACTGCATCCTCTGTCCCTATACTGCGACTTGAGCCCTGCTCCTTTTGATCCGCCGTTGACTGAAAATTTCTGTTTTCAGTTACTGCAGTGGTGACTGTCAGATGCAGTATCTATCTTTGTGCAGTCCAAAATTTTCAGTTAACAAGTGCAGCCTGCGCTGTTGGTAACCATCATGTTACTGTTACTTCTGGGACTGGTTACATCGAGGGTTAGCTAGGTTTCCTGAGGCAGAACACTGGGGACGGACAGTGCTGAATGCAGAGGCAAACACGGGTGCCCAAGCTGTCTTTTCAGGCGACGGTGCCTAACCATTTGCAAATCCTTCACGTTTAGGACCACATCAGGAAGAAAGTTGCGGCATCTAATGTGTGTAAGACGAATTGGCATCTGGTGTCACCAAAACTTAGGACCACGTCAATGATAAATAAGCACCTGCTGATGTTTCCATGACCCAGCTTTTCGTTTAAACAAGCTCCTGTCTAAACCAAACCGAAAGAACGGGCCAAACAGCTGGATGAGAAGAGCTCAGCTAGCATATGGCCTGTGCTTAAAGAACGGAATAACTTTTTCACAAAGAAACAGCAAAGTAAGAAGATACTATCTCCGTTTTTAAAGTGATATCGTCGTTGACTTTGACCATTCATAACTTTGACCATTCATCTTGTTTAAAATATTTGTTTGAATATGTAAAATTTTAAGTTGTGATTCAAATAACTCTAATAATAAATCAAATTATATTAAAATACATAAAATTTATCAAAATTTTTAAATAATTCGAATGATTAAAGTTAAATTTAAAAATCAATGACATGACATCAATTAAAGAACGTGAAGTACAGGAGTAGCATTTACACGCATCTCATGCACCGACACAAATATGGTCGATTAGGGGCAGAGATACATGCTTAACTTGATGATGAACGAGCTTATTAATTCGATATTAAAAAGAATTTCGTGGCGTACAAAATTTGTAGCTGAAACAGAGTCAGCTGAAAACTAACATTTCTAGTGCACGGCCTTATTCTATTCACTTGTAACAAAAATCATGGTTCCGTCCAGCTGTTCTTTTGTTCCTGTCCTAAGGTTTCCCGTTCGACTGCACCTTCGATAGCGTCTCTCTGCTTTCGTCGGCGCCTTCCACCGTCTTGCCAGGAAGGACCTCCCACTGCTTGTGACAAGGTCCTTGATGGTTGTTTGGATGTCCTTGTCGTCCAACAGAGACTCCAACGTCACATGTACACCTGAAAATTTGACAAGTTAGATCCAAGGAAAATGAACACCGTTTCCGGGATTAAGTTTACAACGGGAGTACGAATCACATGGGGCACTTGTGAGACGTCGCTTTAGCTTAGAAAGCTGTATCAGTGAGCCACATGACAGTGATGGTATCCTAAAAGTTCGCTCTCTGGAGTATTGTATATTCGATTTAATGTTGACAGGCTAGCATTCTATTGTTGCACTTAGCTCCTCATAAAATGGTTAAATAGATAGTACTGTACTAGCATAAACACATAAGCTGAAATGTCGATATTTCATCAGTTGTATCATATAGCTCACGTTAAACCGCCACTACTCCAACCAGACAACAAATAATAAATTGAATGGGATGTCGTTCTCTCAAAAGAAGGCTTCATTTCTAGGACAACATCGATTTTGTTTAGACCAAAAGACAGAATAGAATGCTTTGGGTTGGTGGGGTCATTGATTGTTTCCTCTGCAGCTGGTCTTGTGGTGTACTTGTCTTTCAGTGCGAGGAGGTCCTGATAAAGGAAAACCTCTAGTATTTTCATTTGCTTATGTCACTAGAGAAATATTTGATCTCCGATGTAATTACCTGTAGTGGAAAGATTGCCCACATGGAGGGAGCATCAAAGTGCTGCTGAACAATAAAGTGCACCACTTCTGGTATGCAGCGCGATGGGGGCTCTCCATTGCTGCCAACTACAGTGTTGTAGAATCGACTTCTTCTTCCTTCATCTTCTTCCCACCAAGCACGTAATGTCGAGCAATCATGGCATGAGGGAGCACAAACCTGAAACATGCCAGCAAAATTTGCTATCAAATCAATGTAACATCTCTATATCACACTCTAACATTTTTTTTATTTTGTTCTGAAGTCAAATATGGTAAAGGATGCAAACATACCGTCATATAGCTATACTGAGATGGAACACCAAATTCCAAATTCGGTTCACCAGGCATTCTCTGGATACGCAATCCAATCAGGCCAAGCTCTTGCATAACCTGGAAATAAGTATAGTTATTATTTAGAATAATCAGTAGAAATCAGTGGGTCAGTTAGCATGTCCAGAAAAGGTGTCATACAGGGTGAACACAAGCAGGGATAAGACCAAGGTCTTCGCCGCATGCCAACATATCTGATGAGTTCAATAGGACAGGTAGAGTCTTCAGTGCATTTTGACGCCAGAGATTTTCTTGGCGAACAAAATAATAGTCATAGTACAACCTTCTGAGGACATTTTTGCTGTGAAACAACATTCCATGAGAGGATGAAACAAGGGCTCCAAGAACATGGCATTGATTTGAAAATTGCACACATAAAGAAAATAATTAACAAATAGCGTGATCTGAGAGGATTTTTATAATAATTTTGATCCCTTGAGAACAACTGCCTACTCAAAAAAATTAATTTTATTTTTCACAAACTATCTCCCAAAAAAAAGTTAAAGAACACACATTATGCCAAACGCTAACTCATGGGATATCAAAACACAACAGAAACCTGCCCATCCACTTTTACACTAAAAATAGCCTAGTTCCTATTTACAGATCAATTCATATATGGGTAGATCATTTCCATCGAATTTGGACGCAGAATGGAAGAGCAATTGCAGGGAACAATTATCGTTACCTATGCTCATCGAGATCCCTAAAACTTGAAGTATCTTCCAGGTTGAAACGAGGATAAAATTTCATGGGGTCCTCTGGGTCTCTGATAAGGACGATATTCTGCAGTACAAAATAATATTTTAATGCAAATTTAAAAGGGTCTGGATATGTTTGCAGAAGTAGTGACACGATCAAATGGAGATCAAGTGTTTGAATACTGTATGTGAACTAAAACAGAAGAGCAAAATTACCTGTATTAGATCAAAAAGATCACGCCGTATACTGTCTTCTTTCTCTAGCCAGAGTGACTTTTCAGGACTTGTTTTAATATTTTCAATATTTTTTTTCTCTGTGTTGCATTCTTCTTTGAACTATGCACAACAAACAAAAGAGTAGAAAAGTGAAGCAAATAAAAGCCAAAGAACTGCAGTAAAAGTTGACAGAACAGGCAGTATAAAATAATAAAATAGAGGTTTTTATATTGATATTTAAGTTCTTTTACTATCTTTCAAAAGGTCCCAAAAATTATGGAACCTTCCAACTTATAATGCGTGGTATCTCTTGGTACCTCCACAGATTGTAAAAGGCATTTGAGATTGCTATGCACTATTGAGTAGCTAATACATTCCAGATGATGAATATAATAGATTCAATTCTTTACCTCATAACGCTGCTTCTGATACTCATTTAGAAAGTTGGCTGCAATAACTGTCCAAAAAGATCCAAACTTCTCCTGAAAGAATAGAACTTCATGGTGGCGTCCTAAAATTTTACTGAAAAATAATTCAGAAGCATCATATGAACATTGTAACCACCTCCAAAATTTCCTGACGAATGTATGGTCGGCTCATTCGATCAAAATCCCAGAGACCTTCACTTAGAAGCTCCTCCTGAAAGTGGAATTAGGAAACATGTCAGATAAACTACTTCAGGAACTACTTTGGCCCCTTAAGTTGCTTAACAGGAATAGAAACCTACCTGACTAAGAGGAATTGAAGGTCTAAATTTCCCAACCAAACCTGTTGCAGCATGATCTGGGAGCTCCCATATCCTAAAGAAACCCAATATGTGGTCTATCCTGTATGCTGTGAAGTACTTTGACATCTGCAGCGCAGAAATATGATATGAGCAATAAAAAAGAAAATATGACCAGACAGACACACAACTGAGATGATAAATAACCTGTGTCAGACGAGCTCGCCACCACCCATAGTTATCCTTTGACATCTCCTCCCAGTTATATGTAGGAAAACCCCAATTTTGTCCATTTTTGTCAAAATAGTCAGGAGGTGCACCGGTAGCAGTATTCATACGAAATAAAGTTGGGTACACCCAAGTGTCCACACTATTCCTATCAACACCAATAGGTAAATCACCTTTCAGGATAACCTTTTCCTTCCTTGCATATGCAGCTGCCTCCGACAACTATTAAAAAACAAATTAAAATAATTCCAAAATTAAATAACATGAAAATAATAATTCTATGAATAATCCTGGATGACAACAGTAGCAGCCAATACTTACTTGCATATAAAGATGGTACTGAACATAGTAATGAAAACAAATGACATCATAGTGCAACGTGCCTTCAGAAATAAGCTTCTCAAGCTGAAATAAATCGAAGAAGCAAATTCTCATGCTACCCTCACAAAAGAGTTAGAAAAAATTGCAGAATATCTTAGCGAGCTTTAGTGAGTGAAAACATCGAAGTATCATTGCAAAATATTATTTATTATACCTTCTCCTTGGAAAACTGAGAAAATCGACCCCATTGGCTGTGATCAGATGTCTCGAAAAAGTCCCGCAAAAAACAAAATGCTGCATATGGTTTCAACCATTCCTATTGCAACATAGCAGGAAGATAATACATAGAGTATGAAATAGGCAAATAAGTATATAAATTTAACATGATAAACAATATGAAAAAAATACCTCGTTTTCAGATAAGAACTGCTTGAAAGAAGTGGAGTTTAGCACTTTGTCTTTTTCTAAATTGAATATTTTTCTAGCAATAGACAACTTTGTGGACAAAGTTGCCTCGTAGTCCACATCCTATTTTACAGGTCATTTCCAGGTTAGGGAAACAAACAAATGTATAATACTTATGCAAAAAGTTGCAAGTATCATTATAGTATGCAGATTCACTAACCTTTTTATCTAGCAGCTTCTTCACCTGCTGAATTCCTTCCTGTGACAAATTTTAAATTGAATACTGAATCCAAACTTTTAGTGAAATGAGAACATATCATGCAATATGGTGTAACATGAAAGAATAACAAGCTATACCTTAACACCCGCTGGAATTGCATCTGAAAGTGCTTGTACTCTCAGGTACAGGGGGTGCAATGCAAACACAGAGAGCGAGCTGTAAATAAATATGCATAGGAGCATGGCTAATGTTTAGATGTAATCTCTTTGCACTCCAAGCAAAATCAGTGTTACACATAGGAATCTTTGGCAATGGATATTAGTCATACCTGTATGGATAAGAATCCCACCACATCCCATGAACTGAAGTATCATTGATAGGAAGGAGCTGAACAAGATGGAAACCTGAATTGACTGCCCAGTCGACGAGAAGCTTAAGATCTAGAAATTCTCCGACACCAAGGTCCTCATCTGATCTGACTGAAAACATGGGTACAGCAACACCTGCACCCCTCCATGGTGTATCCTAATAAATGAAAATGAAGTATTAGTCCACAATGTTGGACCCACGCATCTTTTGCAAATAATACAACTGGATACATTACCCTGAGAGCACCATCATATAGCACGATGTATTTGGACTGCTTGGGTGATGATAAATCAATATCAACCTCCCTGTTCAGACCAAGCTCCAATGAAGAATTTCCCTCTGGACTGATTTGACAGTACTTATATGTGAAAAATTGTTAAGGAAAATCATTCTAAGATTTTCTTTTGTTAGGGACAAAGATAGTAGCCAACAGCTAAAAACAATGACAAACTCAAAGATATCTGGAAGAGAATATTCACGCAGTTCATCTAAAAGAAAAACAAATGTTCATACAGTATGATGCATTTAATTAAAATTAAGGATATTTTATTGGGAACTCAGATTTTCGCAGAACACAATTTGCTTTCCACAAAGAATTGCCAACATAGCTCAGCTTTAGACCATCTTCAGCTCGCCATCTTCCTAATTGGGGATTACTTCCAGCGACAATGACCTGAAGTTTTGTCAGCATGGACACCCGCAAGCATGTATAAATAAATTAATTCATTAACCACAACAATATTCATTAAGATATATACATAGTTTATGATAGCTCGTAAAAGATAAGACATCTGTAAAGCATACTTACAGTAGAGCCAGATCCAAGGCGAGGACAGCTAATAACAAATTGGACAACGATATCTGCTCAGTAAAAATAATATATTAGATGGAAAATATGTTAAGTTGGCA
This sequence comes from Zoysia japonica, assembly GCA_001602275.1. Classification (NCBI taxonomy): domain Eukaryota; kingdom Viridiplantae; phylum Streptophyta; class Magnoliopsida; order Poales; family Poaceae; genus Zoysia; species Zoysia japonica. The sequence continues at coordinate 1,652,382 of BCLF01000044.1, read as the reverse complement.
TGTTGCTTTCAAAACAGACATTGTTTTTCATTGTCCTTTTACATTTGTAATACAGATATATAGGCCATGCTTGTTTCCAAAAGAAAGGACATTAAAGGACCATTCCTTCTAAAGTACCCCTTCCATTCTCAAATTGTTGTCGTTAGGACAACAACTCTAGTCCATTTTTGAACTAGAAATCTTGTCCTAATGATAATAATTTTAAAAATGAAGGGAGTAGACAATAACAAAGAAAATAGTCTGACAAAGCTAAAGATACCAAGAGAAGGCAGCAAGGACATAATGATGGTGTATTATTTTCTAGAACAATACCAGCTTGTTTCATCTAGTAGTGTATTCAACATGTGACAACAGTGACTGTAGTTTGAACACTCTAATCTACCCCCCCCCCCCCCCCCCCCTCTTTTGAACTATATCTAATCACCCTCTCTTGATTGATTTCCAATATAAATGATACCTTCAAGATCCAAACTTTTGTTAATGGAGACCGACTGTGGTCCTGTTTTATCATTTTCAGTAGTATTGAAAATGACGTTCTTGAATGCGCTTCTAAGGAAAAGAGCTTCAGAAGCATCCTGAATACATATAAGCCTCAGGCATTAAAAAGCTTCTTTTGCCGAAATAATCAAATAAAAACTTGTATGAAAATGACAATTAGGTCCAAAAATTCTTATTGTCAAAGTATGCATAAATATACACTAACGCGTTAAAAGTAAGTCCAAAAATGCATGGTAAATCCAATGAATACCTGCCACCAGTCGCGGATTTCAACTACATCGCCCTCCTGAATGCCCTCAGGCAGGACTAACTTCCTTGTCTCTCCAGATTCCGACCTCAAAACATTCTTATTGTCATCCACAACATAGTATCTGTACTCCGAGGTGAAATCAGCAGCAACAGAAACTCTGCCACACCAAATTAGCTCATTGTCCTGATGCGCTGGACTCAGAGCCAATCCTTGCTTGACATTCCATGATCCAAGTGCCGGCTCTGAGCCGGCAATTAGAAGATTCTGTCCCCACTGTGTGTAATACGGTCATTTGAACAACAGAGTGACCGTATTGAGATGTTTCTTTCCAGATGCTGACCCCGGATTCGTCATGTCTTCATACGGGCAAAAAACCAAAAGAAAAATTACTAAGCTGAATGCATGGATGTATGCGTACGAAAGAATGATAGATGCACCGTTTTGCAAGCTTAAAAACGGAATCTCGTATCTTCAACTAAAAGAGGAAAAAAGTACGAGGAATGAGGTCACATCAATTGACAATCTACTATAGGAGCGGATCTACAAATAGGGTCAAAAAGCTCCGAGCGAGGCAGGGCGGCCGGCGAACCTAAGCGGACCGTTATACCTCGAGTCCGCGCGCGGGGCAGAGCGGATCGTGGCGGCGGACGGGCTGGAATGGCGGCGCTCGGGGGATGGGCGGCGGTGATCCGCGGGGTGGGGAGCCTGGGAAAGCGTCATCAGTGAATCCGGACGGAACGCTTCGCGATTCCTAATTTTAAGACGACGGTTCATTCCGATATGGTGGTGGTGACACCTCGCACGTGATGACGACGCCTCTGTATGTGTGTCTCTGGGCTCTGAACCCTACCGCGCCATGCTGCCGCCTAGCCATGCATCCTTGCTGCCGCAACTTGCAGATCTTCCCCCGCTCTCTCTCTCTCTCTCTCTCTCTCTCTCTCTCTCTCTGCACGTGAGGTAGAGAGCGAGAATGCCGAGAGATTTTTAGTCTGGAATGCAGATTAGTGTCTGGTGCTTGCTTGCCATAAACAGAGCACATGACATGCAGTTTAGGGAAAGAGTTATAATTAATTGCAGTGGCTCAAGATCCGAAATGAGCATGGACAGATGATCCAGATGTGTCTTCGTCACTGATCTCAGTGCTTAGCTGCCTGCTGCCAACCTCAGATCCCAGAGCCCGGAATGAGTTGGAGCCCAGCGAGCTAGGCCACCGTATTCTTGCGTCGGTCGTTTTGGTTTCAGGGAAAGATCCAGAATTCCAGATCGGTCGGTCGGTCGCTGTCATTGTTCTGCGTTTGGTAGTTGTAAGGCGGCGCCTCCGCCTCCGGCACGCGCACCGCTTCGTCCCCAGGGGAAGCTGTTCATTGTGGGCGACGGCGAGTTCTCGGCCGGGGCCGAAGCAGGCGTTGGTGTCGCGCGACGGCCTGCACCTCGTTCGCGCTGCTAAACTGCTATCCAATATTCCCAGCGAGCTACGTGTGCGATCCGCCCACCGGCCGCAGCCAGACCCAGAGACCCTGCCTCCCGAACCTCTCTGTTCCGAGACGTTGAAGACGAGTGTGGCCCGTTGGAAGTTGGAACCCTGAATATGCAAGATCATGCAGGATCACATGCACTATGCGTTAAAGTTTGCTTTGCTCACCGGCGGCGGCGAGGACGATTGTGCCGCCGCCGCAGTTCACATTCCTCAGCTCTTTATGCAGAAAGAAAATGTTGAAGGCGCAAAACTAGCAAAACTTAAAATTATTATTATCTCAATCCATGGCTGTCAAACTTACACAGGTCCTCCAAAGATACAACTTCCAGTCATGCAGAGCAATTAAGTTCAAATTGGAAAGGCATGCGTACAAACGAATCACAAAGCAGTATTATTAAAAGTTGGAACCCAAGACGACAGATCGATCTCATAGGGACAGCATACGTTTGCGTCCAATGTCATCGGAGCATCGGACCACCTTACGATCTCCATGGTCCGGAGGTCCAGCCAGAAGACGCCGTAGTACCGCATCTCGACGAGCACGATCCCACTCTTCTCCGCGAACCAGAGCAGCTTGAGGTGATCGCTGTACAAAATCGGCGACGGTCTTCGCCCTCCCCTGTTCAGGGCGAACTGCACGAGCTCCTCGGCGTTCGTCACTGCTTGCGGTTGATGCTTCCACTTCGTGGTCTGCTTCGACTGGGACCACGCCGAGATGTTCAGGCCGCCGGCGACGAGCACGATCGGGCTCCCGCCGATTGACGTTGTCGCCAGAAGGTACTCTACGTTCCACCCACGCCGACGGGGAAAGCTCTCCGGGAGCTCGGTGATCGTCACCTGTGTCGATCGGACGTGGAGTTTGATGACGTAGCTCCCGCTGTCGGTCAGGCACAGCCAGTGCACGGCGCCGCCGACGACCAGGGCTTTGCCTAGTCCTTGTTCCAAACGGCTGCCGTAAAGGTTAGGAATCCTGATCTCGGTGAAGGGTCCCCAGGCGCCGTGCTCCGACGAGAAGAGCTGGATCTGAAGATGGCGTCGGTGCTGTGACAACTCCAAGTTCGCGAGGAGCAGATGGAACGGCCGGCCAATGGCGCCGGCGGCGCCACTACCGCGCTCACTCTCGCAGACGAGCAAAACGTACTTCAACCTATCATCATGATAATAATACCGAGAGCTGTCCGTCGGGAACGTCGGTTCAGACGGCAGGATCTGGCTGCGCCCGGTGGCGGGTTCGCAGACGCGGAGCTCCTTCGCCGCGCGGACGAGGAGAAGGCCGTCGCGAGACGCCAGGGGAGCGGAGCCGAAGCGCGACGTGACCTTGCGCGGCTTGATGACGTCCTCGGCGGTGGTGTCCATCAGGTACAGCTCTTTCTTGTCTCGGCGGTCGTAGCGCGTGTAGTGCTTCACTAGGATCAGGTGGCCACGCAGGAGGGGGCGGACGAAGTGGTCGGTGTGCTGGAGGCGGAGGCGGTGGCGCAGGCCCGCGTCGTCCGCCACGCGGTGCCGCATCTCCCAGCACGTCGCGGCGCAGCGGACCAGCGTGACCGGGTCGGAGCGCACCGCGATCTCCAGCACCACGTCCAGCGGAAGAGACGGCGCCGCCTGGTGTTGCCGCCGTCCACTTGCTTGTACTGGCCGCGGCCTGGCGACTTCGCCGCCGCCGCCGTCGCCTCCTGCCATGGTTCAACTCAAGTGGAGACTGCACCACGATCTGCAACTAAGCCGCGGATTCAGAGCCACATTATAACCGACGGACGACGCGACGCGCAAGGAATGGAAGCTTGCGATCCGGCGGGAGCCGTTGCGGCAGATTTTCGTGCATGCACGGATCTGATTGAACGACGTGACGCATCCATGCAAGCCGATACTAGTACCTCCTAAAAAATCGTCTCCACTTCTGCGTTCTCTTTTGCGGACAAGTTGGGCTGGGTAGAGCGGAATGAACGACGAATGCGTATGGGCCGCAAGTACCGTGTCTGCCATCTCGGCCCACACTGACCGGACATGGATCGAGTCGAGGATACTCTAGAATACTAAGTATCTGGGACCCTACGAGACGGACGGAGGAGAAAGAAGCTGATCTGGAATTTCTGGAAAGCAAACGAAGAACCAAGTCATGGCGAGCTGGGAGGACTCCAAAGGATTCACCACTCATTCATGAGGACGCTATAAATACACGGCATTCTCCCATCCCAGCAGATCAAGTCAGAACGAAGACCGTAGCAGCAGATCACTCTAAGCATAGCATTCGCTTGAATAAAATCCACTAGCTAAGCTCACTCTCGCAGAAGTTCTTCGCAGCAGCCATGTCGCTCGTTCGGCGCAGCGGCGTGTTCGACCCGTTCTCCACGGACCTGTGGGACCCGTTCGACACCATGTTTCGGTCCGTGGTGCCATCATCCTCCGGCGGCGACGACACGGCGGCGTTCGCGGCGGCCCGCGTGGACTGGAAGGAGACGCCCGAGGCGCACGTGTTCAAGGCCGACCTGCCGGGCGTGAGGAAGGAGGAGGTGAAGGTGGAGGTCGAGGACGGCGGCGTGCTGGTCATCAGCGGCGAGCGCAGCCGCGAGAAGGAGGACCAGGGCGACCGCTGGCACCGCGTGGAGCGCAGCAGCGGACGGTTCGAGCGGAGGTTCCGCCTGCCGGACGACGCCAAGGTGGAGCACGTGAAGGCCGGGCTGGAGAACGGCGTGCTCACCGTCACCGTGCCCAAGGCCGAGGGCAAGAAGCCCGAGGTCAAGGCCATCGAGATCTCCGGCTAAATGTTAAGCTCGCATCGTCTCTGGTTTGAGTTTCGTTGTCGCGGCGACCGGTCATGGCGTACTTTATGTGTACTGTTAAGAGTATCTGTAGTGTCTGCTATAGTTCGGGTATGTACATCAAAAACACCAATGTACTCTGCTCGCCTGTACGGTGAGATGTTCTGTACCTATATCTATCTACCTAAATAAGACGGTACTAATCTTTATTTACAAAGTAGATAATTTTGACTTTTACTATTTATACTTTGATTAATTATACTTATCTTCGTTTACAAATATTTGACAATTTTAACTTTTATTATTTATGCTTTAACTAATTATAATTTTAAAATTATTTTGTTAGTTAACTTATAAATAACATCATATGATTTGTCATCGTATATACTTTGAGAATGTATATTTTTTATATCTATATGTCAAAATTTTTTAAAAAAATGAGCGATCAAAAAGCTTATAAAAAAATCAAAACTGACAAGTATTTGTAAACGGAGGTAAGTAATTTTAAAATTATTTTGTTAGTTAACTTATAAATAACATCATATAATTTGTTATCGTATATATTTTGAAAATATATATTTTTTATATCTATGTGTCAAAATTTTTTAAAATAAAGGAGCGGTCAAAAAATTTATAAAAAAATCAAAACTAAAAACGGAGGTTAGTATTTCGAATTTACTGAGATTGTACGAATCAGATTGTACGAATCTCTTCCATCATCTATTTTGAGATCTCTCTGCATTTACTGGGATTCAGAAGCATTTGCTATGCAAGGACATTTCTCCACGAATCCAATTGCGCATGAACCAGCACGTACGTCTCAGGCTCGAGAGGACGGCCACTAGTTTACCTGATTCGGTGCCGTTTGGCTGACAGTAGTTTACTTGATTCGATGCTGTTTGGCTGGTGCGAATAAGTGAACTGTATCTGTATGGAATTGGTACAGATTTGATGTTACTGTAAGCATTTTGGAATTCAGATAGGAGCGAAGCATTCTACTACTTGCAAACTGATTCAGCAATCAAACATAATTCTCTTAGTTATCTCGGTGCAAATTAACGCTACCACAATGATTCAGCAATCAAGCATCGGGTGTTCATCCCACACAGCGGCAGAGTATTAATCCTCTTATTTATCTCGGTGCTAAATGGAAATAAACGTTGCTCATGCAAGGTGCAAAAAAATACGTCACCCTTCCCCATCAAAACTAGAATTGCAAAGAAACTGCTGTACTTTTGACAGAACACACGTTGGACCATATGAAGTCGCTCAGTTCAACTATATTAAGATTAAACAGGCATACAAAACCAGGAATAACTCTGTAGACATTTGATAACTGATTAACTAAATAGGATAATGTGCCACACTCCCATGATAAGCTTCAGCACCTGATTGTCGAAACCAACTCCAGTTTAACAACCCCCGCAACAAGTTGTATGATCAACTGGGCCTCTAGATCTTGTTGAAGGCAACAATGTCACAGCTCTGAACGTATTCGTTGATGGGCTCCTCCGTGAGGTGCTCCTCAATGAGACTGTCAACAGACACAAGGTCGTCCACAATAGTTAACATGATAGTCATCTTCTTGATACCATAACCAACAGGGACAAGCTTTGCTGCAATAGAAAGTCTGTGTTAGTTATCATTCCAATAAACTACTAATCATTACGTTCATGAAGAGATACAACTTCCTTACATGCTCCCCAATTGAGACCTTCCATCTGGACGCTGCGCACAGCCTCCTCAAGCTTCTTCATGTCAGTCTCATCATCCCATGGTTTCACATCAAGCAGGACAGAAGATTTACCACCTATATGTGATATGGTTATTACGTTCATAGAAACAAATAACCAGCATAACAAAATCCAATAGTTAAGCTAAAAAGTTATAGGCCAAATAGCTGATGAAAGATTATAACATACTCTCTTTCTTCTTGGTTGAGGCCTTAGCAGCCGCACGCTCCTCTGCAGCCTTCTTGTCCTCCTCAGTCTCGTCACCAAAAAGATCCAAGTCATCATCATCATCCTGCAAGGGGATCATAACATATTATACATCAGTTTTACCATCATAATGTATCAAAAATGATCTGGCAAGTTTAGACCAATAGAATGCAACTGATATTCACAGAACATTAATTTAAGAGATTTGTGATGACTAGCATAAACTATTCGGATTTTTCAGTTGACAGGTTTAGACATTGCGCAAATAACTGAAATAGTTAGCAAGTATCTGACAACTAATTAGACAGCGATCTAAGTTGGTTGACAGGTTTACACTACAAGTCAATTGATATGGACAAAATGCATGAAACTTGTATGGTAAACATATTTACTGTATTGTTTACACAGGGTAGGAGACATATTCCAGTAAAAGGTAGAGAAAGAAAAAACTAAATGACTCAACCCACAATGATGGGTCATATAAAATTGAAGATTCTAACAAGGATTGCCACTGTTACAGTTCAGCCAGAACCAGATGATCGTAGAGCACAGAACACCATATCAAAGAAGGCAGAGCTTTGTCCAACAGCTCAACCTACGAAGTAACTAGTTGAAGCAACTAAATAGAGGCCCGAAGAAAGAATAGAGAGAGCATACCTTGGCAGCCTCAGCGGCAGGAGCAGCTGCAGGAGAAGACGCTCCCGCTACCCCAGCAGCCTTACCAGGGAATCTGCATCATGTAAACATATCAGGCATCTCAGCAAATTTTAATCGTTCAGATATCCTAACTACATGTATGACGAACATAGAGAACGGACTGCAACACTAAAATCGTACCTTGCAGCAAGGGCCGCGGAGACGGTCTCGTACCAGCGGGCAGCACTAGGGAACTCAGCACCCGGCTTTGACGGCACCGCCGCGAACACCTTGACATCGTCCTTGCTGATCACATCACTGCATCGAGCATCACACAAAATGTGAGCAAACACACCCGCCCTCCCGAATTACAGGTAGATTTTCCAAATTAAGGCCAAAACAATAAGATCTCGAGCTGTCAGCCTGCCAGCACTATCTACGCATTGAAACTGACGGCGAATAAAAGCAATCCAGCATGAAGCACTGTTGACGAACAGATCTAATCAGTGTAAGAGCTGGCAAAGAAGGCTTTACCCGGAGACGTAGGTCTTGCCAGCGAGGTGCGCCTCAAGGGCCTTGAGGCCGTCGGCAGTGTGGAGATCGGAGAACGTCACGGCCATCGGATCAGGCGAGGGCTGCGAGTTCTCGCGGGCGTGAGGAGCGGCGGCGGCGGCTAAAATCTCAAACCCTAGAGACCGAGAGGGCGAGCCAGATGGGCAGACGCGCTTATTTATATCTGGCGGCGCCAGATGCTGCTCCAGATGCGGACGAGCCGGACGCCCGTGGGATGGGGCATCTATGGCGAGGATATTCCGTGGGCAGTATGGGGTCCGAACTGGCCGTAGGATCAGATCTTTGCTTGATGAACGGTTCAGATCGCTCCAGTTCTCGGATAGCGCCTTCTTCCCAGCTGCTTGAGCCAGACCCTCTTCTCCGGGAGCGCCGTCCCGTCCTGCTCTCATGGTCTTGCTCGCCGTCCCACCCTTGTGTTCGCTGGGCACTCAGCTAATCAGAGTGCCGACGAGCTCTGATCACTCTTTCCAATGCGCGTGCGCTCGCGTAGCCGGTGGCCATGAAGAGGAGCAAGCTCTGTTCGCAGAGACTGAGCAGACGCCGGGGGGAGAGGCACCAAGATTCATGTGGAACGCGTTCGGCTCTGACCTGTCCGAGTCCCAGAAGCAAGCAATTCGGGGCCTGTCACCAAAGCTTCCCAACCGGTGCAAGGCCCTCATGACGCGCGTGGTGTGCCTGTCCCCCGGTGATGAGAACCTGGGTGCGATGCTCGCGTTCTGGGTGAAGGCCATGAAGCCGAAGAGAGCTGATTGGTTGCTGGTTCTGAAGGAGCTCAAGGCCATGGACAGCCCGCTGCATACCGAGGTCAGTGACTCGGTGAGAGTGGGCATTCCCGACCTGGTTGTTACATCTGTGAACTTTCTGAAGAATCGTGTGCTGTCATGTTGTTAAGCATGCTTGCTGAAAGTCCTGGTACAACTCTAGGGAATAATAATTGTTTCTGAAAGTAGTAAAGTTCATCAATTGGTTCTATAGCGCTCAAATATACTGAATTTGTATGGTTATGAATGGCTCATTCTTTCTTGTGTTTGCATCAAATGTCTGCTTGCTAGTGTGCTTGGTTGAAAACTTGAAATGTTCACTACTGACGCCACTATTGCCTTGAGATTGTGAAACTTTACTGTTGGGGAAGAAACATGCTTTTATTAACTAACATCCTCTTTACTAATTTGAAATTTCTTGACTTCTGATTAGTTCGATGGTAAATGTTAGCTCTGAAGATAGAATTATGGTTAGATAAATGTATAATTTAACAAAAAAAACATGTATTTTGATAGGTATTGGAGTATGCATTGCTGGAGGATTCTTTCGAAGCAAATGTTCGCGACTACACAAAGTTGATCCATATCTATGGCAAGCAGGAACTGCTGCAGAAAGCTGAGGATGCATTTCATGCCATGAGAAGCCGAGGATTCCTTTATGACCAGGTCATGCTGACTGCACTGATGGACATGTACAGTAAGGCTGGAGATCTCACCCGTGCCAAGGAAATTTTCCAAGAAATTATCCTGCTTGGCCTCCCACTTGATAAACGTGCATACGGTTCAATGGTAATGGCTTATATCAGAGCTGATATGTTGAGCAAAGCAGAAGGTTTGATCAAAGAAATGGAGGATCAGCAGATACTCGCAGGAACGGAGGTTTACAAGGCATTGCTGAGAGCCTATTCATACAGAGGCGATTCTGATGGGGCGCAACGGGTTTTCGATTCTATACAGTTTGCAGGGATTGTGCCTGATACAAAGTTGTGCGCACTTCTGGTGAATGCTTACTGTGTCTCCAACCGGATCGATGAAGCTACTTGTGTGATTAGAAATATGATGACTGCAGGACTGAAACCATGCGATAAATGCATAGCCTTGGTATTGGGTGCGTATGAGAAGGTGAACATGTTGGAAAGAGCACTGGCGTTTTTGATAGAGCTTGAAGAAAACGGTGTTGCTATTGGTCAAGAGCCTTCTCGGTTGCTTGCAGCATGGTTCAGAAGGCTTGGGATAGTCCATGAAGTCGAACAGGCTCTGAAGGACTTCTTAGAGGACATGAGCAAACGAGAAGTTGTGGCACCACTGGACCACCATAGGTGATCTGCGTATAACATTTTCAGAAGATATTGTAACAACAGTTGATGTTTCTTTTACCACAATTGAATAGAAGACATTGTATTGCACACAAATTACAAGTCAGTCACCTTTGAAAAATCGGTGACTATAATTCTGGATGTATAGTTTCTGATTCAAGTTTATTGCCTAACCATCGCAGCAATCAAATCAGATAATATGTCCATACCTCGAAGTTTTCTGGTTTTAACTAGCTGCTACCTTTCCTATATCAGTTACTAGTGCAGAATGCCTGGCTGAAAACGAAAAGGTAATCACGCTGTGCAACAGTCCCAATCATTCAAAACTGATGTTCACTGTGTGACCACGTCTTATCTTGTTGAACCCTGTAGAACAAGAAGCTAATACTAATAGAGAAAACGAGAAGCTTCAGTACCGCATCACCCACCTTATCAGGGCAATCAAGATAAAAGCATGCCAAGGCTGATTTAAAGTCTGATGTAGATGTACTCGTCCGTGCTGTCGGTTCAGACTGTTCTTGAATGTAGGTCTCATTTTGGAAAAGAGGATTTTTTTTCTTGCACTTTTTCTGTGAATTTTAACTGATTTTTACAAAAATTTTATACAATTTCTACGAAAATCTTATATTCGAAAGGAGCTCGTAGTATGGAGCTTTAAACAAACAGTGGTTGCTTATAGATCTGGTAAAAACTGTAGCAACTCAATGCAATCTGAATCAACAGTTTCTATGAAAACTCACCCCCCCCCCTCCCACCTCTTTTCGTAGGGCAAGATGTAGTGTTTGGTAATCAACTTAGCTGACTTTGCACCTAGGTAATTAAAGAAGGTGTCTTTCGAAAAGAGAGTTTCTATGATAAGAGTAGCAGACAAGTGCCATGATTTCATCATGCTTTCATGCCACAGGGTTGGGGGGCAAAAGGTTGCCCCTTTACTTGTATCTCACATTACATGTTTTCCTTTTTTTTTTTTACATGCACACATGCTGCTGTATAGTGTATACTGGAAAATAATGCCGGATCATGAATATAAACTTAAACAGTCAACAATTACTGGTTATGTGATAGTGCTTCAAATAATCTTTATACCCTTGCCAAATCTTCCATCTCCATTGACTTACAGTGACACTGCAGATAGGATCATCTTATCTTCATTCCACAGAACTCCAAACACCCAAGCCAGAAAAAATCAGGCAGAGCTGAGCTGGTACACTAGTCATTTGCATAGGGGTTAGTAAGTAGGAGAAGTGATTATCTAACTATTTGTCTCGTACAGCACGACTACGTGTAACAATAAACAGCGTATAATAGACAGACTCTTCAACGGGTGGAAACGAAACCAAAACGGACATCGCTAGCGACCACGCCTCCGGACCTTCGAGAAAGCGTACGTGGCAGCCTCCTCGGACGCGAAACAAAATCTCCTCCGTCCCTTACCCGCGTTCACCGACGGGTGGGTCCGAACAGTTCGACCCTACGCGTCAGCCGGGCTCGCGGGTCACTGTACGCCCTCCCGTGCACGCAAGGCACCCGGGCGGAAAGGAAAGCCAGAGGACGAGCTTTAAATGGCCTCGCCACTAACCACCGCCGCGCCGTGCCGTTTACCGGAGCGCGAGCCCACACGGGAGTGATTGGGATTGGGGCGTGGGGAGCGTTGCGCCGCGCGGATCGGGAGGCTGCTAGGGTTTCGGGGAGTGTTTTGAGCTAGGCGGTGCGGCGGCGGAGGGTTGGAAGGTCGGAAATTGGTGGATGGTCGCGGCGGCGCGGAGGTGTAGCTGCAGGCGGAGTGCTGCTGTTCTTTCTTGCTCATGGGCAGGTCGTTCAGGGACTCGCTCAAGGTGCTCGAGGCCGACATCCAGCACGCCAACTCGATGTGAGTGATCAGCTCGACTTTTGCTGTCGCGTGCTATCTTCGCTCTGGTCTCAGCTTCCCGCCAGGAGGTTGCTAATTGATATAGGGGTTTGACCTGTGAATGCTGAGCTGAGCCACTTGGGCATGTTGTCACTATAAGTCTCTGTATTGATTTAAGGTGCGGAGTGTAATAGGTTAGAGATTAGATCACCTGATGCCGCAGTCTGTAGCTGAGGTTCTTGTGTTGTGGTTTCTAAATAGAACAGCTGTTCATGCTCTGTTTCCAGCCCCTAACTTTATGAACATCAGTTTTCCGGGCAAGTCATTATCTAGGCTCCCATAACTCGGTTAAGAGATTTCGCGGCGCTGCTATTTCTGTGTACCAAATATTTAAATGCTGACAATTTTGTTTTATTGTGAAACAGCGCCTCTGAATTTAGGAGGGAATATGATGGTGCTTGCCTTCAGATGAGGATGTCATACTGCCCCGCTGCCCACTTTTTCCTTTTCCTGGTCCAGTGGACAGATTGCAGTCTGGCGGGTGCGCTTGGGTTACTGAGGGTTCTAGTTTATAAGGTTGACCAACACTCTGTTCCTCAAACTAGGTTTCTGTCTACTATTCTTTTAATGGTTGAGCTAGGGCTCTGCTTTGACATCACTATAATATTAATGCTCAGGTCTGTGCTGATGGAACGACAACCATGTCTACTCATGAAAGGAAAGCAAGCATCAGAGAGTTTTATGGTATAGTTCGTAGGTTTGAAACCTTTGGAAGCATATTTGCTTTGCATCATTCTTTTCTTTAATTTGCTTGTTCACTAGGTTTCTCTTTTTCTCGCAGCTGTCATATTTCCTTCGCTGATGCAATTACATGAAGGAATCAATGAAGTGGAGGACAGAAAGCAAAAGGCAATATGTACAGAGAGGTATAGAAGGCGAGAGGAGGATCAGAAGATGGTGATATCAGAGATTGACGATTACATAGAAGAGGAATGTGGCATATGCATGGAAGTAAACAACAAAGTTGTTCTTCCAACTTGTAGCCATGCTATGTGCATCAAATGCTACCGTGATTGGTAATTTCTACTCTTGTCTCTGCAATCGTCGTGTATCTGTTTTTTGTTTTGCAGTATATATCGGAGTTATTGATTTGATCTACTGGAAGTTAACACTTTTGGATCATCAAGATGAAACAACATGTCTTTAGTCACTTAGATTGTTTGTCAGCATGCATTGGATAGTATCCAAATGAACTTATGTTTCACTTGTACTGTATGTAGTTTTGTTCGGGGCTGTGACTTGGCTGTCAGTTTATTTCAGGATAAGAAAAAATAAATTCCTGACACTTCAAGAAAAGAAGGATGTTACATCAAACCCAAAATGAGGACTAGAATCAGGGTCACTTTTTTTGTATGTGCATGCACGTGCTCTTGCCATGTGGCATTGCAGCACCTCTGACCATCAGAGTCTAGTGGACAGTCTGATATCTGTCTGATTCATCTATTTACAAATCAATGAGGTTCTGAGCATGGTATGGTACTGTTGCAGGAGATCAAGATCTCAGTCTTGCCCATTCTGCCGTGACAGCCTCAAGAGAGTGAACTCTGCTGACCTGTGGATATACACGGATAACAGGGACGTTGTCGACATGGCGACGGTCCGTAGGGAGAACCTGAGGCGACTCTTCATGTACATAGACAAGTTGCCAACCGTCATCCCAGAATCCGTCTTCGACGTCTACGATTCCCATGTAAAGTGAAGCTAGGTGGCTCTGCTCATCTGCTGATTGTTTATGGGTGTGCTTCTGCAAGTACCTGAGCCCTCGCTTGTCTGGTGCTGCATGCTGTTCTAAGGCTGACGAGATGATGCCGAGGAGGCTAATTTATAGGACTATATGTAAGTAGAACTTGTATCAGGTTATGTTGTGTGAATTCAACCTTTCGTTGGAGTTAGGGTGCAATGATGTCAGTCTGTAAGTAATGGATCATTGAATTGGTTTACACGGTAAGCCTTCACTGGTGTTCAATCAGGGAATTAGTTGCACTGAAATACAATATAGTGCGTGTTTAGGGTCAATTGTGACCCTGAACAGTGACCATCTGAAGAATATGCAGCTTAACCGTGTTAGTGGGATGCTATGTTTTTTCGCAAGCAATGTAGTGTGGGCATATGCGGCTTTCTTTGATGTACTCATGTGAGTATGTTTCTTGTTTATGATACTGTATAGTAACAATCGTAAATTGCAAGTGGTCCCGTACGCGTACGCACACGCGGTACTGGTACCGTGCTACCGTATCTTGAAAATGGGTGTCCGGCTCGCCGCACGGCCGTCCTACATTTCTTCACGTCGAACTTGTGACTGGTTTGAATTCCAGGCAGGTTTATCTTCTGGGAGCTATGGGTTTGTACGTCGGAGCTGTTTCCCCGCTAGTACTAAATGATGGTTGTGGTGCGTTCTTTATTCAGTTGTTTTACGGTTTTGTTGTATTTGCTTCTGTGGTCGATGAACGCCCTTCCTTCGAGGCGTTCTTCAGTTGCTGGGTTGCTTATTTGGAAGACACCGCCAATCAGCCCTTGGGGATGAGAGATCAAACCAAAGCCCTTAAAAAATCAGGTCTCATCCCTCCGCTCCAAAATTGTTATCGTCCGTTTGTTCAATTTTGAGCTAAGACAACAATTTGAAACTGAGGGCTCTTTTTGGAACGCAGGAATTTAAAATGCAAGACTAGAAAAGAAAACCTAAGAATAGGATTGAAATGAATATGCAAAACATAGGTCTGCAAAACAAAATAAAATTTACTAAGTAGACGTTTGAATAGTCGTAGGAAAAACATAGAAATGTCTAGAGTGATTATATGTTTAGCATTAGCTCATTACCTCTAACTTTTTTTATTTAGCACATTGACAGCTAATAAAAAAATAAAGGTGCATTAAAATAAAAAAAGTAGATGGTTTAATTAGCTGTAGCAGTCATGTTCCATTATTAGACTTATTTCCCTTCTCTATTCTTTATGTGTAATGCAAGAGATACATAAGGTAGGGAGCAATCTATTTTGGTTAGGATGATTATAAGCAAAGAAGTGTCAAAGTGTCAAGTATCCATAGGGTTTTTTTTCCAAGAGGTCTTACCTCATTCTTTTTTTCCTTTGAAATGGAGCATGGGAAATAATTTCTTAGGATTTTTTCCTTAGCAATTCCTATGTGCCAAAGAATCCTCATAGGAAAAATTCCTTTGGAATAGAATCCTACGAAAATCCTTTGAAAACCCTCCAATCCAAAGGAGCCCTCAGGCAGTAAAATGGATAGTGCCATTCCAAATACCGGAAAAAGAACTCTAAAACTAAGGGCTCCTTTGGAACACAGGAATCCAAAATACAGGAATAGGAAAAATATAAGAATAGGATAGGAATACATATGCAAAACAGAGGATTGATACGGTCGTTTGGATAGCCGTAAGAAAAATTGCAGGAATAGATGGCATTGATTGCGTATTCCAGCTAAAATTTTGTTAAGCGTTAGTTTACCGCACCAGGCTCTCATACCAGTGGATGCTTTGCCTCGTTCCTACGCCACAGGAAAAAAGAATGAGGTTTAAGTGGATGTTTTAAATCCTGCAAAATTCCTATGAAATCATCTCCAAAGGAAAGTTTCCTTCACTTTTCCTATGCCTCAATCCTACATTCCAAAGGCTGCTACAGTACAAATCCTATAGGAATGAGATTCCTATGTATTTCCTTTGAAAATCCTTTGATCCAAAGAGGCCTTAAGTTGTAAAGAACCGGGTTGCTGTTTGGGTCTTTGGGTCCATGATTCCATCTACAATCTTCTGCGTGAACGTACATCTACCATTTTTGATGAATTGTTGAATTAAATTCGAACTCTAAACGGTATTATGTCTTTCTTCTGTTCGCTACATGGGCCTTGGTTTGGTTCCTTGAAAACAGAGCGCAGTGGCACTGCAATGGAGTGCAATGATCGCGGCTTGAACAGAGCCCTTGGCGGGAAGCTGAGATACATGGCGGGAGCGAGCCGAATACCATCGTCAGTTACACGCCGCCGCTTTCGAACTTGCAACGGCTACTGGAAATCAACGAAAACCTAGCGCCGAATAAATTGATGCACTGTCCGTTGCAAAGATAGCATCTCGTGTTCTGCGTGGAAATTAGGAGAGATGGCGGGAATGAAGCGGACACAACCATCCACAGGCCGATGCTTTCAAATTTACAACGGCTACCAGACTACGTAAAGCATCCACGCGAAAGGAAGGCTCTCGTATGCACTTATATTAAAGGGCACAAATAAATATGTATAAAAGTCCCTTATATCCTTATTCTTAATAATATTATCAATTTTGTATGATTTCATATAGGCCTCTACAACTCGAGAAAAAAGTTGATGTGAACACATTTATGTACCATTTCAACTGGCGGGTAGTTGAAATATTTGATATAATGTGTTTCAATTTACTATTGCATCATATTATATTGTTAAAATAGACTTAGAAAGTGTTATATTTTTTTCAAGCTAAATATAATTTTAAAATTCCATCAAAATATTTAAATCATGGATCTAGACGACCTCTTCAAACTCTCCTCTTGCATTGCCTCCGTAGCTGCCACCGCCGCTTCCTCCTCCTTTACTCATCTCTGCTTCTTCCTCTTGCAGTCGTGACACAATACCTCTGCACCTCTTTATCTACCGGCTCAGTGCCTCTTTCGCATCGCATTCCTATTTCTTCTTTTGATCTTAAAAACTTCTTTTTATATTGATAACGTGAGAAAGAAAGTGGAGAATGATGGAAAAACATGCTTTGATTTTTCCCCCCTACAATTTACAGGTCACAACATATGTCAGCTTCTCAATTTTTTCTGCACCTAGTACCTGATTTTTCTTTCTTTGCTGTCGTCATGCACACCTTGTTTTATCTACAAATATTGAGCAATGTAAGATATATCAAATCCATCTCTTGGTACTTATATTATGATGCTAAATTACTCATAGGCAAGATAGAGATGAAGCCACAGAAGATCATTCTCTAAGGTGACATTTGGCAAATAGAGATATGAGAGCTGGGTTTGGAACAAGAAAAATAAAAAAGAAGATCTGAGCTTTTCATTTATCTACATTATTTAATCTCATTCCTCCATTTATTTTCTAATCGTAATCCCATCTTTTATTTTTTCTATTACCAAACGCCATCTAAGAATTTCTATTTCTACCCTGCTTAGTGTCCTGTCGCTGTATCCATTTTCGTCTCAAATCAAACGTTAGAAGACGTGCGTTGAGGTTGGAGCAAAATCCTCCCATTTTCCCTCCATCGCACTTGCAGCGTCGCCCTTCCATTTCTGACCGAAAACGCCTGCCTGCTTGCTCTCCGAGTCCGAGCCCGAGCGACACGCCTCTGCCCTTCCTCTTCCTCTCCCTTCCCACTCACTCACCTTCCCCTTCCACATCGCCGCGAGCCATTCGGAAATTCCCAACGACGCGAGCCCTAATCACCCGCCGATCCCGCCCGGAACCAGGCTTCCGCGCTTGATCCGCCGCGGCGGCGGCGGCTTCCCCGCGCCCCCGAACCCTAGGAATTCCGCGCGGGGTTCCCTGGGATGGAGGCGTTGGTGGGGCGGGCCGTGAGGAAGGCGTTCCCGGGCTTAGGGGTGTTCTCGGGCGTCGTGGAGTCCTACGACGCCGACGCGGGCTACTTCCGCGTGCTCTACGAGGACGGCGACTCGGAGGAGGTGGACGCCGACGAGATGGCCGGGATTCTCGTCGGCGGCCCCGCCATGCCGCCCGTGCCGCGGACGCCGCCGGGGGAGGCTGCGGCGCGCCGGCCGAAGAAGCGGCGCCGCGTCAACGAGGAGGAGGCGCCCCTGCGCGCTGGCGTTGTGCTGGCGGTCGCGGCT
>BCLF01000044.1:1609051-1633908 GCA_001602275.1 Zoysia japonica | reverse complement strand
GGAGCGCGCGGCAGGCTAAGGCGGCCGCGCGCGTGGCGGAGATGGAGGCCGTGGCCGCCGTGGCGGCTGCCGCGGACGCCGCCGAGGCGGAGGCGAAGGCTGCTGCGGCGCCTGGGACGAAGCGTCGTCGTGCGAGTGGGAGTGCCCAGTATCGCTCCGTCTCCAGGGATTTGGAGAAAGCTGCGGTTGAGAGGGAGCCGTCAAAGCCAGAGCTGCCGCCCTCGTCACAGAGTTTGGATTTGGCGGGCCTCCCTGCTCTCGACGTCTTTCAAGTCTACTCCTGCTTGAGGTCATTTACCAAGGAGCTGTTCCTGAGCCCCTTTTCGCTGGAGACATTTGTGGCTGCATTGCGGTGCATCCATGTGAATCCTTTGATTGACTGGGTGCACTTAGCCCTGCTGCATGCTCTCAAAAGCCATTTAGAAGATTGTGCTGCTGAAGGAGATCCTTCGGCAGTACACTGTATTAGGTAAGAGTCCTTGCTGTATACTTAACTTAGAGATCTCAACATTATGAAAGAGTTGTTTTGAGCTATCTGCTATTGTTTTTGTAGGAATCTTAACTGGGAACTTTTAGACCTTGCAACTTGGCCAATCTATCTTGCTGAATACATGCTAACCAGGGGCTCAGAATTGAAATATGGTATGAAGCTTACAGACTTAAAACTGTTGACTACAGAGTACTATAGCCAGCCTGCGATGGTAAAACTAGAGCTGTTGCGCTTGCTCTCCGATGATGTTCTGGAAATTGAGGATATACGGTCAAAGTTGTCCGAGGCTGATGGAAACGATGAGGGAGTTAGAGGCAGCAGTTTAAGAAGAAGAAAGAAGAAGGGTTCATCCAAAGGATCCGTAGATTCTTTTCCACTGGAAGGTTCTGATGATATTGGTGATGGTAACAGTGATGAATGTTATCTTTGTGGTATGGATGGTAATCTGTTATGCTGTGATGGCTGTCCGGCTGCTTTTCATTCTAAATGCGTGGGAGTGGTGGAGGAGTTGTTGCCTGAAGGTGATTGGTATTGTCCGGAGTGTTCAATACAGAAGAGTACTGGAACCAGAAATATGGCAAACCCTATGAGAGGAGCAGAGGTTCTTGGAATAGATCCACATAACCGTCTTTACTTTGGCACTTGTGGCTATATCTTGGTGTAAGTGATCATGGATCTTCCCTTTGTTTTCACATGTACTTTTTTTTTTATTGTGCCATGATTGTTAATATCCCTCTGCTGTGTAACCTTCCTGAATTTTTCAAAACCTTGCGTAGTGATTTTGCTGCTCAAGTGCTCTATTATTCAATTAGTCAAGTTGCCTTAGGATACGAGAATAATAGTGTAAGATTTGGATTATTTTTTCTTGTCTATATAGTTCATTGAGGTTGCTTTTATTTACCTGTTTTCAGTGCCGCCAGGCATAGAAATGTAGAAGCTGCAATGTTAATTTGATATGCTGGCAGTGGGTGGCTACCTATGAGATGTGAACCGAGGCATATATAGTGGAGTTAGCTGTGGAATTAGTTTCAGTGTGCACGATAGAGCACACAGTTTATCATTTTCTTAGCTGACCTTGAGGGAAATTCGGGCCTATTGATAAAAGGCAGTGTCTAATAATACACTGATGCCCTTTCAAAATAAAGTGAAATGTTGTTTTTGTGGTATAGATAATAGCTTATTTGACAAATAGGAAAACTGAGTTTTATATTCTCTGTAATAAATAAGGTTATACCTGCTATTCCCTGATTTACTATTATTAAGATTCAGTCCTTTTCTCCTTTGTGATCTAGTAGGGTCATTAGTCAAGAATTACAGAGAAGTGAACTAATTGTAGCATGAGAATTGGTGCTCTTTACTCTAGAACATTGATCTGTATTCAATATTTAATTCTTGCTACATTAATTACAAAGTACCTTCAATACTTGCAGAGTTGACTCATGTGATGTGGATTCTTCATGTCATTATTATGGCCAGAGCGACATTCAATCCCTTCTTGCAGTGTTGAAACCATGCCATTGTTCATACGACTCAATTGTTGATGCAATATCTTCTTTTTGTGGTACTGTAATCGAGTCGCCGAGTGCTAACAGTTTCAGTCGGTATCGGAGTAGCAAGGAATGTAGCACATCTGGTGCTGCGATAGACTTCAGTGATTTATCTCATCTGAAGCAATCTAGTGAGAATGGGCAGGCCAATTCCTCTGAAAATTTGGATTCTGGAAACTATTGCTTCTCAAATGCTGATCAGTTGGATCAGGATGCTTCACAGCAGAACATCACATCAAGAACAGCACTTGAGTCTGGAAGTAGAAGTGAAATGACAGCTGAAGAGATGTTGAATCCAACACCACAAAATAATGTTGATGATTTATATGTGGTGAATAAAAAAGATTCAATTCAGGAGAAACCAAGCGAATGTCATCTTCATTCAGACTCTACGAGGTACATAAACTATTACAGTTTCGGTCAAATAGCAGCTTCAGCTGCTGAAGAGTTAAAACATAAGCTGTCTGAAAACGTGGAAGGGAAGAAACCTGCTCAGGATGCACTCTCATTCCATCTAAGAACAATATGTAAGAAATATGCCAACATTTTTGCTTTAGCTGATCAAAAGCTTTCTGTTGAGCTGCTTAAAGAAAAATGTGGCTGGTGTAACTCCTGCCAAATAAGCGGTGGTGTTGATTGCATTTTTAGATTAACTGA
Source organism: Zoysia japonica (assembly GCA_001602275.1). NCBI lineage: Eukaryota > Viridiplantae > Streptophyta > Magnoliopsida > Poales > Poaceae > Zoysia > Zoysia japonica. Next base: position 1,631,214 of record BCLF01000044.1, on the reverse strand, counting down.
TGTTAAGTGTATGGAAGGTCCACATGCTTTTGGTCCTGGGGCAGAAACAAATAAGAGAAGCCATATTGTTCTTGCTGTACATATCATTTTGTCAATTGAAGAAAGGCTGAATGGTTTGCTGACTGGTCCCTGGCGAAATCCCCAATATAGTGATTGTTGGCGTAAGGTAGTTCTGAAGGCTTCGGACGTAGCGTCCCTGAAGCAACCTCTTCTAATGGTATGGCTTGTCAAATGGTTTGTTTGTGTTAAATGTTTTCTTTTTTTTTTTTCTTTTGTGCTACAGTGATGGTGCTTATCTGCCCCTACTCTGCAGTTAGAGTCTAGTCTGAGACGTATTGCCATTTCTGCGGAATGGCAGAAACCAGCAGACACTGTTGAAGTGGTTGGTTCTGCAGCTCATATCTTGGTCCATTCATCTAATAAATCTCTAAGTCATGAAACTGCTAGAAAGCCAGGGAGAAAGTCAGCATCTAATGGCGAACTCAAAGTTGACTCTCGTGATGTTGGTGTTTATTGGTGGAGGGGTGGAACATTATCTCGTCAAGTGTTTCATTGGAAAAGGTTGCCTCAGTCACTGGCCTCGAAAGCTGCTCGCCAAGGTTGTTTGACTATCTTGTGATTTTCAGAAATTCTTTTATGACCATCATATTTGCACTAAATCTTTTTGACCTTGTTTTTCACAGCGGGGTATAGAAAAATTCCCACCATTATGTACCCTGATGGTTCACAATTTACCCGGAGGTCTAAGTACATAGCATGGCGAGCTGCTGTTGAAATGGCAGAAAATGTTGCCCAGCTCATTCTGCAGGTCGTATCTTCTTTTTGTTCTGGAAAGCAATAAGCAAAATTTGGTCACTGAATTGTTTCCTTTGTGCACAGATTAAAGAGCTTGAATGGAATATAAAGTGGACTGAGATATTGAGCACTCTTCCTTCTAGTCTTGCAACAAAAGAAACTCAGAAAATAGCAAGACTTTTTAAGAAAGTTATAATCCGCAGAAAACGTGTTGAAGGAACAACTGTTGAATATCTACTTGACTTTGGAAAGAGAGAGAACATTCCTCCTGCTGTTGCTAAACATGGCATTAAGTTTGAGGAGCCAGCTATCGAGAGGAACAGATACTGGTTAAGTGAAGGCCATGTGCCTCTGAATCTGTTGAAGTCATACGAAGCCAGAGCTGTAGCTCGCTCACTGAAAAAGAAAGCAGCTGATGATCTACCTAAGAAAACTAAGTTGCAGGACTCCAAAACCCAAAAGCCAAAGAAGTCAGTGTTTGATTATCTCTTTGAAAAGGCAAAAAGGCTATCCATCGGGCTTTGTGGTCATTGTAACAAAGAAGTGATTGCCAGGTATTTCAAAGGAACTGTTTCCTTTTTCTTGTTACTTTTATTAGTTCTTTTGGATTTTTTCCCAACCAAACTATTTTCAGCCATTCAGTTATTAGTAGCAACTAGTACCTTATCTATTCAATGTAAGTTGTGAACTGGTGTTTCGTTTACTAATTATTTTGTTGTGCAAATGTATGTTTTTTTTTGGAAATAGTACAGCAAGCGAAACCCCTGCTGCGGTAAATATTATATATAGAAAAAGGCAGAAGCCAAAAAACAGGGCTGTGCAAATGTATGTTACATGCTATGCTGCATGCGAATACTGTGCTATGAGTAACTTTTCATTTCTGCTGTCAGGATGCAGTGCGTGTTAATAGACTATATTGCTGATTAGCCCTTTAGTATAGCGACAACTCGAAACTGTGTCTGATGAGCTCTGATTAGTGATTGCATGAATATTTTCATCTGACGTGATAATCTGTGCTATGCTATATATTAGTATTCCCAAGCAATATAGGTTCACAACTGCCAATTAATGGATGACGATATGCTATTTCCTTACATATCACTTTCACTTAATAGAAGGTGGCGTTTGAGAATAGGGAAATGGAACAAAAGATCTGGACTCTTCATTCATCCAGCTCATTAAATCTCAACCCTCCACTTATTTCCCAATCCCAGTCCCCATATCCCATTTCCCATTAGCCAAACGGCACCGAAATTTTCTTTTCAGAAAACTTGTTATGGTATTATCGGAAAGGCCAGAGTTCTCAGTTTTGCAATATATTAGTCCTTTTGTATTATGTTAAATCCTTGGATTAGTTATTAAAATTGCTTCTTTATTTTTTTTCAGTGAAGCTGTGAACTGCCAATATTGTGCAGGTATGTACTTTACACATAGATGTTCTAAAAACATACTACCTCCGTGTCAGTAGAAGTTTATTTTTAGCTTTTGTTGACTGACACTTTGACCAATGATTTTTATATGTTCGATTAGATTAAAAAACCTAGTATTTGTACTTTTAAAATCATCAAAAGAAATACTTTTAGAATATATATAATTTATATTATTAAAACTAATTAAAATTATCAAAATCATTGGTCAAAGTCATAGTCAACAAAACCTAGAAATAAACTTCTATTGGGACGGAGGGAGTACCTTTTATTTATTATGCCCTTTATTTTTTGTGATGTCTCACCAAAAGACAAAAAATAACTCATTGAATTTACAATGGCTAAGGTATTTGATTATCAAGAACTGTTAATGTTTTTACTGTTTATTTTGATTTTTGAGGCTTGATATTTTGGAATTTAGTTACTTTGCTACTTTTATGTTCATTTGTTTTTCGAGGTTGCCATGTTTTGTCTCAGCTAATTTTGTTGTATGTATGTAGCTCTTTTCCATAAGGAGCATTTCAAGGTTCCAAGAGGCGCAACTGATGCTGTCTACGTTTGCAACAAGTGCCTAGCTGAAAAGGTCTTGAAGGTGAAGTCTCCAAAGAAAAAGGCTGCAGCGAAGAAATCTCCAAAAAAGAAGCGAAAGAAGCAATCACGTGGGATAACGGCCAGGAGAAATCAGATAGTTCTCAAGTACAGGAAGAAAACGGGCAAAAAGGGCAAGCGTGGTCGTCCTAGAAAGAACCCGCTGAACGCATTGAAGAATGAGTCCCTGAAGGTGCCTGAGAGCGAATCATCAAATGTGCCAAAGAATGAACCCTCAAAGCGTATATCAAAGCGATTGTATGATAAGTACATGAAAGGCAACTCAAATATATCTGAGCATGCAACTAGCTGTCGTAAGAGAAAGAGGACTCCATCACATTATTCATACTGGTTAAATGGCCTTCGATGGACCCAAAATCCAGATGATGATCAGGCAATAAATTTTAGGAAAGAAAGAATTGTTTTTCCATCTGAAGATGCTAAAGTTTCTGACCTCAGTCCAGAATGCTGTTTGTGTGACAAATGCTATAGTGAAAAGGCTATTTATATTGCGTGTGAAAAATGTGAAGGTAATCAAGGATTTACTTGCATGAAATACATCTTCATAATCGTAGAACAATCTTGCTCTTTGTGCTTAAAAATTCTTATTGTGCCTTCTTTGTTGTGGTGACTAGTCAGGACAGTCATAAGTTTTCAATTTTGGTCTCAAAAATAAATTAAATATTCCCTAAAGAATAATAAATTACATACTGCATTTGCTTTCATCATAGTCAGAAGGCATACATAATAAACTAGATACCACATTTTTAGAGCATTGATAAATTTATGTTTGTTAATTGAATATGATTATTGCTAGTCAATAGAAGCACAAGATGTCAATTGTTGTTTTGAACGATCATATATCATGCCTTTCAGAAGTCTGCATCGTTGAAGGAGGAACAACCATGTAGACAGAGAAATATACCAAAAAAGTTGAAAAGTAGTCCATACATGTACAAGCAAAGAACTGTTCACGTGCATTATGTCAGAAGCAATGAGCGGCCTCGATTCTGTAAAATGAGGTGTCTTCCAAAACTATTGTATTTGCTATACGATGGCCTACAAATGATGTGTGAGATCCAAAACACCTTTATTCTATACAAAGGTATTTTGAGAGAGAATTGTTTTCTTCAAACGTACAAAACAATTTCTGCTTTATTCTACGCAATGGGGAATCCTCCCAAAAGCTAAAGGCTTTACGACTGCACAAGACTAGTAGTGCTCTTATGTGCTTCTGCATGCTAAGTTGCATAAGCCAAAAGGGAACTGTTATAGTACGCCATTTGAAAATCAGATCATTGAGTTTTTTTTTACTCCATACCATAATACTTATTACATCTGCTGTTCCTTTCAGATTGGTTTCATGGGGATATATATTCGATTACACTTGAGAATATAAACAATCTCATTGGTTTCAAGTGCCATAAATGTCTTCAGAGAAATGTACCTATCTGTCCCTATGCAGAGACTGATACAATTCTGAAAGCACAGTCAGACGAGGACCACAGTATCAGCAAGTTTTCAGAAGAAACTGGTGCTCTTGCTAGCCAGACAGAGCTTCATGATTGTGATATCAAAAATAGGCTAAATGGCCATGTTACTGCAAAAGAGCTCAAAGGGGAGCTGCACAATCATAGTCCTCTGCATGAGGTTGTCAGTCATGGCAGTGACCAAGATCTAGATGGCCAAAACAAAATGGAAGGGCTTGTCAGTTCTATCTTTAGAAATGAATTTGATGACCATACTTGTCTGAAAGAGTTGGATAATCAGAACTATTTGGAAAAGCATGATAGCTATATGACCAATAAAGAGTTTAACAATCATAATTGTGTGAGTGAGTTTGACATCCATAATAATTTGAAAGAGCTCAACGGTCACAACAGTGGAGAGGAGCTTGACGGCACCCAAAGTAGTAAGTTTGCTGCAGAAGAAGCGCAATGTTTGAAACCACTGGACAGTTTAAATAATCTGAATCCTTATAATTATAACCTTATGGAAGAGCTTGGTAGCTTTAATTATCTAAAAGAGAGTGATAATCATAGCAGTTCGGTGGCACTGGATGGTAATAGAAGTCCAAAGTGTGATAGAACTGATGATGATAGCAAGCTTACTTCTGCAACAACACATTCGGGTGATTTTCTAGCTGAGCGCTTCAACGGAATTAGGATATCAAGCAAAGAGTCACCGGTCGTTACATTTGATACTGGATCAGGAAAGAAATCCCAGGATCTCCAATCCAAGGATGATTCCGAGAAATCTGTTCCTCCTGATCATGAGGCTGACCTTCAGGTGTTGGTGACATTATAGTTTACTGTGGACAGTTGAATGGAACTTTCCACTCCGGCATGAGCGTCCATTGCTCCAATGTTCAGTTGTTGCTTTTATTCTGGTTGAGACTTCTGTTGCCTGGCAACTCAAACTGCATTACAGCTAAGTCATAGGTTCTATAGGATATTATATTGGGAATTAAACCCAATAGCCACTGACTAGCCAGATGTTGGAATAATTGACTCTGAGGTCATTATAACATTCTTGACAGGACTGACATAGTAAATTTAGGTACCATATCCTTCCCATGCTAGACTCTTCTAGTCAGAATATGGGATTCATTGACTCATTTCACTTTCCTGAGATTATGCGTTGATTTGGATATCTTCAAGTACAGGCGGATGATATTTGGTTGCATTGTATCTTGTATGAACATATGCTGCTCAAGGTGAGACTTCTTTACATATTATTGTTTCTTTGTTAGAGTATTGAACTCGTTTATCTTTTCTTCCGTAGTGGTGTAGGGCCACTGTTAAAATTGAGTAGTAGTTCCATCCATATTACCACTTGACTGAACTTTTCATCTATATCATCACTTGCGTCAATGATGTGTAGGATCAAACCCCACATGTGATTCTGTGATGCACCAGCATGAAGTAACATCCTAGTCATTTTCTAGTTTATTTCCTATCTATAACATGACCCTTGATTAGTGACTTTATTTTATTTCAATTCAATACATTTCAATACGTTGGTCAATAGTAATTTTGTATTATAACAAGTTGCTAAATCTGCAAACGCACATTTTACTCTCTAGTATACGTTGCTTATGAACAACTCTTTTCTGCTGTGCTGGTACTTATCTTTATTCTCCATGTGAACAGGAGTGTTCCTTTTCTCCATGGTATCCAGTGCCGCTGCAAGCATGAGGATCATTTCTTTTCTACATGATCTCCCTTGTTCATCCTTTAGCTATTATTGCCTCAGCTTGGGAAAGGAAGACATACTGATGATTCAATCAAATTTCTTCTAACAGCCCGTTTTGCAATTGCTGTCTGTATATTCTGCGATGGGGCCAGATTTCTTGACTCAGTCTATAGTTTCTGTATAGGTTTTTCTGTTACAAGGTTAGCTCAAGCACTGCAAGGGTGTGTACAATGCTGTTTAACGCCTTTTGTTATATCATGGTTCAGCGATGGTACTGATACTAGTAGAAGCCAGTGGTATTGTGAGTGTAGTATACTCCATGATATAGCTGTTTAGGCTCAGTGAGCCGCTCAATGGGTTGGATCGAAATCTGACAGCTCTTAATGGAAATCAAATCAACCTAACCTGCTAGCTATTCTCTCCTTAATAGCTGTTTAGGCTCAGTGAGCCGCGAAAAGTATTTTTAGATTTAATCAAAGTTAAACTTTTATTAATTTGATCGTTAATAGTAAATAATTATTAATTTTTATCATATAAAAATTATATTTTTTATTCATCATGAAATAACTTTAATAAAAAGTACAGTATATTTTTATATTAAAAATATATATTTTTTAACTATTATTTAATTTAAAGTAATAAAATTTTGACTTTAACTAACGGAGGAGGTAATATAATTTTAAGAGTAAAATTTCTTCGTAGCTCACGTCTATACAAAATTCCCTTGGGTGTCGACAACAACGAGGCTTATGCCTTCGCTCCACCAAATCCTGAACTATTTTTATGACATGCAAAGGGTCACACGTTCATTCCTCCAGTTAACTTCAGGTAAGCCATAATTCATCAATCGTAAGCACATCCATAAACACCTCACATAACTGGCACGTTTGGCACAGGTGACATGATAAACAACTTATGCTTGCTTCACTGATCATACAATGATTACCAGTTGAATTTTACAAAACTTCAAAATGGGTTAAAACAAAAAAAAAAAACCCACTTGCTATGTAATAACCACGCATATAAATAAACACAGGCAGCCAGGGTACTTGATACAATACCCTGCAGTTACTCACAGCTACAATAGTTAGGCAGCGTATTTGGCAGTTTAACAAGGACGGTCTAACCAACTTCGTGGTACTTTCAGACTTGTTTGTAGAACAGAACATAGGCTTCATCATGCAAGACCATGTTCACACCGACAGGCGTCACAGTGTCATCATCGAATCGAAGCCACTGCCCGCTGACATGCTTTGCATGAGCAGTGTAATGCCCCCTGTACGGATCTCTCCCGTGATGAGTGATGGTTGAAACAAGCTCATATCTTTGACCCTGCATACCATACAATGCAAGAACCATAGTTAGTGATCAAATGATTCATAGTAGAAATCAAGAAACACATGTAACAAAATTTTTATCCATATTAAGGCAATATAAATTTGCATAAAGAACATAAGCACAAACTGGCACCCTAAGAAATGCTCTTGACTGTACATGCTTCAAGATTTAAGAATTATAATGACAAAAGACATACAAACATGCCTGCAAGTACAAACTATTTATCGGATGGAAGATAACAATAAATATTTTGATAAGATATTTGTAAAGGTAAGCTAAATTGATCACCTTAGATGATGGTGAGGTCAGCAGATCACGATTAAGAACCAGTTGAAGAGGGAACTGGAGTCGCTTGTATAATTTAGTACTCCCCTGATTTCCATAACTGAACCTCTTCAAGTGTAGTATCATTATCTTTGAAAGTGTGTGTATCTTGAATGATTTTCGAGCAGTAACCAAACCAGCCTGCGGATCAAGTTTGATCCATTGTGATTGTAACTGATTGCATCATAATTCATAACGTAATAAAAATTGCATCTATTTTATGGCACTGCAGACAAATAACATGTAAAAAAAATCAACCTGCAGGGGGTAAGACAGCCCCCAGGTATTGAATTAATAAGACCTCATCTAGATCCAGGCCAAGAAAACACTTGAAACCCTTGCCCCACCCTTACACAGTGGCATCCTAGGACAAATAACATGTATTCTCTCTATAATGTAAAGAAAAGCAGTTCTCTTGCGTGCTCAAGAAAAAGATTAAAAATCACATATGTAGAGAAGTAAACTCAAGATAAGCAAAAATGAGTACAGTTTCAAGCATTCCAAAAAAGAACCAAAAGAAATCTTTGGTCTTCACAAGTAGTTCTATAAGCAAAATGCATTGCGTGTTACATTCATCAACATCACTGCAAAAGGTACACTGCCATCTCTATATCAAATAACACTTGAATTCATGTAACTGATTCATAAAAGATTGAATAATAACACTTCAAATATGGAAGGCGGTTCAATGAGAAATGTTTAGCAACTTGTATCTTGTATAAGGAAATTCAAGATCATACTATAGAACACAAATTTCAAACAAACTAGGTACCTTTCCAGCAGCTGTTCTGTATCCTTCCAAAGACTCAGGAGCAGAGAACAGATGAAGTGCATCCTCAAGTGTCTGAACACCATCTGGGAATATATCAAGATGGAGAAGCAGGAAAGGCTGAACAGTAGCTGACGCTTTATTACCTGACAGATTAAAAAATAGTCAATTACTGTAAGCATGGGTATCTAATCACAAATTCATGATTCATGGAGCACTTTTAACTTTCAGGATTATAAATACAGGGGCAGTACTCAGACTATACGAAAGAATTAATTGAGATGTGGCATTGATGACATGATGAGGGGGAACGTGTCCATTCAACAACAAAAACCTTTTTTCATTTGACAAATGACAACATTTAGGATGCCCTTAAAGCATCATTAACTGTATAAGCTAATATTCCTGATACTGAGCTGGGTAGAGACTAAAAATAAAGAGAACATGATCAGTGGTTCATGGAACAGTGGGAAGCTGTTCCACAGACATTGATGTGTGCTAAAGCAGCTATCATAAAGTAGTCGAAAATAGACTAGAAAATTCTTCCAAAGTTGTTTCATGGAACATAATAGGGACATTATAGATCAAGTAAACGTTTAATTAACAGGACGAGACAAATACCTGCAGCTTTCACAACACTCTGTAGCTGACCTCCAAAAATAGCACTTAACTCAGAGGGAACGAAACTCTGGGTTCGAACTATCGCAGATTTGTTCTTTCGTCCAACTGTCTCCCAAGCATCATCATCAACAGAAGAAACAACCATACCCTCCTTTGCATTTGAACCATTGCCATTGAGTTTCAGCAGTTCATCATGCATCCTATCCATGGCAAAACTTAAAAATTCTTGAGCATCCTCCTGCCTGCAGAAATGAACAGACAAAGCGAAGTAAATGCTCCATTGCAAGGGAGATAGCAGTTTATCGCAGAATTTCAGTAACAAAAAGAAGTGGAAACATAATAGTTTATGCATGATGCAACACAGACAAGTGCTCTTTCTGAATAAACATAACGATAAAGATGACAACTATGGTCATTATCATGATTCACCAGTAGAACCTAATCCAACAGCTTCAAAATAATATTGTGAACAACATAAGGTGTTATTCCTATTTTAATATGCAAAATTTGGTTCCAAATAGAGGACAATCAAGAGGATTGGCTAAAGACCAAGAAATATTTACTCATCCAAGTCTTCCTACATTGTTAGACCTAGACTTGATAATTAAAATCTCAATTGAAAAAATGGCATGACCCATATAATAGCTGGATAGAACTTACCTTGTGAACAACATAAGGTGTTATTCCGATTTTAATATGCAAAATTTGGTTCCAAATAGAGGACAATCAAGAGGATTGGCTAAAGACCAAGAAATATGTACTAATCCAAGTCTTCCAACATTGTTAGACCTAGACTTGATAATTAAAATCTCAATTGAAAAAATGGCATGACCCATATAATAGCTGGATAGAACTTACCTTGGCCGAGAAGATGTTCCAGCTGGCACATCTGGAGTGAAATTTCTGAGAACAGAATCAAACATAGCAGGGCTAAGTGCTTTTGCAGCAACCATAGGAGCCTTCTCATTTTTCTTCATAATTGACTCATCAAGAATATCAAATTGAGAGATGAACTCAACAAATGCATTCAATGTTGGATATCCAACCTGAAATGAAGGAACCAGTCACAACAAAAGCAATGAATCAAGTACCAAATACAAAATATCCTTTTTTTTATATGTAGCAATACCTTGGGAATACTTCGATTCCTGAGCTCCTGTAAAAGGTGTACAAAAGGTGAACATGAAAGCAATGCCTGCAAAGTCGCATTTAGGAAGCAAATATTTCCTGTATTCTTCAAACCATGAGGAAGCAAGCGCATGTTTGGGAAGGTCTTTTTATTTAAACTCATAACTTCCTCAACTACTGGAGCTACAGCACTGCGCTCATCAATTGCAGCATTTCCATTTCCAGTTATTTTGTCATTCAAATTGCTGTATTGGGTGGATTTGATGCCATCTTTGTGCATCTCTGATGCCGCATTTGATGATGAATTGCTGATACTTTTCACAGGCACACCTGATGGAACCACAGACTGAGTTTCCTTTACATCCACAAAGATTTCACCATTATTAGGAGAAACATTGGCACGATGGCATCCATTGGCCAGTAATGGACCACCATTTAGCAAGCTTGATCTTACAGGTTCCTGCTTATTACTGTGTGCGGTATCCTTGGTAACAGCTCTGGCCTGTCCATCAGTTGATTTTGCAGGAAGAACAACACATTTGGAAATAGGTTCCGATGCTTTTGGTAAACTTAGCACTGACAAATCCAGCGAGCCAAACTGAATCTCAGGTAATTTGCATGGTTTGTTCACGCTTTTAGTCGGGCTAGTGAGAGGCTGGCCCTGAAACAACCTAGTTTCATCCTCAGTAAAGGACCCAAACAGCAAGACCTGCAGGACAATAAAAGCAACTACATCAAGAAAAGGGCATAAATGGACAACTTCGAATGTTAATATAACCAGTTTGCCATAAAAACAAGTTTATATCAAAGAAACATTTGGAAAACATTAATTATAACTTTAAATTACAAATTGATCATCCCACACGGTATTCAGATACACGAATGCAACGTTCTCAAAAAAAAAAAAGATACCCGAATGCAACGGCAGTTAATGCACGAAGCATGCAATCTAGCACTGCAGATATGCGTCACACACAAGCGGTAGCAATAAATCAGCAGGGAAAGTACTAAAAACCCTAGCAATCAACTCAATGGCACCTCGACCATCAACCACCCCACCCCGCCCTGCTTCAATGCGCCATGCCCTGGGAGCAGGACGAATAGTACAGACAGTTAAACCACGCAATTACGCCGTAACGAGCGCCAACGTGAACACGAGAACGGACGGCACGGGTTGATGGGTCACCTTGTCGCCGCCGCCGCCGCCGCTCATCTCGGCTGCGGTGAGGAGACCAGTCGCAGGTCGCCGGCGGTGACAGATTGCAGAACCTCTTTGGAGCTATTCTGCAGCCAGGGCCAGAGGAAGCCGAGGCGGCAGGTGGGAGACATCAAAGGAATAGGCGGCGGGCGGCGCCGACTGGGGTGGCCGTCCTCACGACCGACTGCACTCCGCGGCTCGTCGCGGCGTGAAGTGGATGGGAAGCGGTCCGTAGGCGGCCGCGAGAGGAGCGTGGACGCGGTGAGCGGCGGAGACGGCCGGACGCGAGGCGTAGCCGCGTAGGGTTTGGAGAGGGGGCCTCGCCTGGGACGGCCGGAAGGGACGGGAGGAAGCTGGCAAGACCGCAAGAGCACGGTTGTTTGGGTTGTGTTGGCGTAGATGCGGCAGGCTACGAGTCCTGGGCGGGCCGGGCCGTGTTTTTTTTTTTTTGATACAGGGCCGAGGTTTGTATCAGCCGAGCCCAAGAAGTATTGGCATATTCTCAAAAAAAAAAAATTCTCTCTGCAGACTCCCGCACCCGCCGAACACGTGACTGCAGCCAATGAGAGGGCTCCACGTCACCCCACAACCGTTCCGATAAAACGACTCCACCCAGTCGCCGCCGGCGACCACCGCCTCTCCAGGCCGGGAACAGCGAGCTCGTGGCAGACCGTTTCGCCCAACCCCGAGCCCAAGCTCCCATGGCCGTCCGCCGAAAGCCCGCGGCGGCCGCTCCTGGGGACCCGCCTCAGCAGCCGCCGGCAGATGCAGCGGCGCCGGCGGGGCGGGACAAGGAGCTGGTCCTCCGGCCTCCGAACCTGGTCGTGGTCGCTGCGTCGATGGTCCTCTTCCTCGCGCCCTTCTCATACCTTGCGTTCGTGCACTACCCGCTGAGCTCCGATCTACGCAAATCGATCCTCATCAGCGGCGGCCTGAGCTTTGTCGGCTTCTTTGTCGCGCTTGGGCTGATTCCCGTTGCCGCCCGCTACCTCCTACGCCGTCGGATGTTCGGCTATGACATCAACAAGCGGGGCTTGCCCACGGGCGAAATCCAAGTGTGAGTGATCTAGTATATTTCAGAACAGGTGTTTGTGTGTATGTGTGTGTGGAGCCTGATTTTAACGTTCCCTATTGCAAATGCGATTGCAGTGGGATTAGATTGAACTAGAATTGAGCGTTTGGCTTCAGGAACTAAGTTTTGCTGGTAATTTGCTGGGATTTTATTTTTCAAATAAAATGAGCTCATTATGTTAGTCTTTACGAAGTACAATTTAAGGTGGGTACATGGAATTCAGATAATCAGATCACAGGAGAACAGTAATTCTGGGTCTTTTGTACGTAGGATGTAGCCTTTCCCTCCATATTTTGCAGAATATGAATATACTAGCCATAACATGTTAATTGGCATTCCTGTTTATCCAAAAGTTGTGTTTATTTTGCAGTCCTGAGTCCCTAGGTCTTGTTGTTGGGATTGTATACTTGGTCATTGCAATCTTATTTCAACAATTCAACTTCGCGGCAGACTCCATGGTACGTTGTGACTAGTAATATTTTGACATTCACAAAACTATGTCATATTCCTGAAACATGTATCACAGTTCCTTCTCATGATTTCTTATTGCAGTGGCTTGTTGAATATAATGCAGCATTGGCATCAGTCTGCTTTATGATTCTTCTTGGATTTGTTGATGATGTTCTTGATATTCCATGGAGAGTGTATGTTGCTTGCAGAATCTCTCTTTTGATGCAAATATGTTACTTTTTCATTATTGCAATGCTTATGATTCATCTTTGAATGGCCTATAATTGAAAACAGGAAATTGCTGCTGCCCACAATTGCAGCACTTCCTTTGTTGATGGCATATGCTGGTGGTACTTCCATCATCATTCCGAAGCCTATATCCCCTTACATTGGAGTAGAAGTTCTGGAGCTAGGTACGTGAGCAATCTTAATTGATTTTTGAAGGGCATTTATGAATGTCAACAATGTCTTGTGTTTCATATGTGGATATAGACTGCTGCTTTAAATGCCCTATTAATTGAGATATTTGAAACTTCTCTTCTATTGCATGCTTACCTTTGCTTTTTCTTATATGAACTGCTCTAAGATCAACTCTGTAGTTGAAACTTGTTTTATATGCTGTAAATAGAAGCTCCTATGCTCTGATCTTCCATTTCATTGGCATGCAGGTTCATTGTACAAACTATTCATGCTCTTGTTAGCTGTCTTTTGTACAAACTCAATAAACATACATGCTGGCCTGAATGGTCTTGAAGTCGGGCAGACAATTGTCATATCTGCTGCGGTATACATGATATATATTCTTATTGGAATTGCGGTACTTGAGTCTTGAATACCATTAATCTCCTGATGATTACATTTTCAGGTTTTGATACATAATGTAATGCGCATAGGATCTTCAAAAGATGTTGATGTTCAGCAAGCGCATGAATTCTCTATTTATCTTGTCCTGCCTTTCCTGACGATTTCATTAGCTTTGCTAGCATTTAATTGGTAAGGGCTGTGAGAAGCACACCTGAGTGTATTAATCAGATTGTTATCTTCTAGTTGTGTTTAGAGAAAAGCATCATGTGTGTTGATCTATGCATCAGGTATCCGTCATCAGTTTTTGTTGGTGACACTTACACCTATTTTGCTGGAATGGCGTTGGCTGTGGTGGGAATTTTGGGGCATTTCAGGTAAACATTCTCAATTATCTTGCACAGTTTTCATTAGTTTATCACTTATCAGTCACTTAGTATGTGTTTGATAGGTCACTTTATTGTATTTGCCTTCTCATTTCTTAACACTTACTTTGTTGCCTATTTAACATCTTGGGCTTGTATTTCTTTGAATTCATAAATACTATTGTCACCTGCCTGGGTAGGATGGGTGTGTCATCCAATAATATCTTTGCCATGAACCCAAACATTTACTGTCACCTCCTTTTTCTTCTGCATCAGACTGGCATGTAGAACATTAGAATATATGTTTGTTTCACAAAGTTTTGTTTCTTCATTATTGTTTATAAAAACTGCAGCTGATTAACTATTTTCGGTTTGCAGCGAGACATTGTTGCTCTTCTTTTTACCGCAAGTTCTTAATTTCTTGTGTTCAGTACCTCAGGTTAGGAGGAATCTTTTTTATTTCATCTCTTCATTTATCAATTCATAAATATGCTTTATCTTTTTATAGATGGTTAGGTCCTCAGTATCGTTACCCATTGAATTTATATATTATTTTCTACAGCTCTTTCACTTTGTTCCTTGCCCACGGCATAGATTGCCAAGGTACTTTCATGGAACCATTGAGAGAACTTAATTTTGCATGATTATTGATGAAGTATATCTGAGTTGGCTTCTATCCACAGATTCGATCCTCGAACAGGTCTGTTAACTGGTACCAAAGATGGGAATCTAGTTAACATATTCCTTAGGTTATTTGGAACCTGCTCAGAGAAGGCCCTTTGCATAAGGCTCCTTATATTTCAGGTAGGTTTGAAATGTTTCTTTGCTGTAAACTACCATTTCACTTTGTTGCAAGTTTGCTTCTTCACCTAAAAAACTAACCTTGAATTAGCTGACTCTGTTGATTATTCTGTCATGCTGTAAGGCTGTCATTGTCGCACAGCATGCAAATTCTTATTTGAAAATCATACAGGGTATGTGTAATTATCAGGCAGTAAAGAACTTTACAAAAGAACAAATTAGTTCCACAGGTTT
Organism: Zoysia japonica; assembly: GCA_001602275.1. Lineage (NCBI taxonomy): Eukaryota > Viridiplantae > Streptophyta > Magnoliopsida > Poales > Poaceae > Zoysia > Zoysia japonica. The sequence continues at coordinate 1,616,108 of BCLF01000044.1, read as the reverse complement.
AGTCGAAACGGAGCTCAGTTGAAAAATTGACAATCTCATAGTACATGTCGATCGAAATTTGCACCTCCTTTGCGCTGTCATACATGACAAGTTGATGGATTTTGGATTGGAGCGTACGTCCACCAAATTTTAACCCAGCACGAAGTTGTGGTTCATATTTAAGTTGCCTGGAATGAGCTCTGATTAACACTTAACTGATGCCTCCCGTTATTGCAGAGGCATGTCATGAACCAAAGCATAGACAATAATTACTTCAAGTTGGATAACAAATATATCTGCATGATAAGCGCTGTGAACTTTGTTGCTTTTGCTAAATCAGCTGCTACAAGTCTCAACTTGGATTGTTTTTCATACAGGCTCTGTCATGCATATTTTGCTTCTGGTTAAGATATATGCTTACCGGATGGTACAAATGATTATCTGCGGACAACTCTTCGTCGTGTCACTAGCTCATGCAAATCAGATGCATCGGATGAGTGTTTCAAAGACTGCTGGAAGAGAATTTTGCTGTTCACGCCTATTTTTGTATCATTAGCCCTGGATTTGTTTCTTTTTTCTTTTTAACTTCTAGTGATAACTATCTACAGCAGCTGAGTTTTGTAACTATTTACGTTGGCTTGGCTTAAGAATTTGAATGTCTTATTTTCAAAAAAAAAATTTGAATGTCTGCACAAGTGTAATGTCTACGCAATTGCAAAAGAAGAAAGAAGTGGAGTTATTATTACAGAGCATACATCTAATTCTGAATCATTGAGTGAAGACCTGAGTACCATTTCTTCTTGATACCTTAATATTGGTGTAGCGTACTATACGTGTTATGATGGGCTACTGTCATGCTGCTAAAGAAGTCTTCTTTTTTTTTTTGCATCAATGCGCGTTACAGTGAGCAGGTCGCGAGAAGCAGAACTACAACTGCTTCTCTTATCATTGTTCAAAAAGAAAAAATCATAAAAATCCATCAGGATTTAGTCGATCATATGCTACCTTTAGTTATCAGATTAATTAATGCAATTAACCAAAGTTACAGGAGTCGCTCGTCACGCCCCACCACCCTTCCGGCTCTATTCCTGTTACATACACTAGCATCGTGCAGCCAATTCAGTCTACGGCATCACCTGATATTAACAAGCACGCAGAGACGCAGAAAGAGGCACTAGCTCTGTGCGGCAAATTCAGTCTAGGGCATCAGTCTCTTCTCAGCAACCTTGAACATCCTCCTCAGAGACTTCTTCACCTCGTCACCAGAAAAAACAAATTGCACTGCATCCTGGGCTAGCTGAAATAGCTCCGACTTGTTGAGACCTACCAATGGCATACAGCGTGTTCAGTTCAATCAGTGAGGCAGTGAGCTCAGGTCAGCATCAAATTCCAACAAGTACTAAAATGCATTTTTATTCCATTGCGCAATAAGGAAGCATACCAAAAGTCGCTGCAACAAGGTAATACTCATTAGAAAGGCTTGTTGAGAACAGGCCAGAGTCATCCGTACATATAGACAAGGGGTGCTTCGCATTATAGAGGTCAGCTGCATAAACTCAGCATAACAAAATGTCAAAGTTCTGATACCATAATTCCTGGCATCGACTTCATGTTCTGTACTTTAAGGGACTGACCGAAGTGATGCAGCTCTAGAGAAGGAGCACCTCCGGTCATGACATTAGAAGTTAAACATATCTCTACCTGCATGATTTTTATCATGGCGACAAACATAGGTACATGTCACACCTAATTGAATACTATACTAGGCAGATTCTATAATAGACCCAAATGATTGTGGATCGTCCATTTGTGTTGATCTCGATGTTTAAATTGTTCTTTTACCTCCTAGGAGGTAAAAGTTCTTCAATAATTATTAATTACAGTATCACTCAGTTTGTAAAGTAATTAGTGGGTTTTGGTAGGTGACAGTAATCAAGGACATGTTGTCTGCTGATATTAATTTATTTCCTTATATTTTCTACTCAAATCAACGGATGAGATTAAATTCATGTCTTACCTCTTAAGAGGTGAAAGAAGAACACTTGGTCTACCTTAGAAAGGCTCCTATACTACTATGAAGAAAGGACAGAGAAGTTTACTGGAATTGTCAATGACTTGAGTTGTGTCCACTCTTCATCATTGAGGCAGCAAACATGACCCAGCCTCTGAGGACAGAAATCCAGCACTGCTTGGATCTCCTTCCTGTTTGGTACCTATTGTCATTAAGTTTTAATTCATTTGTCAAATAATGTAATGCAAGATTTGCAAATGCCGCTGCAAGCAAATAGTGATCAGGAAGGAAAGAGTGTTTGGAAGTTATAATCGATATATATTTCCAGACCTCTCCACAGTGAATTGTGATGGGGATTCCTAGCTCTCTAGCATGTTGGAGGGCAGGCAAGTATGTTTCCCTTCATAAATATTGCAAACAAAAGAGCATTAGCACATTAGTGTTATGCTGTTTTCATCCTGTTTTAAGACAAATAAAATAAACTATTTACCACTCCCCCACAAATGGATTGCCAGAAAGGTCAATACCAATGACACCGTGGTCCTTCATTTCCATGGCTAAATTAACCTGACCAAAGAAGAGAAAAATATTTGTGCTCAACATGTGCCTATGTTTGTTCAGAGCATCAGCAGGTGTGGGAAATGCCAACATACAGTATCAAGTGCAGCCGAAGTTGTCTCCCGGCGGTCAATACTAAGAAGGAGCCTAACATATATCTTCTTTTTCTTTGTGTCATTATCCAACTCAGTCATAGGTGTACAAGATAATGATTCACTTTTTGTCAAGTTTGACTCAACTAAAACAACATCCACAGCTTCTACTGCTTTCAAACCTTTGATAACAGCGTCTACATAAGACCGCTTTGTCATCCCTTTGGCTGCATTGTTCTAGATGACATGAGCAACACATTTACCAGTTAAATTACCACTGCACACACTACTGAACTGTAAAGCAGTATGCAACAAAATATTCGAGTATCACCTTCGGCGTCGTTCTTATTTCCAAATATACAACATTCTCTGCAGAAAAATCTTCAACAACCTGTTAGTTTTCTCAGGATCAATGAACTGAACAACTGAAGAGTATAACATCACGTGAAAAAGATTATTATTATTATTATTATCAAAGAATACCTCCTTAGCGATCCTTGTTACTGTGTCGTGATCTGTTGTAAGTATATGAAACAAATCAAAAAGCTTGAAACACTCTCGGAGTGATCTATCATCTGTTTGATAAATTCAAATGCCACAGTTTAGAATCGGCCAGATAATTATCAGGCCACCAAAATCTTGCTGTAGTTAAGCATAAGTCTCAGTAGTCCTTCGCACAAACTATTTGAAAATGAGGTAGATGTTCCTTTGAGATGTGATTCTCAGAGAAAAAAAAAACTGATATACGCTTCATATATTTGACTCATACCTAGTAGATAACTGCCCCTCAGAAAGATTTACTAATGAAATTCCACACTTACTTTTCATGATCACATCCTTGACATCTTCGAAAACAATGATCCCTTTGTCAGCTAGTTGTTTTGCAAATTCCCTGTTCAAAAAAATTCCACTAGACAGGTCATCTTTCCAAATGAACAATAATAATTGGACTGGCACATTCCAGATCTCTACTCTCTCACAATTACAACCTAATAAAGTCCAGAATTCTGTGCATAAAATCCCCTTTTTTTCACTCTAACACCGTAAACTCCCCAACAATTTAATCTCTCAAGCTCGAATCACAATTCATATCGATCTTAGAACAGACGCAGCTGATGGATGCAGTGACGTCCAACACTTGAATTGCGCTAGCGTACCCTCGAATCAAGAAATCCTACCAACTACCGAACGCTGGAAATCAAGAACCGGGAGGGGAGCGGAGAAAGATCAAAGATTTTTTTTTGGGGGGGGGGGGGGGGGGGGGGGGTGGGGGGGGGGTGTTGCTGTGTACTGACAGTAGGGTGGAATTGCGGACGGAGCCGTTGAGGTGAGCGTGGAGCTCCACCTTGGGCAGCTCCACGCACCACTCCCGCATCTCCTTCTCCGCCGCCACTTTCCTCTCAGCATCCATGTGTCTGCGCCTGCTGCTCCAGCCGCCGGTGCTCTGTGCTTCGTCTCTTGTCAGGTTGCTGTAGTAGTCTTCGAGGACGGGACGGGCAACAGCACGAGCGATTAGCGGCTATATAGGGATGTTCCTTGCTGCTTCATTGGCTAAAAAAACACGACTTTTAGGCGACAAAATGTGAAGCTGACAGCCACCCTTTCCTTCCCGGCTACTGTCGTCGCGTGTGCAATCTTCCAATGCTAAGGACGACGGCGACAGCAACCCGATTGATAGCTCTTGCACAGCAATCCACTGCACTTCCTTCAAAACCCGAAATTCACGTTGCATCGAAGCCCAGAAACGATCTCAGATGTTATTCTTGTGATGAAACTGCAACCAGTCTGAATATTTGAACAGCTTGAGCGCTTCTTTGTAACGCAGAATTTTCATAAAAATTTAAAAAAAACTTAAAAAAATTAATTAAATTAAAAAAAACGTAGAAATGAGGCGTGAAACTTGAAGGAGCACTTCCAATCAGTAATTGAGCACGTAATCCTAGCAGAGAGCAAATGCGAGTGCATTATTGGAGAGTGGGGGACCCGGCTTGGCGGCATGTGCATGTATGTGACGGGCGTAACGCAACACCGCTCGATAAAAATCTCCCGCGCAGCAGCATCAACGCAGAAAGACACTTTGGTTTGCTAGGTGCTTCACTAATAAAGAATGCAAAAATTATCTCCGTGGGATCAGCCAAGGCTGGCACCCCAACACTAATCTAACTGTCATGTGCCTGATCACCAAACCTGAACCTTCAATAGAAAAAAAAAGTGCAACTGGATGGAACGGAAGTGCCTTCTTCTCCGTCGATCTGTGGCATATGCCTCCGATCGCAGCCACGTTCAGCAAAGCTCCTCGACTGCGGAGAGACCTCATGCCAGTGAAGCTACGTCAAGAACACACACAACATAATAGTAAAAGTTTCTGGGCATCTGGCAGTACGAGCACCGAGAGATCCTCCTAGCATGACACTGCCGAGACCACACGGCTCCTTCCCACCTGACCTTGTCATGCTCGAAGGATCCTTCGGAACGCATGCTGAAATCGTGGCGTGGGACGATATCTTCGAGGGTTTTAAAGTTGCTCCCAAGAACAGCTGCACCGCCGGTACAGATAAGATGGTAGTAGTACTCAATACTCATAGTCCTACGATGGGTTTTCCTTGTCCGATGAGTGAGCATAAATAATGCAGCGCCGGCGCGCACACCTGAAGAAACACCTGCTTCCATGGAGCCCCACGCAAGATTGCTCCAGGCTGCCTGTGCAGTCTGTGACAAACATGGCTGGTGCGTGGCAACGATGCGATCAAAGCGAAAGGCTGAACGTAGCGTGCCGTTCTTCTCATTCTATCTGCCGAGAGAAACAGCACGTGTTGTGCGACCTACGACACAGACATGCAGAGCTGAGTGCTGCATTCCGACGCTGCCCCGGCCAGAGTTCGCCCGGAGCAAGCAGAAGCGGAGGAGCTCAGCTGCTCGGAGCTCGGGCACGCCGCGCGCGTGAAGGTGGACAACCGACGGGCGACGGCGACCGGCAAGCGACACCGGGAAGGCTGGTCTTGTCCGGCGCCAGAATCGCCAGATTGCACATCGACCGGGCGCAGAACCGCCGTCGAGATTCTGGTCGCCCATCCCGCTCGTCGACGCCATTGTCTTCCCGGAGATCGAGTCCGACGTGCCAATTCTGCTCCCCAAGGCTTTCGCCGTCGGCCAGCGCCGAAGCCGACGCCTGCCGCCATTGGGGGTTTCAAGCTTGGCATTCAAGCTAAAGACGAAGAACAAAGTGTTGATGAGGATCACCGCCCCCCCACCCAGAGCTCCTATGGTCAACGCAGCAACGTGCAGAGCAAAAATTCAAAAGTTGGATGAACGTTACGCTCAGATGGCCCTTTTTTTTTATATTTATAAATCGCCAAGAATGCTACTTACGCCGTCACGCCCCCCACTGATTTCGCATTTGTCTCGCTTTTCGCTGTCCGATTCCGCCGGCTAAAAAAGCAATCCCGCGGCCGGCGATGGAATCCTCCACGGTGGCCGTCGTGACGGTGCCGTTCCCGGCGCAGGGCCACCTCAACCAGCTCCTGCACCTGTCCCTGCTTCTCGCGTCGCGGGGGCTCCCGGTGCACTTCGCCGCGCCGGAGCCGCACCTCGGCGAGGCCCGCGCGCGCCTGCACGGATGGGACGGCGCCGACGCCGCCGCGCTCCTCCTCACCGCCGTCCGCTTCCGCGCGCTCGAGTTCCCGGCGTGCGCGTCGCCTCCGCCCGACCCCGCGTCCCCGTTTCCGGTCCACATGCAGCCGCTCTTCGAGGCGTTCTGCGAAGGCGCGAGGGCGCCGCTCGCCGCGCTCCTGAGGGAGCTCGCCACGCGCCACCGCCGCGTCGTGGTCCTGCACGACCGCATGGCGGCGTTCGCCGCGGCGGAGGCCGCGCGGCTGCCCAACGGTGAGTCGTTGGGGGTGCACTGCCTCGCCGCGTCGTACAACGTCGGGTGGGCGGATCCCGGGCACCGGCTGCTGCGGGAGCACGGGCTCGTCTTCCACCCGCCGGATGCGTGCGCGACCGCGGAGTTCGTGGCTCTCGCCAAGCGGATGGGGCAGGAGCGGCGGCGCGCGCCTGGTGCGGGTATGGTCTGCAACACCTGCCGCGCGCTCGAGGGCGAGTTCCTCGACGTGGTCGCGGGGATGCCCTCCTCCGACGGCCGCAATCTGTTCGCCGTTGGGCCTCTGAACCCGGTCCTCCGCCTCCCCGACGCGACCCCGGCCGAGGAGCGCCCGCGCGCGCGGCACGAGTGCCTGGACTGGCTCGACACGCAGCCGCCGTCGTCCGTGCTGTACATCTCGTTCGGCACGACGTCGTCGCTCCGGGAGGAGCAGGTGCGCGCGCTGGCCGCCGCGCTGCGGGGCAGCAACCAGCGGTTCATCTGGGCGCTGCGCGACGCGGACCGCGCGGACATGCGCGACGCCGCGGAGAGCCGCGC
>BCLF01000044.1:1583537-1608768 GCA_001602275.1 Zoysia japonica | reverse complement strand
CGCCTCGCCGCCGCGGCGGCCGAGCTCGGCGACGCGACGGCGCGAGGCGTCGGCGTGGTGGTCACCGGGTGGGCGCCGCAGCTGGAGATCCTCGCGCACGGCGCGACGGCGGCGTTCATGAGCCACTGCGGGTGGAACTCGACCGTCGAGAGCCTGAGTCACGGGAAGCCGATCCTGGCGTGGCCGATGCACAGCGACCAGCCCTGGGACGCCGAGCTCCTGTGCAAGTACTTCAGGACCGGTGTCCTCGTGCGGCCGTGGGAGCAGCGCTACGACGTCACGCCGGCGTCGGCCATACGCGAGGCGATCGAGAAGGTGATGGCCTCGGACGAAGGGGTGGCGATGCGACGTCGCGCGGCGGCGCTTGGAAAGGCCGTCCGGGACGCCGTTGCTAACGGTGGATCGTCCCGGCGGGACCTCGATGATCTCGTAGCTTACATGACGAGGTGATTTGGACGGATGCGGATGGGGCTTCCCTCCTCCCAACCTAATCCTCCCATGCCTCCTCCCATGCAACCCCGTTTACTGTCTCCGTTATGTAAGTAGGTCCTGCGTGGGTTTAGGAAAAGATAAAATCAAGCAGCTCTGCTGCATCTATCTCTGTCTCGTTGCAGCCTTGCCGGCCGCATCCGAGGAGCAGGTGGCCGGAGCCCGGAGACACCGAGAGGAACAGCTAGCCGGAGCAGCACCAAGGTGGCTTCGCGAGCGCGAGGAGCAGGAGGCGGAGCAGCGGCGCATGCGCTCAGCAGCCACGAGGAGCAGCACAGGGCCGACGGCAAGGAGCAGGCAGCAGAGCAGCGTCGCACGCAGAGCCACCGCGAGGAGCACGCCTTGGAGCATTGACGTGCGCACATGAGAAAAGCTGGGATTTGGGCCTGATTTACCGCTCGAAGTTGCTAATGATCGTTAGCTGACTCAGCGTATGACGTTGGGCCCGCACACAAATGAAATCCAATAAAAAGCTTCCATCTGAAAGGAGGAAGCATGGGAGGATAATTTGAGAGGAGAGAAGCTGCATCCGATTTGGACACCGGTGATTGCGGTGAATGGAGATGTTGAAATGTGAATTGTCTAACAATTTTAATCTGGGTCACACTGATGAAACCGATGCTCTAAACGTGTTTGAGCGGAAGGTTGGAACTTGATTTTGCATTGGCATTTGTTAGCTCGAAATCAACCAGCGCGTTACTGGCGATTCACGAAACATCAAAGTGCTGAACAGCAATCTAGAAATGCAGCTTCTTTTTAACTTGACCTTCGTGCCAATTTTGGGTCTTGTTCATCAGTTTAACACAATTTTGGTCAAACGTAACAAATTTCAGATGAAATGTGACAGATCATAACGCTTCAAACCAAAAGTCATCCTAAAATGGAATGTCTATCTGAGCAAAGGAAAATATCGTTCTTTTTCTGCGAAATGAAAATATCATCAACTTATCTGAACTTTTAGCCCAGCAAGGCAGCAACGCTTCAGCCCCAAAGCCCAAAACCGCAGCAAAGGAGAGGACTCCCGCCGGCGCCGCCGCTGCGACACGCCAGGCAGGGATGCCGAAGCCGGCGGCCTCCGTCGCCTCCCTCCTCCCGCAGCTATGGAGCCGCCCCTTCCGTCCGCGTACCTTCGTTTCGCGTGATCTCTCATCCTCTCCGCTCTTTACCGCTTACCGCGCACCACGGCGCCGCTGCCTCCTCTCCCACGCCGCGCTCCGCACCGCTGCTGACGCACTATCAACCGCCGCCAGGGTGGAAGCTCCCACAACCACGGAGTAAGCTTCCCCAGCCGCACTTCGACTACCTTTAATTAGCTGCTATTCTCAGGTTTAGGTGTCACGCTGAGATGGTATCTACTGTGGCGCAGGTATCCAGTGTACGATAGGCTTCTGCCGTGCCCGCCGGTAGACGACCCTCCCAGAATCGAGCACCTCGTCTCTCGGGAGGACGAGGTGGCCGTTGATTTCATCTCCAGGTCTCTCGACCTTCCTCCTCTGTAAGCAGCCATTCCCTTATCCTTTATCACGTTCTCGTACTAGAGTAAGTGAGTTGGCTAATGTAATTCAGTAAGTGTAACATTGTGATTGTGAAGTTATGTTGAAGATCTTATCAAGTTTGGAGCTGTATACTATGCACTTGTCGCGCCGGAGCCGCCTCCTTACTCTTCTCCGGAGCATTTTAGAATCTTTAGGGAAGTTACTCAACCTTCAGTCTTGCGGCGGAGGGCATCTATTAAAGGGAAGACGGTGAGAGAGGCGCAGAAGACGTTCAGGGTGACAGACCCCAACCAACGCCTCGAGGCCGGCACATATGTGCGGGTCCATGTGCATCCCAAACGGTTTCCGCGGTTAGATTGCTGCTCTTTGTCTGTTATTGGCTATGAGCTTTGGTTATGGTTACTGAATGAATCAGTTTGAGTGCTTATGAGTAATACCCTTATCTGATTTTTTCAGGTGTTATGAAATTGACTGGAAATCCAGGGTAATAGCAGTCACTGATAACTATGTTGTCCTCAACAAACCAGCTGCAACATCAGTATGTATCTTATCCCTTCTTTGTCCATTTATTGGTAATTGAGGTTTTGTGGGCTAAATTTGCTAGGCAGCATTCACGAGAATAATAATATCGATTGTGTTTCTGCAACATAGCATGAGTTCCTTGACATACTATGTCTTAATTCTTTGACTATGTTATCAGATTTGCTGTACTAGAATGCTATTTCACAAAGAAAATGTACTAGAACTCGCATATACTGCCAATGTAACATAGAATGCTGGCTGTAGCACGGATTATTCAGAATGCAAGTTTTCATTTGTAGTTCTTGGAGCAGGTTGATTCTGAAATGGTTTAATGAGTCAACTTAGATCCCCCCCCCCCCCACCCCACCCAATTTTTCTCTATTCCAATATAATTCTGTGGTTTTAGGTTGGAGGGGCTACTGATAATATCGAGGAATCGTGCGCAGTGTTCACCTCACGTGCATTAGGCTTGGAAACACCATTGTTGACGACTCATCAAATTGATAACTGTTCGGAAGGCTGGTTTGTCTATCTCCCTGCTTGTATAAAGTTGGCATGCTCAAAAGTGAGAACTACGTGGCTAATATATCTTTTTCCATTACTTTGCAGTGTAGTATTTTCTAAAACAAAAGAGTTCTGCTCTGTGTTTCATGGACTTATAAGAGTATGTTACTACATGACTGCGTATGACCTACTTTTGGATCATGGATCTATATAGTCAATGATTCTTTCTTTTGTCCATTTTTAAACAGGAAAAACAGGTTAAGAAACTTTATCTTGCACTTACTGCAGCACCCCTGTCTACAGGAATAATTACACATTATATGCGTCCTGTTAATCGTGCTCCTAGATTAGTTTCTGAAGGTAACTTTTGAACTGGAATCTGTTGCTTCTATAAGATGAGTTCATCCTATAATTATTGCATGTTTTGATGTTATTGTTGCCATTAAAGCATAGATATATCTGGGTTTCAAATATGTTCGTTTTCAGGTGACATTGATTTCTGTCATTATAAACTCTTGTGCACTTATGCTATCAATGAGAAGTTCTGGCCATCTGCTCTTATGATAGTGAATTGTGAAACACATTATATATAGGATTCTTTTCTAAATCTTTGCATATGTTGATAATAACTGACTGGATTTAAAAAGAACGGTAGAAGATAACCCTTTTAAAAAAAGTAAAAACTAGAAACTCCAAGTTATTGATCTGATTTAGGCAAGGGTTCCACATGAACTTGTGTCTTGGGTGCTTCCATCAAAAGTTTGAAGGATAGTTTATACTGGCTTGTCATTATCTGTTGGGCCCCAGTTGTATTAAAACCCTGTTATTAATTTGTTATATGTTTTCATCATACTTAACCAGACCATATTGGAGGGTGGTACCTTTGTCAGATGGAGATACTTGATTGTACAAAGGTACCATGGCCAAGCTCCGTGGTCAGGAAAGTTCACAATGTGAATGATTGCGGTTGGCCTGAACAAGAAGCTGCCTACGAATGTAAAATCAATCTCTTGACGGGGAAGACTCATCAGGTATCATATAGACTCATTGAGGGTTTACTTTATCCCCCTTTTGTATGATAAAAATATTCCTAGTTAACAGGCAGTTACCTTGGAAATTATTTGCTAGTATTTCTTTTGGCACTTATATTTCTTAAATTGAATGAACTGTGAATATGAAATTGTTTGTTTGCCGGGAATGTGTGTCTTTCTTGTACCATACCACAATCGAGTCTAATTTGCATCACATTATTGTGCAGATAAGGGCACAGCTTGCTGCTATGGGCACTCCTGTTATAGGGGATTCTGCGTACATGACTGCAGCAATGGCAGCGATGGCTAGCCCAAGCATAAACCCATTTGGTCGGGAGAGGTTAAGTTACAGTAGTGAAGAGGAAAAGGAAGCTGCTGTTGAAGCATGGATTGCTTCCCATGGCAAGGAACCAAAATCTGTAATCGGTCTGCAAGCATCGGAGATCTCGTGGGATTACGAAGGTGAGCGTCATTATTATAAAGCGGGGGCTCCATGGTGGCGGCAAGATTCAGCGGAGTCTGACTCGGTATGTGCAGTGAGATATTGGTGCTCCCTCTGTTCTGAAATTTTTTGTTTGAACTAACTGACAATAACATTTTTGAAATGGAGTATATGATAATCTAAACCTGAAATACCATCCTCTGAATTCTGGATTGACTTGCTTTTCCAGCTAAGTACAAAATATCATATCACCATGAAAAGAATTCTGGAAGCACGTCCATATATCAAGCTATGGAACTGAAAAAGAACCATGAGCTTGTTTGTACCAATATTTTTGCAAATGGGCAACAACAATGTGATCGAAAGAAAAATCTTAACCTTCTACTGGACTAAGTATCTTTTATCAGAAAAAAAACCATGAGTTCTGTGATATATTACGATAGTCCACATCACACGCACACAAAAAAATGATTGGTTTGAAGCTTCCAAACACTCAAGTTCTACCACCAGACCGGATCCTAGAAATCCTTGTTCATTATGATAATCCGATGACACTGACATCCGGTTTCCTAAGGTCCTCTTTAACATTTCTATGCTCACAATGACAAAAGTAAAATCTATATATAGCATGTAAAAACTGCGTGCCGTCAGTTGTTTAATTGGCAGTACACCTGTACATGACATAGTTCAACACAGATGGGCCAGCAATACAAAAATGAAAGGAAAAAGTATTATTTGCCTCAACTAACTATCACAAAGTGTTTGTTTTTCTCCCTCGATTACAAAACCGGGTACTCAAACTCCTTCAACTTTTAAAATCGTTGGTTTTTCCTCTTTGGGTGGTTTAAAGGACAGTTTTCGTAGACGTGGCAGCTAACGTGGTGTTTTTGTTGACATGTCGGCTTTTGCTGACGCGTGCAACCCATGTGGCTATTTTCGCTGACGTGGCAGTCTATGTAGCAATTGCGCAGCCTCGAGATGTTCTCGTGTTGTTTAAAATTCGCAAAAAAAATATTTAACATGCATAAAAACTTTGCATAGGCTTAAATCATTTCACAAGGAACAACTTTTCTTTTAGGCTCAATTTCAAAATCGAAATACATTTTATTTGAAAAATTCAGAAATAAAGTAACCATTTATAAGCAAAATTTATCTAGACCTTTTAACCTTTTGATAAAAAAATTACAAAATTTCTCTAAATTCATGTCTTTCTAAGTATATTTTATTTTATATATATTTTCTTTGAAAACTTTTAGTGCTTATTTTCTAAACTTGAATTCAATTTCAAATTTGAGCTAAATTATTTGTTTCGTTTGAGCTCAAAATTCAATTTCTTTATTTTGAGCTCAAGTTTCAAATTTGTTTGATTCATGTATTTCTAAATATTTTCAAACAAGAATGTGGGTTTATGAAAATTTGTAAAATTTTATTAAAAAAATTTAGAAGGTATAGATATTTTTTTACTTTGAAATGTTTATTTTGTCTTTCTAAAATTTTAAAATAAAATGTGTTCCAAATTTTAAATTAGGCATAAAACAAAAGTTGTTCCTTGCAAAATAATTTATAACTATGTAAAGTTTTATATTTTTTGAGTATGTTAAGTATTTTTTATAATTTAAAATAAAATGAGGACATGTCAACCGCCACATCAGCGAAAATCACTACGTTAATGAAAATCGCCGTTTAAACCACCCGAATAGGAAAAATGAATGGTTTTGAAAGTTGAGGGTCCTGATTTTGTAATTAAGGAAGGAAAAGCAAATAAATGTGATAGTTGAAAGAGGTAAATAGGACTTTTTTCAAAATAAAAAGAGACGAAATAAGAAAACATAGATGGGCCTAGCCCACGCAGGCCCACATCGGCAAACCCGGCAAAAGAAACCAACACGTCGACGGCGTGGAGCCGGGAGCTCCAGAAAATTACAATTGGGAGAACAGCACCATCCAGGGTAAGAGTTTCTGACACGTCGTCCCACCTTGTTTCTGACCCCAGACGCCATTCAATGAAGCCCCCGTGACACCGCGCCGCCGGGGCTGCCAACTCTCACCGCTCTACGTGTCGCTTACCGGTTGGTCCCACCAAAGCAAAATCAGGGGTGTCCAGAAACGAGAGGAGGCCCCGAAATACCCCAAGCCGCCCCACCTCACAAGGAGGAAACAAAACAAAGCAGAAAAAGAGAGCGCCCCAGCCACAGAGAGAGAGAGAGGGGAAAAACTTATCTGCCTCCCTAATCGCCCTTACCTCCTCTGATAGATAACCACACCCCTCTTCCCTACCCGCGCACCGGTGCCGCCGCCGCCGCCGCCGCGCATCCCCCGACGGAACTCGTCTCCGGCGATCGCCGGCCTCCAGCCCCCTCCTCCCCCACCTCCGATCCGAATCCTAGGAGAAAAATCGCGGAAAATACCGCAAAAAATCGCAGAAATTCGTCCGGTCCGTTTTGAATAAATCGCACGGGCGTTTTGCCCTCCCAGCCCCTCCTTCCCGCTGCCTCCCACTCCCGGCCGCCGGCGACGGCGATCGCGCCACCCGATAAGCGCTTCCCGCGGAGCCGGGACACGTCTCTTAGCGGCCCGAGCCTTCGCCCCTGTCGCGGGCTCGGGCGCGCGTCCACCACCTCCTGCTTCTCTCGTCGGCCGCCGCACGAGGTGCGTCCCCTTACCACCTCGCGGTTTTATTTTGATTTGTGGGCAGTGATTGGTTCTGAGGCGGGGGCACGCTCCAGGGACGTCAGTTCGAGCGCGGAGCGCCCGATCCGGGCCTCCGCTGGCTCGATCTGGTCGCCGCCGGCGCCGATCTGTGTGGCCATGCGCTATTCGGCTGGGATTTAGGGTTTCGGATTCCAGTTCGAATTCGTTGCGCTCGGCGCTGCTTGCAACCCTACTGCTCTGCTTTTGCTGCCCGATTTTGCTTAGTGTTGCGTAGAGAGTGCAATCCACCTGGCATCGAAATGAAATAATCAACGGAACCATATAATAAACTAATGATATTCTAGCTGGAATGCATCGTCTGGGGCACTGTATGCTGATCATGAACTACTCGATTGGGCTTCTAAATTGGCTTGGTTTCATAAACTGCAGGGAGTGACACTGCTGAGTCTGCTTTCAAATGTTATGTCATTGAACTGTGATGGCATTCTTCAGCAACTCTGGGAGCAGGGCTGATTTGGGAGGATACAACTTGAACGAGAAGGCAGAGGATGAGAGCGCCTATGAGTCGGTTAAGGATGATGAGGTTGACTTGAACTCTAGGCAGTGGAACTTAAACGAGAAGGCTGAGGACTACCACAATGAAGAGGAGCAATATGAAGGTGGCCAATCAGGTCTGTACTCTTCTGAGAACACATCTGCCCGTGGAGGAGGTGGATCATCTGGTGGCCCATGGGGTACCAACTTTTTGAAGGATTCCAGATCCAAGCAGATGGCTGAAGTGCCATTGAATAGTGCTAGGGGAATGGAAGATGGGTCTGCTGCTAGCTCGCATGATGACATGGATGCTAGTGGAGAGGATGAGGAGCTGAACAGAGGTAATGGGGAGGTTCCTGCTGAGGAAATGCTTTCCGATGACTATTATGAACAAGACGACGAGGAGCAGAGTGAATCGTTGCATCGTGGTGGGATGAAGCTCCCAAGCTGTTCCACCTCTGGTGCAGTCACAAAATCTGCCTCTAGACAAAAGAAGAAGCCGACAAAGTACAACACGTATGATGATGACGGTGATGACGATGAGTATAATAATGAGAATGATGATGATGATGATGATGATGCAGATGGTATATTCAATTCTGGAGCTTTTTGTTAATAAAATAACGTGTCCTTGGTTATTTGTTGCTGTAAAACAATAATTACTGATTGGCATTTTGTTTCTTTCATATATGTAGAAGATGATCCAGATGATGTGGATTTTGAGCCAGACAGTGAAACTGACAAGGCTGCTGATAAGGTCACCTACTGACTTCAGTTATCAGCATTAAATGTCATACTATTTTAAGGCTAGTTGTCCTAATATTAATTACATCAGCGACCTATTCTTCATGCTAGTTGTAGTAAATGTTTGTCCATCTATATTTGAGATCTATATGTTCTTGCTGCCACTTAGTATGTAGTTGTGCTGCGGATTTATATGACTACGTTGAGGTGGTGGTCTCCATTCTTCTTCAAGCGGGATGAAAAATAGTGTCGTAGATGAAGCCTGAGTCATGTAAGATGGTTATTTAAATAAAAAGACAGCATACAAATATCAGTTGAGGTTCAAATAATAGCAAGAATTCATACATATTGTCAGAAACGTGGAAGAAGAAAAGTGGATTTGTACTCTTGAAGAAGTTAATACAATGTACTAACCATTACATCTATAGGCCCTTCATCAGCGCAGTTATAAACTTCTAATTGATTCCTGAAATAGCTCATTTCTACTTCATCCCTTACTGACAATTTGGTTTCATGTAATGAACTTTGTTCTTTCTTATATGACATGGCTAAGCATTCACTATTGCTGAACACTTGGAGTACCTACTTTATTTGACTCAGTCGGAAGGCACAATAATGAAATTTTTCCTTATGCATTGCTATCTACAAAATAATTGTTTAGTCCTAGATATTTCCTAAAAACTATAACACACTAATGTAGCTTCTTTTCTTCTAGGTTGCTGAGTTTTTTTAATGTGCTCCATGCATCTTTATTTACATGTTCATGTTTCATTGTTGTATTCTAGCTTTTGGATCGTTTTTATTACCTTTGTTGCTGAATGTTACTCTCCAATTACAGGAGAAGTATGTGGATTTCGAGAATTCTGATGATGATGATGACAATGAGCTTGAGCTCTCAGATGATGAAGATGATGCTTTTGTTGAGAATCGGAGGCAACCTAAACGACTCAAGGTTGTAGGAACTAAACCTCCCAAGGGAAGAAAGTTGTCCATACAGGCCCAAAGAAAACGAGGGATGTCTTTTACGGATGATGAAGATTCATCAGGAAAAGAATCTGATGAACCTAGTGATGCTGAGTTCAGTCACAGATCAAAAAAGCCTGACATACTGCACCACAAAACCGTGAGCCAGAATGATTCTAACCAAATTAACTCCCATAATGAGCTGGAGCTTCGAACCTCCGGGAGGAGGAGGACGGTAAAAAAGATCTCATACGCTGAAAGTGAAGAAAGTGATGACAGCGAGGAAAAGTCAGTTAAACAGCAAAAGGTAAGAATTTTATACACCTAGTGTCGTGTAGCTTATTGGATTTGTGGCGCACAAAATGTATAGGCATTTCTATTTGTTCTTAATGTTATCACTCGTTGACTTGTGCCATCTCAATTGGGTTTAGTTACTTTTTTATAGTAGAAAATCCTTGTGTCATTTTGAAGTATCCATTTGGTTTCATTTTATATATCATGGTTGTCACATCGCTAATTGAGTTTTATAAACCAATTCATATACTCTGGGTACACTACTGAAAACATTTTAAATAACTAGGTTTTGAAGGAGGAACCAGAAGAGGAAGATGGTGAAACTATCGAACGGGTTCTTTGGCATCAACAAAAAGGTGTTGCTAAAGAGGCAATGATGAATGATCAATCAACTCAACCTACTGTGGTCAGCATGACATTGGATGTTGATCAACAATGGGATGACATAGAGTTCTATATAAAATGGAAAGGTCAGTCTTACCTACATTGTCAGTGGAAGACACTATTGGAGCTCCAAAGTGTAAGTACCTACCTAGACTGTTTGCATATTATGCTCCTAACTTTTAGTTATATGTTCTCAATCTGTTAATTCTGCATCTATCTAAATCTGTTTTGTCTCATAATGTTAATAACACAGGTTAGTGGATATAAAAAGGTTTTAAATTACATGAAAAGAGTCGCAGAGGAGCAGAGGTACAAGAGATCACTGTCACGTGAAGAGGTAAACCAATGGCGCTTACTATTTCTTTGCGTGTTTCATTTTTTTTCACCTGAAGCAGCTCAGCATGTTGGTTATCGTGCATCACATGCCTAGGATATATAATAGATCAAACTTGAAAGTGGACAATAAATCTGTTTTCTTTTGTTCAGTATGATTACGCTGTGAAAATTGTTACAACTTCTCATGTTCTATGCTCTTAACCTAATGGCATCTGTGGTATCATTCTATTTTGGCTTATGCCAGTATTTGTGCTAATTTATTCATATATCAGGTTGAGGTTCATGACGTGGGCAAGGAAATGGAGTTGGATCTTATTAAGCAGTATAGCCAGGTGTGCACTATTGCCACTTTGAACTGTTAACATACATTGCTCGTTAATGTTTCTGTATGTCTAAGCTTTCAATCTTCAGGTTGAGAGGATATTTGCTGATAGGATGAGCAAAGTGGATGGAGACGATCTGGTTCCAGAATATTTAGTTAAATGGCAAGGACTTCCTTATGCAGAATCTACCTGGTAATTTTCGTCGCATGGTATTGTATGCTTTGCTTTATGGTACATAGTAATTGTATCCTAACATTTTTTTAATACTCTGTTGCAGGGAAAAAGATACAGATATTGAATTTGCTCAAGATGCAATAGATGAATATAAGGTAATGCATTCAGTTATCTATATGAATTTCTGTAATTGTACCTACTTTGTTGCATAGGAATAGGCTGATTGGCTTTAAAACTGACAGACCCGTGAAGCTGCTACCGCTATACTTGGGAAAACAGTTGATTTCCAACGGAAGAAAAGCAAAGGTAATGCCCATTCTTTTCTATTTATCCTGAAAACATTTGGAAACTTCCTATCTAGCCATGGAAAATTTTCTATAGCCTCTTTTGTTTCTTCTCTGCAATTTTACCACATTGTCACTGTTATCAAGTTTTTAATTGGTACTTCATTCCTTACATAAGTCATTTTTTTTTGCGACTCAAAAGAGATTCTTGATTATCAGGAATAGTTGTGTAGGTTTGTACTCATAGGTGACAAAGATGATATTAATGAGGGCAAAAGAGAGAACGTAACTTAAATTACAAGCACGGCTTATATTTTGAAACTAAAGGGCAAAAACGATAGCCCGTGGATCTTGAAATATAGTGACTACTGTATTTATCGTGATGTAATATTATCCTATTGACTACTGTGCTTGACTCCTATTATACTTAAACACAGTCTGAAGCATTATCACTTAGGGTTATGTCTTGCATTTGGATTTACTTTAATGTATCTTTGTTGCATCACCTTTATGAAATTCAAATTTAATATTTTTTTTGCAGCACTTTTGATCAGTATTCATTTCAATCTAATTGTCTTTCTTGTATTGCAGCTAGCTTGAGGAGGCTTGATCACCAACCAGAATGGTTAAAAGGAGGTATACTTCGTGATTATCAGCTCGAAGGACTAAACTTTCTTGTCAATGGGTATGTCAGATTGTTATACTCATGTACACAATAAAAGCACTTTGCTTACCTCCAGCCTCATTCATTTTTTTCTTGTTGAAACAGTTGGCGAAATGACACTAATGTTATACTTGCTGATGAGATGGGTCTGGGAAAAACAATTCAATCCATATCCATGCTTGGCTTCCTTCACGTAAGAGTTTTGAACATCCTTTTCTGTTACCTATCTTTATCATGAATGATACCACATCATAAATAATAAATGCTGGTTACTAACATCTGAAATTTGTCTCAAAGAATGCTCAAGAAATCAATGGTCCATTTCTTGTTGTTGTGCCATTATCAACATTATCAAATTGGGCCAAGGAATTTCGGAAGTGGCTGCCCAACATGAATGTTGTAATTTATGTTGGAAACCGTGCCAGTAGAGAGGTAAAAGAATATTATTTCTGAATCTCCTTTGCTTTCAAAAAGTTTGTATGTGACCTAGCTGCCATTATGAAGTGTTGAATTGTTTAGCTCTCCTACGTAGACGACACATCGAACTGGCTAGACCCTTTTTTGGTTAAAATATAAACATTTGTTTTTTTCTTCACAAAAGTAACACCTTGAAGGCAACAAACATCAGTTTTTGTTGGTCCAGGATCTGATGGAACAAGATCTGAACATTAATGTGCATGTTATCTTAATGTATTTTTTTTTTTTTTGCTTTGGCGATTAGCATTATGTATCTTTGTTTTTGGATTCCTGACCACACAAAGTATGTCGTCGTAATGTCAGCAGTTTGATGCCCTTGAAAATTGAAGTATCACATATACTAGCTGTATTATGACATGGGCACAAGGCCCTCTATTTTTCGCCCTTCTTTATGTTGTTTCTCTTGGCTCCTATTGCTTTGTTTATAGCCAGTTATTATGTTTTGGAACTATGTCCTTTTCTTGACTCCTACTATTTCTCATTCTATGTGCATGCATTGCGTAACTGTTAGTATTTGCATAATTGGTATGGACAGTTTTAAGGTACTATGAGTACATCACTGTATCTTTTTCCTTTATTTTTTTCCTGAATCTATTTGCTCCAGATGTGTCAGCAGCATGAATTTTTTTCCAACAAGAAGGGTGGGCGAAATGTAAAATTCCACACATTGATAACTACATATGAGGTGATTCTTAAGGACAAAGCTGTTCTTTCCAAGATCAAATGGAACTATCTTATGGTTGATGAGGCCCATCGGTTGAAAAACTGTGAAGCATCACTGTATACAACTCTGTTGGTATGAAATAGTTTATGGAAATAAACGTAATAGGTTTTTTTATCATGTAATCATTCAGAGAAAGCTTCAACCTTTTGTTAACCCTTCAGGAATTCAGCACCAAGAACAAGCTGCTTATCACTGGAACACCTTTGCAGAACAGTGTTGAAGAGCTTTGGTATGCCATTTTACATTGGATATCCTCACTTTATATGTACCTCCTTAGGATTTTTTTTTCTTGTTGCTAAATGTTTGTATCGTTTTTTGTAGGGCATTACTTCATTTTCTTGATCCAGTTAAATTCAACAGTAAAGATAATTTTGTCGAGAGATACAAAAATTTGAGTTCCTTCAATGAAACTGAGGTAATGCTTGGTACAAAATTCTATCATCGATGGACAAATTTCATGTGGTAGTATTGCCTGCTCTCTCATTAAACACTCACAACATGTTCTAATTTTTGTGCAGCTTGCTAACCTTCACAAAGAATTGAGGCCTCATATTCTGAGGCGTGTGATAAAAGATGTTGAGAAGTCTTTGCCTCCTAAAATCGAGCGAATTCTGCGTGTCGAAATGTCACCCCTTCAGAAACAGTGAGTAACTAGTTTATTTTAAGGCTGTTAGTGCATTTCCGTTTTCATTAAAATTAATCTCTTTGTTGTTTTACTAGGTACTACAAGTGGATTTTGGAGCGGAATTTTCAGAATCTGAATAAAGGAGTCCGAGGAAATCAGGTTCGTGTTGCATTAATTCTATGAATAAAAACCTCGTGTGCTACCTTGTAGATTTAATTGTTTTGATAGGAACATTTGTTTTTTTTTTGGAGTGTTGATTCAAGTTTATAGCTGAAGAATATGAGGCATTTTTAGTGGAGAGATGGCATGTTTGCAGAACTTTCATGCTACTAGTCTAGTGTGCCATGGTATTTTAGCAAAATTCTATATTGCTTGCTTGAAGTATTTGATTTGGTAATTGGAGATTTATCTGTCAGTGGAGGTCCAAGATCCATGCTTGAGAGCTTAATCGGCTCTCCCATCTGGGCAAGGATTGACTGAGTTTTTCAATGTGTTGATCCATACATAGATATAATTATACTCCCTCCGTCCCAAATTATAAGTCATTTTAGCCATCTTCACTTTTCTCAAATTATAAGTCATTCTCACTTCCCAATACAACTTTATCTCTTCTCAATACTTTTCCACTCTCCTTAATCTCCGTGCCCGAACCCAAAGCGCCTTATAAATCGGGACGGAGGGAGTATAAAATACCATACATACTGTTAATTACAATTCTTCTTTTTGAGAAGGCATGTGATATTCAAATTTCCAAGGGAAAAAGAAACGACACTTTTGTTGTTATCTTATTTTATGTCTGACTTGCTCATATGTTATGTAGGTTTCGCTTTTAAATATTGTTGTTGAATTGAAGAAATGCTGCAACCATCCGTTCTTGTTTGAAAGTGCTGATCATGGTTATGGTGGCGATAGCATCGGTGACCGAAACAAAGTTGAACGTATTATTATGAGTAGTGGAAAACTGGTTTTGTTGGACAAACTGCTGGTGAGACTGCGGGAGACTAACCATCGTGTGCTGATTTTCTCTCAGGTTTGTATTCACCTTTGTGGCCATGCTTTGTTTTCACGCAGTTTTTAGTAGTGGTAAATATTGTCAGTTTTGAATAAATCTGTGCCAAGGCATCATTACATCTAGTTGTCAAGTTTTTTCTCAAACAAACAGGAGGGCTGTATATCATTATATTAATAAGAAAAAAGGGCAAAGAGGCCCTTACAAAACAATTACATAGTCACCGAAATAGAAAATGCACATACGCGCCTGTTAAAATAAAGAGAAACGACCATTAAACATTAAATATCAGAAGTCAGGGCTCTCAGAAAGAGTGTCCTTTTGCCCCTGCAAACTCCCAGTATCTTCTTTGATGTCCAGCTTGGGCGAGGACAGCAGCCAGGTTAGGATAAATTCCATCAATAATGCATTGGTTCCTGTGATCCAGATGCTCCTAGCGCCAAGAATGATGAGAGAATTGAGACCTCAACACACCAGACCATGTACTGCATTACTAGCTACTTTCCACCAAGTTCTAAATGAAGTAGAATCTGGTTGAGGGCAAAGTTCTTGCAGACCCACCTGCTGCAGGAGGTAGAACCATAATTGGCATGTGGAGACACGAGCAGAGCAAATGGTCAATGGTTTCATCTTCCTGGTCACAGAACACACACTGTTCTGAATGGGCCAAGCCTCTTCATGCCAACCAATCAGCTGTCCAGCATTTTTTAAGCTCCGCTAGCCACATAAAAATGCGAGATTTTGCAGGCACCCATGTTTTCCATACTCTCATAAGGATCAAATTGAGTCGCTCCCAAGAATAGGCACTGATATTCATCCTTGACTGAATATTTGCGGACGGTTGAAAGTGCCAGAGGTTTATCCTACTATCCTGTACCCCACACTGAATATTCTAACAGCTTAGAGTATCCCAAAGTTCTTAAGTTCATTCAGGAGATGTCACTCTGGTAAATCTAAGAAATGAGGCGGGAAAAAGAATCTTGCGCTTCTCATGTCAACCGTTAAGCTCTCTCCACAGATGAATGAAAAGTAAGTTAGGGTGCGTGATTGCTAGGAAAGATTAACACAAAGATTTATGATAAAAGGAAGGAATTGTAATTATGTATTTTAACTGTTGGCACTCTCTTTAGTCCGTAATAGTAGTTCTACAGTATGATAGGACAGCTACTAACAGGCATTGCAAAGGAACAATGGATGGAAAATGTTTCCTATACAATTTAAAGTGACATGTAACTGCCATATGAAATTGGCATGCTTTAACGAACACCTTTTTCTATAGTGAACAAGATATGAATGTTTTGAGTTTATAATTAGCAGTGCCATAGATATATAAATATACCATCTGGAATTGTGTATGCAAGACAAGCATGAAATTAATGTACCTGGCCGTCTGCTGCCATTCAAGGTTTGCACACAGTTTAGTTATTTATGAGAAATTTGCTTTGTATGTTCTTTTTTGTTGTTGTGCCACTCATTAAATTTTTGAAGGGAATCATAGGTGTCACTGGAATTATCTTATTGTGCCAACAGTGATATGTCTGGAATCAGAATGTTATTATAAAGGATCTGCGCTTCACTTAGTATGATGTTCTAAGTATTTTGAATACCTTGCAGATGGTTAGGATGCTGGATATCCTTGCAGAATACCTATCTCTTCGAGGATTCCAGTTTCAGAGGCTTGATGGAAGTACAAGAGCAGATCTTCGACACCAAGCCATGGAACATTTTAATGCACCTGGAAGTGATGACTTCTGTTTTCTTCTATCAACACGCGCCGGAGGACTTGGTATTAATCTTGCAACTGCAGACACAGTGATTATATTTGATTCAGATTGGAACCCTCAAAATGATCTGCAGGTACCCCCCCCCCCCCCCCCCCCCCCCCCACACACCCGTGTTAATTTCTGATTCAAAAGATCTACTTGATAATTAATTTTTTTTATATGTTTCTTTTTAGGCAATGAGTCGGGCGCATAGGATTGGCCAACAAGAGACTGTTAACATCTATCGTTTTGTCACTTGCAAAAGTGTTGAAGAGGATATATTGGAACGCGCAAAGAAAAAGATGGTGATCACATTGACATAGTTCAAATATTGTTTTTATGGGATCATTGGACTTTTTTTTTATAACTAATGGGTCCTATTTCAGGTTCTTGATCACTTAGTCATTCAGAAACTAAATGCTGAGGGAAGACTAGAGAAGAAAGAATCAAAGAAGGGTGGTTCCATGTTTGACAAGGTAGATTTGTTACAATTTATTAGTTTTCTTGGATAATCTTGGGTGGTGATTCTGCGTTACAAGATACACATTTGACCAGTTGACTATATTCAGTGTCACAACTTGCACAAATTGTACTACCTTGTGAAATTTCTGTGTTCCAAAAGGAACTGTTAACGTATTTCAATCCATGTTTAGAATCAGATATAGATTAGGCAAAATTTTAGGGTAAGATGAAGGTTTGGTATGGTGTGCGTTGTATTTGGGTTCTTGTCCCTTTTTTCTTAAGAGAATGAAGCGCAGTTCTGCATTTTCGAGGAAAAAAAGAGTTGAAAAGGTCATCATAGTAATATTGCTGTCTTGAGATTGTGTGTATAAAATGATTGTGCTATGTTGCCTTCTGTCATCATTCTAGCTATATCTTTGGGATTAAAAAAAAAGGATATTAATATGATTTTTTTTTTGAGAAAAATATTGTTGTTATGATGTTGACCTTGCTGAGGCAAAGTTCGGCAACACCTTATCAGCTTGGAGATAATTCTTCATTAGTTTGTGTAGCCATTAAGTTTGTGATGAACTTTAGTTAGCAAATAAGGTTGTTCAGTGAATAGATCTTGTTAGGAGGAAGGCTATCTAAATAAAAGCCCAGGCACATTATCAGTTTTAATCAAGCAAGAAGAAACCAAAGTAAGCAGTCAGAACCTCCAAGGGAGGCAACTTGCTTGTTTCCTCTTGCTACCCTGCTTTACCCTATCCAATCCATATCAGCTACATCTGAGATTTTCTTGGCTCCCTCTGTTAATTTTGATCTCTTCTGACTTGAGCTGTCTCATTTGGCAGAATGAACTTTCGGCTATACTGAGGTTTGGAGCAGAGGAGTTGTTCAAAGAAGATAAGTCTGATGAAGAGACGAAGAGGAACCTTGAAAGTTTGGACATTGATGAAATTCTTGAGAGAGCTGAGAAAGTTGAAACAAAGGGCGGTGAAGAGGAGGCAGGAAATGAGCTTCTTAGCGCTTTCAAGGTATGCAATGTGGAATTTTATATACTGCATCCATATGGTTACTGTTGAAAAGTCAGTTACTATTGAAATTTATCTTTATATATATTTTTGGGATAGGTTGCCAACTTCTCTAGTGGTGAGGATGACGCCACATTCTGGAGTAGACTAATACAGCCAGATCCTGCAGATATGGTTCAGGTACTGAGTGGCTGGCGACTTCACCCAGCACAAAACTTGCTTCAGTTGTTGCTTTCAATAGACTTACCGAAAGGTAATTCATATCTTTTTCAGGAAACTTTGGCACCTCGTGCTGCACGAAGTAACAAGAGTTATGTTGAAGATACCCAACTCAGCAAAACTAACAACAGGAAAAGGCGGGCACCTGAGGCACAAGAAAAGCCAAGGAGGCGCTCTGCCAGAACAGTGGACACAGTTGCTTCGTTACCATTGGTTGATGGAGCGGTAGCTCAAGTACGAGAATGGTCTTTTGGCAATATGCCAAAGAAGGATGCTTCTCGTTTTGTTCGAGCGGTAACATTCACCGGTTATTAATTTTATGTTTCTTCTGTGTTTTTGGACTGTCTATTTCAATTATATTTAACTTCCACACTCAATTGACAAATTCTGTGTGCAAAAACCGAGAATCATGCTATTACTCCATTATAACAGATTACTATTCTGTTCATATGGGAATAATTGATGTTAGGATTCAGTACTAAATTTCAGCTGAGGATTCTTTTTAACTTGAAGTATTCACATATGGTGGGCATAATATATCTATCATCACCCTGGCATTGAGTTGATAGAATTCTGTACTTTGCATTTTTATCTTGCCTTTGTAGATTAACTTTTTATTGTTACTACTCCCTGCAGCACTTAGGTAAATGATGTGATGATTAGTAAAGTTCATTTCCTTATGTAGATGCATTTGTTTGCAATGTAATGAGACTGCATAAGTGTTGTTTGAAGCATAAGTCTTGTTATATTGGCCTTAAATGTCAAGTCCTCGGGACATTAGTTTTGCAAATTTATGATGTAAATTGTATTGAATTGTATGTGTTCTCATGCTGATATTTGAATTTTCTAGGTTAAAAAATTTGGAGACCGAAACCAGATTGACTCAATTGTCGAGGATGTTGGTGGTGTACTAGCAAAGGCGCCACGTGAATCACGAATAGAGCTGTTTGATTTACTCATTGGTGGCTGTCAAGAAGCTGTTGAGAATATGGATATCAAAGTATATCTTTCTCCTTTTTTTACTGAGAGGCAGATCATTGCTCTGTTGTCACCTTTATTAAGTTGATTGTTATTGAATGTAGGGCACAGTTCTAGATTTTTTTGGTGTTGCAGTGAAGGCTTATGAATTGTTGGCTCGTGTTGAAGAGCTTCAGTTCTTGGCAAGGCGCATTGCACGTTACAAAGATCCAATCAGGCAATATCGGATCCAGTTACCTTACAAAAAGCCTCAGTGGTCAGCAAGCTGTGGATGGACTGAAAGTAATTGCATTTTGACCCTTGTCCTTCAAAATTTTTGCAAATCATATAGGCTCTTATAGTTTGTTTTTGCATATGTTTAGCTGATGATGCTAGATTGATGGTCGGAATTCATTGGTATGGCTATGGAAATTGGGAAAAGATTCGGCTGGATCCAAAGCTTGGTCTGACAACAAAAATTGCACCAGCAACACTGGGTGAAAGAGAGACATTTTTACCACGTGCACCAAATTTGGATAATCGTGCTAGTGCTCTCTTGCAGAAGGTACTTTCTTCCCTCACATGTACCCATAGTCATGCCATTTCTATGCAGATATACATGTAAGAACAGTAAAATGTTGCTTCATACTCCCTCTGTCCCAAATTATAAGTCACTTTGGACTCCTCAAAATTTCCCAAATTATAAGTTGTTCTCACTTCCCGAGACAACTTTTTCTCTTCCCAATACATCTTCACTCTCTCTACTCATTTTCAGAACATCCCACCTTTTTCACTTTTCTTAATTCCCGTGCGTGGACCAAGAACGACTTATAAAAAGGGATGGAGGGAGTAGAATCTAGTAGTACCTTGTAATCTAATCAAAATGGATAAATCATATGTACCTGTGCTCTTGGAACTCCTAGCAGTTATGTCACTTTAATGAAAATATCCCCAGTTTTTTTTTTTGGGTGGGGGGTGGGGGAGGGGGGCACCTTTGTGTCAGGGTAACCCTTTTCCTTCTCTCTTAATACTTGAGATGAATAAAACCCTTGCAGAGTAAGATATTTTGTTCTGGTGCATGTTTTTAGGCATTTTAGTTTTTCATTTTGCAAATGGATGCTCCATCTTGAATGTTATGCCCTTATTTCTGAATTCAGGAAAGAGATATTCTACATCCTTTTGCACTTCTTTTGACAAGTTGTGTTTTTAGGAATATGCCAAGTTCAGTGGTAAGAGCTCAAAAGCTAAAAGTAGTGCTCGCCAGACTGCTAATAATGACAATAGTGGTCCTCGATCATTGAAAGGACGGCAGAAAGATGCAAAAGGAAAAGATGGTATTAAGTCAAATAAAGATGATATTCAGAAGCGCAAAGTGGTGGAAGTTGAAGCAAGAGAAGAAGGTGAAATTTCAGAATCGGAGGCAGAGACCAAACATCGTCTGGACAAGGAGGAAAAGTGGCTTGAATGGTGCTCTGAAGTATTGGATGAGGAGCAGGAAACTTTGAAGCGCCTGGATAGGCTGCAGAATACAAGTGTAAACCTACCAAAAGAAAAGGTTTCTGCTTTATATGTGGACACTATATTCTTAAAACTGCATTTTCATCCAAAACTTACAATATGATATGCTTAGGTCCTTTCAAGAATTCGGAAGTACCTTCAGATAATTGGGGACAAAATTGTAGCTGTTGTCCAACAACACAGTGAATCTTATAAACAATCTCGTAAGTATAATTGCTCGTTTCATTAAGCTCTTGTTAGAGACTGACAAAACGTTCTTGTTTCCTTTTGCAGTACATTACCATGACACACTGATTAACATTGTTTTGTTTGCAGGCATGACAATGAGACTATGGAATTATGTTGCAACCTTTTCAAATATGTCTGGGGAGCAGTTGCATGATCTCTATTTAAAACTTAGTCAAGACCAGTTGGAAGCTGGAGTTGGCCCATCCCATGGTGGCAATTTTGCACCCATTCCACCCAATAAAGGAGGTAGCTCAAATCAGCTTCATCCATTGAGAAACCAACGATCAACTAGGTCTCTCCACTACACATCTGATGCGTTCACTAATGCTGAGAGCCCTGGGAGTTCTGAAGCCTGGAAGCGCCGGAGGAGGGCTGACCTAGATAATCATTTTGACAGCCAGCCTTTGTATCAATCTCCTCCAATTATAGCAAATGGAAATAGGTTGCAGGATTCGAGCAGTTCCGCTGGTATTCTTGGATGGGGTCCAGCTGAAATGAGGCGGTATGGTAATGAAAGGCCAAAACGGGGTGTTCATCCCAGTCATTTCCCTGCCGGTCATGGACCTTTGCTGTAGCTGAAGCACTCCAAATGAACAACCCTGACATGGGGCAGAGCTGTTTCCCAAGGATCTTCAGCTTCCACTCAGGCTGCGGGCAAAAGTGGTGGTCTGGTGGAAATCCGTCGGAATTGAATTTTTTTTGAGCTAAAAAAAGAATAAAGAGCCAATTCTGACATGGGCCACAGCTTTGTATTCTGAGCACAAAGAAATGCCAGGATTTCAAAGAAGAAGCTGATACCTTGAACAGTTGTGCACAGGAGATTCTTCTGACACCGAAACATTACATGGGGGCATGATAACTGCCTGGAGGAGGAAGAGTTTGAGACAATTTTGTGGGATCAGTTTTTGTGATCTAATAGAAAGATATTTCAGTTGGGTTCATTACAAAATGTTCGTCTCAACAATAATCTATAGTTCAACCTTAATACATGTATGATCTTTTACTTTGCAATATAATGAATTATGGTTCACATCTTTCTCCCTCTCTCTCGTGCACGCTTGCATTTTCTTTATGTATCAAAAAAAGATAAAATGTTGCATCACTCAGAATGGGGTTTTATATGTGTTTGTATTTCTGATTCTGTAAATGAAGGTGATTACCATTTCAATGGAGCTGCAGCATGCTCTTATTGCTTGTGTAATACGTGCCTTGCTGATATTATGTTAGTTGGGTTCCCATATATTTTCTTTACTCTTTTTTTTTCATTAATGTTTTAGTGTATTTACTTTAGACATTTCCTTTGTGGTATGTGTTTAGTTTTTGTAGTGATATGTTAACTGATCTATAGGCTCCAAGTCGTTTGTAGATCATTGCCCGTTTTTATGTCAATATGTGATGCAACCTTTTGACTTTGTGATCCTGGATGATGTAACACTTACAAAGCCGATCCTGTTGGTCTGTGAAGCGAAACAATTGGTTCTTCAACCGCTGTACGTACGCAAATGCTAAGGCCTCCTTTGGAACGCTGGAATTTTTTTCATTTGTTGCGTGAAATTGAAGTGATTTCTATGAAATTCTTGCGTTCTGAATGAGGCCTAACTGTTTAGGCGTTGTATTGTTCAGCTTGGCATTAATCTATAGTTTCTCTGTTTGTCATTTAAATGACAAGCTGTGAAGATTTACGTCTTGATCTCACTGATCTGCAATGTCAAACTGGCACCTGCTATTAGTTTTAAACTCGTAATGTTACGAGTATATACCTGATGGCTGAACTGTAACCAGAATTTGAAGTGTAATGGAAATGCATAGACAGAATTAAACATTTCCTTTCTTTTGGCATCTCTTTCTGCCCTGTGTCGCTGTAATGCTCTTGTGAAATCATCGATCGTGTGAGCAGGCTCTGATGATAGGATGGTTCATCTTACCGGGCAGATGCAGATTATATTTCATTATCAGAATGTCCTCCTCTTTCTTTTAAGTACTGTTTCTTGATTCCAGATATCACCTTCCTATCAACTCAATCGATTGATTTCACCTTATCAGACGTCTGCAGGAAGCCAAAAATTGCAAAATGTGTAGACGTAGATCACGTCAAAATCCAACATCTTTGTTCTGTCGCCCGCTACGGGTAACCTTGCTGCCCACTCGTCGCTGGTCACATGCATTGTCCCACTGAAACATTTGAGGCATTATCGAGCACAGTGATCGAGCAGAAGGGCGGGCCACCATCTGACAAGGCGGTGTGAGGAAGGCAGCAAAACGTCCACGACAGATGGAACGATGGCGACCAAACAAGAAGTGCTGCAGCTCAGACAGGCATGGAACGCGTTCGGAGAACGGAGTTCCACAAAGAGGTACGAGTACCCCATAGAAGAACATACATGGCTCAACCGATCGGTGCAGCCCACCGGTTTGAGTAATTTGATAGCCTTCGATAAAATCTTTTTTAAACTGTTAGTACAGAACTTTTATCATGGGAGCAGATGATGGCACCAGGTAGTTAGCTCATCCTTCTCTTATGAGCGACCAAATATCAAATAAGACTTTCTTTTCAGAATATTGTTTCTCGTAAATAGGTTGGCCTGCAGCTATCCATGACTTGTATGGATACGTTGAGTTGTTTGTTGGTGGCACATATATGCAGTGGTCCCTAAATCCAATACCAGTAGTACTTTCATCGGTTTTCAGCAGCATTCCTGATTCAGATTTCAGGATCAGAACAACTGTAGCTTGAGCTCAAGATTGATGGATTGTAGGTGTCTCGGCCCAATAATTCGAGCCATCACCTACCACTTCACCTGCACCTTTTGCGTTGATGTTAGTTGCACTGTGGTTCAAAGAACTTTCGGTCTTCCGTAGCTTTACTTACAAGGCATGCTCCAATTTGTGCCAAGCCCCTGGCTTACTCTTTTTCCTACAGAAGGCATGCATTTTTTCTTCCCTCTCCCAGCAAGATAGCACTTTCCTACTTTCTCACCATGGGATTGGATACAAAAGATGTATTCAGAGAAAAGACGTATCTGTTGTTCTTGCAAGTAGTAAAGGAAGATCACTTTGTAGTTTACAAACATGGGTGCATGCTCGTCACAGAATGTTGCCGTGAGACTATCAGATGATGAATTAGTTTTTTTTTTTAAAAAAAGAAAAAGCTATCTTTTATTGTTCTTATTGCAGAAGCTCTCTCTGTGAGATAAAATAATATGTCAGGCTTCATTTTCAGGCTAGGCTCGGAGGGATCAAACTAGACAATCTGTCCCTTTCTCTAAGCGCTACCATTTTGACTTTTATCGCCGTGTTTCCCCGGCTGGATATTGAACATTTCTTGTTCAATTCAAAGGGGATGATGGTAATGTTTGAAAAGGTAGTAATTTTCAGCGTGGTAGCTGCGACGGACGGTGATATACGAGCTTGCGTCAGGGCTTTTACAGGCATCGTACGTTGACTACGGCATCAAAATCGCATGACAATATGCTGTATTATGAAATCCACCCAGCACGTGCGTTCAGCTCTTGATCGACAGCTTCACAAATCAATGAACAAAGAAGGCTGATGGCTAGCCTATAGCCTGTTCCTGCTTCTGAAAAAAAAAAAGGTATAACGAAATCACGCCTCACGTTCGTTCAAGCTGAAGCGTCACACGTTCAGGAACCTTCCTGCACCCGTTTGCGCACAGCCCATAACGGAATCGGTCCAACTCCAATTAACAAGAGCCCAAAAAAATTAAACTGAGTCAATAATTGACCATAACTAATTAACTAAGAAACCACTGGTTTTAGCTGTAATTTAGTTAAATAACAAAAAAACCATTAATCCTTGCCTAATTCTCACCACTAAACCAGCACCGAAAGGCAAACCAACGAAACAGCAGCCAGAGGTCAAGTGCACCGTCAAAATTGGCAGCACCACAAGAAAAAAATATATATAGGATTATATATAGCGGCTATGCACTCTGTCCCCTTCCAATTCTTGCTTTTTTGCTTGCTTCCCCAACTCGCTTTCTTCGTCCTCCCCTTTCCCCGTCTCCGGCTCCGGGTAACCGCCAAGAACCTGATTTCGCCTCGCCCTCTACGTCGGCGGCGGGCTGCTACGCCTGCCGCCGTGAGATGGAGGACGACTGCGGCGTGGCGGCTCGTGGCGCCAGAAAGCCGTTCCAGTTCACGCGGTCGCTGACGCACGGTCACCACCACCGGGCCAAGCCGTGGCGGCGGCACCACGACGAGGCCCGCGCGCGGCCGCAGACGGTGGTGCTCTACACGACGTCGCTGCGCGGGGTGCGGCGCACGTTCGCGGACTGCTCCGCGGTGCGCGCCATCCTGCGCGGGTTCCGCGTGGCCGTCGACGAGCGGGACGTGTCCATGGACGCGGCGCTCCGGCGGGAGCTCCAGGCGCTGCTGGCCGCG
>BCLF01000044.1:1556438-1583073 GCA_001602275.1 Zoysia japonica | reverse complement strand
CTGGCCGCGCGCGGCCGCGCCTTCGCGCTCCCGCAGCTGCTCATCGGCGGCGGCCTCGTCGGCGGCGCGGACGAGGTCCGCCAGCTCAACGAGACCGGCCAGCTCCGGCGCCTCCTCGACGGCGCTGCCGGCCAGGACCCGGCCTTCGTCTGCGACGCCTGCGGCGGCGTCCGCTTCGTTCCGTGCCCAGGCTGCGGCGGCAGCCGCAAGATTTACGTCGAGGACGAAGACCGCGTCCTCCGCTGCAGCGATTGTAACGAGAACGGATTGGTGCGCTGCGCTAATTGCTGTTCTTGATCGCCAAAAAGATGTGATCTTTACTCTTCCATTCGTTCATCCTGCTAATCATCGAAGTTGTAGAATCAACAAGGAAAACTGAGAGAGGCGCCTTACGTTTTCTTGGCGTGAGATTTGTCCGTGTCCGATCATTTGAGCGTATTGGACTCGCTGCTCATGGAGTAGAACACATTGTTCTTGACTCTTGCTTGAGAATTGCCATATGGGGATGGCGATTTGAGAATTAAGAACCGAGCTTGTATGTATGTGTGTGTGATTTGGAAGATTAGAGACTGGTAATAGTTGCAATTATGTAAATATTTGAGTTTGGAGTGATCCCTGATTCGTTTCTTGTCTACTATAATTCTTTGTTTCCCCTGTTCCTATTTCTTTCTGGTGAAATAAGTTTGAGATTTGATTCTTTTTCTCTTCTGAATAGTAGATGGGTTGTTGCAAGTGTGCAACTCAAACCAATGTGATCTGGAAATGATCCAGCTATGCTTACTTAAATCTCCCTTTGTACAGCTAACATAAAGCTCCATCCTTAACCATCATCATGCTGTCCTTAACTGTTTTCTGGCTTAGGACAGCTTTTCGTTTCTTTATGGAAGGGCACTAATCTTCAGTGCAACTTTGCGGCCACAAGCCCAGCAAAATAACTTACGCCGGTGGGTCGGCAAGCAGGTCACCTAGATTATGAGGAGTTCATTTCGACTTTTTTTTCCCAATTCCTACAGAATAAGATCATCACGTTTTACAGATTTCTGAACTAATCTTGAGTGTAACTTTGCGGCCACAAGCCCAGCAGAAATCATTATGATCATTTTTTTCAATTCGTTCAGAATAAGATCATTACGTTTTGCAGAATTCTGAACTACCGGTTAAAAACGAGCTATCTGGTTATTTTATTCGGTACTACCTCCCTCCGTTCTAAAATATAAAATATAAGCATTTCTAATTTTGAATAAAATCAAAAAAATTTAACTTCTATCAATAATATCTAAAAAAGTACATAATTTTTAATATAAAAATATAATTGTTATGAAATTTTATTTAATGATAAATAAAAAATATAATTTTTATATGATAAAATATTATTGATTATATATTATTAGTGGTCAAAATGATAAAAATTTGACTTTAACTAAATCTAAAAATATTTTTACTACCTCTGCTCTAAAATATAAACATTTCTAACTTTAAATAAGGTCAAACTATTTTAATTTTAACTAATAATATCTAAAAAATTACAAATTTTTAATATAAAAATATAATTTTTATTAAAGCTTATTTCATATTGAATTAAAAAATATAATTTTTATCTGATAAAATATTATTAAATATATAGTATTAGTAGTCAAAGTGATAAAAGTTTGACTTTGACTTAAACTTAAAATGGCTTATATTTTGAAATAGAGAGAGTATTTTATAACGGAGGGAGCACTGATTATCGTACGCAACTTACCATTAGTATCCTCCCAGTACAAAGAACCGCTGTGTACAACCTGAGTGACTACGCATTTACGCTGTAACAGTACATATAATCAGCTTAGCTTCAATTACCACTGCTTCAGACATGAAAAACGGGGGAAAAAAGGAATCCGTTAGTCCAGACCACTGTTAGAATCACAAATGTACAGCATACGCCCAGCGATTAACAGAACTTCACTGTAAACCTAATTGCATCCAGTAACTGATTTTTTGTGCTTTTATAAACAAAAAAAGAGTAGATTAGCAGCTAATCAATAACATGAGCTGCCCGTAAGGAATTAACTAATGCAACTGCTATTTTCATACACAACACCAAACTCTTCTGGTCGATTTTAAAAGAGTAGCACATCCCTTGCTGATTTCAACATTATAAAGATGTTCATCATAAGTTACAACAAACAGGAAAATAAACGCATGAAGAACTAGAGTAATACAGATACAGGAGGACAAATGTACAAATACACAAGCTTATTGCTAGTTTACAGGCTTTTCTCCTACTTCGAACCAGAAGAAAACAGATTTGCGGGAATAAATAGCTCGCACATGCTGCAGTGCCAGTGTTCCGTTAGTCCTAACAGCTTTAGCACCCCCTTCAATTCGGGTGCGAACAACAGTTACACCATGCCCTTGATCCTTAATGGATGACAGCGAATCATACTCAATTGCCGTGCTGATTATTGGAAAGGACAGATAGTCCAGAGGGTTTTGCTCACACTGCAGCAAACACTCCTCAATTGTCAATTTCCCACTTCTATGGAGCAAGCAACATCCAACTTCTGCTCTAATGGTCAAGTTCGCAATCTTGCAAGTCGAGAGGAGCTCCAGTGCACTAGTTTAAGAGGCCAAAAAAAATACATATAAGTTCAAGATAGTGTATGAAAAGAAAATCTAAGACAACCAGGACAACAAAACTCGAAATTACAGTACTACCCACAATTATCAGGTAGACATAACCTCCTCTCAATCCAGACTCCAGTTAAGATGATATAATAATTTAAGTCAAGCATATGTATTTCTTGAATATATAGTCACTTGTACTAAAAGATACAGTACTTAACAAACAAAAACGTGTCCTCATGCTTCAATGAAAGAAGTTTCACAAATAATTTCTAAACAACATAAGATACATGACAGAATAAACCAATCAGAAAGGTGGACCAAGTGATGGCATAAAATATATGAGGAGCAGAAGTAGCAGCAGTGGATGCAAGGAGAAACAGCAAAGACACAGGGAAGGTAACCACATGATAAAGGAGCTTACTTGTCAGAGCCACGCGAACATGTTAATACAGTGTCATCAGGAAGTACGCCCCCGCCAATCTGATCGAATGGTAGATGACAAACATAGGTGTATTGTTGCACCCGCCACAAGAGAACAAAAAAGTTGGCGCAGAAAGCATGAAGCATCCATCAGACCAAATCTTTATAAACATCTTCAGGTGTCAGTAACATGGAAGGCAAAACTTACGATGCAGATAGGCTTTTTTATTTGGATGTTACGTGCAACATGGGTACCACCCGATGCAATAAAAATGGTGTCACCAGGCCTTCAACATGGTAAACGGATATCAGATATTAAATCCTCTATAGTCTATTCAAAAAGAAAGTTCAGGGAAACCGAAACAAACCTAGCAGCGGAAACAGCGGCCTCAATACTTGGGTAAACTCCAGGCTCCATTACATCTCTTATTGGCCTCTCAACACGCAACCAGAGCCGAGGGTGACATGCAAGGAAGAGCCATCTGTGGCAAACGAGGGCGGCGTTATACCTATCTGCATGTCCAACAATGAAATTGCTAAAAGGAGTTCCATCTTATAAGCACATCAATGGTGACAAACAAAGTAGAGACTGTAATAAAAAAAAAGGGTAAAAGTTATATGTTTCAAAATCTAAATAACATCAAGTGTTAAACATGTCGACTCTAAATAACTCATGCCGTGGTTGCACTCTCCAGTTTCAGACATAGAAATTATCTATCTTACTGGTGCTATATAGTACCAGAGAGTCTGAGAAGATATACAAGCAAAAGGTACATTCTACAAGAATCCAACAGTTTAACAGCATGTGGCAAGAGGAACACAAACTTAAGTTTCCTCAATTTCTAGATCAATGATCTGAAAGCACTAAGAATATGCTATACCCTCTTTCTCTGTATAATATTCACTACCAAATGCTGCCTGGTCTTATGACAAGGTACATACAAAAACACTACACAGCAAACCCTGATGACTCGTTTTCCCAACAAAATATTTTGCCATAACTGGACTGAAATATAGAAGGTATTATACACGGTTTAAGGAAGCAACACAGGCAGCTATACGGCTGAGCCCCACACAATTTTTCAGCCTGGACGCACCAAGTAACTATCCAATTCAGTAGATCTTCAAGACATCCAACCTTGCTCTACACGTGAAACAGGTCAAACGGGTTTTCAACCCATACTCCATCCCCTCCGACACCCACCCCATTCCTCAACGAACTAGGAAAGAAACTCGAATTCCCAACAGCTACGGATTATCCCCTCAACTAATTCATCCTAGGCGGACGTGGAAGCACAAGAAAAGAAGCGAATCGAACCTGGAATCGGGCTGAGGAAACTGAAGATGTGCATGAGGCAGCCGTCGTCCAGGCTGTTCACAAACGCGACCAGCTCGTCACCCGCCGGCGCCGCCGCGCGCCGGCGCTTCCCCATTTCTGTCCCCTAGTCCTCTCCCTCTCTCCCCTCTCTCCCCCGCACCGGGAATGGGTCGGTCGCCAACGACGGCAGCAGCACGTGAAAATCTTCAGGCTGCGACCCTGATTTTTTTCCCCTTTCTGTGGGTCCCGCCTGTCAGGTACCGCCATTGGTTGAAGAGGCCACCGGGCTGGCCTTGTCCACGCGGCCCGCTGCCGCCACCATCGGCCCAAAGAGATAGTGTAAGCTTGGCCCACGACTTAGCCCAGACCTTAGCCAGGCCAGGCCCGGCCCATCCAAATTTGGTCGTGGTTGTATACTTGTATTGTATTGGAACCTATTGTATTTCATCGGCCCATGCGGTTTTGTTATCGGCGACACCTGCTTCAGTTGCAACGATACTCCTATGGCTATGTTGCTTGCGCACTTGTGACAGGACACCCTCCTATGTTTCGAGATCCTATAATTCTGATGATCACGCCGTGCCCTTAATGATTGTCTCCAACTTGACTTCTTGATCCAATGTTAGTGTGTTTGGCTGTAGTATGATGTGGATTAGCCTACTCTGGCAGGTTACGTTTTGACCGGCCCTGATCTCCCAAGAAACTATCCGGACAGAAAGCTGACTGTCCTTGTAAGCTTCGCCTGTATCCTATCATATGCTCCTGAATGAGAATAGCCCGGATGTATGTTTGCTCTGTCCCTCTTGCGCCCCATGTTACCATTATTGATGCCACGCTTGCATCAGACTCGAATGATTCGAAACCTTTATTTGTACTACTAAGCTGATCCACAATTTCTGCGATTTGTGCCAATCATGACGATTCATCCTTGGATCCAGAAAACGACCCTGAAAACTTTCAACCCAACTTATCCGATGTGAAACCAGATGCCATTCACCGAAAGCCATGACAACTGTTCCCAACACTGACACGCACGAGACCAACTCCAACAGGATAGAAAGATGACCAAGCAAAGCATGAAAGCAAGCCGGTTAATATCCAGGGTCCCGGGTCATCCACGGCCACAATTAAGCGTTGCTCCGGGAAAGCAGGAAGCAGCAGCTCAGTAGGAGTAGTAGCTTGCCAGCGCAGCAACCCCTCGAAGGAAATGTCCACGGTGGGACGGGCTAGTGGCGCCATCCGTTTCGCTATCGGGGGCGAATCCCTGGACCGCTGTCACCCACAGGTGCGCGCTTCTCCTTTCCTCCTCCAGGAATTTGATCGCGCGGCCACGGCGGCTCCGTCTGCCGCGCCGCGCTCCTCCGCCGCACGCTCCCGCGGCTCGTTTGCAGCCACTGCTTTCGAGTGGCATGTGATTTTCTCTGCATTGAAGCATGTCGCGTGGCCATGTCAAAACCTCTGAGCACCGAGCAGATTTCCATGACGAGAGGAGTTTTCCTCTGCTAGGATCCAAACTGGGTGTCAAACAAACTAATGGTACTGGACTGTTGCTGGCCGTCGGGCACGACCTTTACTTGGTCGCGTGCGTATTTTGTGGTCAGTGACGTAGTTTTGGTCCGACACGCAGCTGCACGATATCGTATATAACGGGTTGAGGCTCACAGTAATAATTTTCTATTTTTAAAAAAAAAAGAAAGAAAGAAGAAGCAGCTTCCAATAATTACAGGTGTTCCATTTGGCAGCAGCCAGCTGGTGTGCATGTGGTCAGGGAGAACTGAACGCCTGCAGCCTCGCGCCAGCCTCGATATTCTTCCGCGCAGATGTCAATTCCAGCGGTGCAACCTTGCAGCCAGGCCACACGATCCCCGATTCCGGTTGGAAAGAAGATCTATGCCTGTTGCAGTCTGGAGTCTCTGGACCGCCCGGCCGGCCGCGGACAAAGTTGGTTCTGGTGTAGGCGCGCCGAGCTTTGTTGCTGTGGCAGTATGGGATATGATGGGCTTTCGAAGCGTGGCTGATTCTGCCGGCCTTCCTTGCGGAGGTTCATCCTGGAACCGAGGTACGAACAGCCGGAGATCAGCCGACTAAACTGAAGTGGTTCAGTTCCATGTACCAGAGAGGATCTGTTCCGGCAAAGCCTTGCTATTGCTACGGTGACGCTGCGCCATCGGTGCCACCGGTGATCCCCGTATCCCTGAGCACAGCGACAGGACCGCGCGGCGCCTGCCTGGGGGCACCGCGCCATCCCGCCGATGCCGCGGTGCCGACGTGCCGTGGCCCCGGAGACGACGCGCGGAGACCCAAGCTGGTGAGGTGAACCGCAACCGCAACGGGATGGCGCTAACGCACCGCCGCGTGCTGCCCCATCCTCGATGCCGTTCGAGACGCGAACCAATCATGGGAACCAGGGTGATTGATCGGGTTGTTTTCCGAGGCCGGTTCCCGACTCCCATCCACGCGGCACCGAGAATTTCCTCCTTTTTCCTGGAGACAGCGCCGAGGTAAAAACAAGGGCGCTGAGTAGACTGATGGCGCCCTCCCCGTTCTCGTGGCGCGTCATCGCCAACGGATTCGGTGGGGAGTGAATCGAATCCGCGGGCTGCCGAGTCACCCGGCCCAATGGCCACTCAAAGTTCCAAATTAACTAGTAACCCAAACTGTGAAGTGTTAATCATGTTACCTTTGCTCTACTAACTTTATCTTGAACGGAAACTTTGTTTCACTACCACCGTAACGCTACGTGCCAAAACCGCGCGGAGGGCGGGCACGACGCAGGCAGGAACCACCGGCTCTGTGGGCGGCTGGTTGGAGCGGAGCTTTACCGGA
This sequence comes from Zoysia japonica, assembly GCA_001602275.1. NCBI lineage: Eukaryota > Viridiplantae > Streptophyta > Magnoliopsida > Poales > Poaceae > Zoysia > Zoysia japonica. The sequence goes on along the minus strand of BCLF01000044.1, from coordinate 1,575,902 downwards.
AACCAGCACGGTTCCTGTCACGTCCGGCCGTAGTGGAACATACGTTGAGGTCAAAGCGATGGCTTAAGAAATATCCCCCGCGCATGTGGCTCCAACCGCTCTCCCGCTTCGCCATTCACGCTTGGATTGATAAAAAATGCAGTACCAGGGAATCAGACCGGGCGGTGGCGGAGTTCCCGTAAAGCAGGTCGCGTTTGTTGAGTAGCCGAGTCGCGCGGGCAGCGCTAGATTCGGGTCTCCGGCGCCGAGTTGCCGAGTACGCACACCGTTGGTTGGTTAATCGGGTTCGGTGACACTGTGCTTCGTTAACCTGGCACGTCCCGTCGTGTCACTTCCCGCCACAGTGCATGCGGATGAATTCTTGATGCAATTTAAACAAATTTGGCTCTCCGTTTTGACTGTAAATGAACCTGCCTGAAGATTGAAACCAAATTGCGGAACGAAGCAGAATGAACAGTGCCGTGTAACCAGGCCCGTTCGTTTCACGGGGCCGCAGCGGTGCATTTTTTACTGGAGTGAATTTTGTTTTCCGCTACAGTGTTCCAGTGCAGCCTAAATCCGCAGATGATCCGAACGCGCCCACCGTCGCGTCCGTCGCCGGCTCACACGCCTATAAACTGCCACCACCACTTCCCAGTTACTGAAACACACACACACACACACAACAGCACCGCGCGCGCGCAACGCTGGGGACGGAACGGCCACGCCACCCACTGCCCGCACTCCTCGCGCCCAACGGCAGCAATGGCAGCGGCGCGGCTGCGCTCGGCGGCGGCGATGCTCAGGCCGGCGGTTACTGCCGGGCGCGGCGACAGGCGTCTGCTCGGGACGGCCGCGGCGGAGGTAGGGGCGCTGGCGGCGGCCCCCACCGGGGCCGCGTGGTGGGAGCCGATGGGCGCGCGGGAGTACTACGACTACCGGCGCGCCATCTACGGCGACATCACGCACAAGGCCATCCTCGTCGACGCCGCCGGCACGCTGCTCGCCCCCACCGAGCCCATGGCGCAGGTCCGTCGGCTCTTGCATCTCCGATTCGCGTCCCCCCGGTTCACCAATCCCATTCCGTTTCGAGCTTTGAGAATCCGGTCCCTGCTGCTCTGGAAATGTGTCCTTGAGCTCGCGGCGCAGAGAGGCATCGTGTGATTGGACTTGATCTGATCTGCATTCGTTTCGTTCTAGCCTTGTGTAGTTTCTATTTTCCATCCGGTGAATGGAGAGATCTGTTTAGTGTTCTTTCTTCAGGAGTTTGTGGCTATAGGTGGTCTGGTCCCGCCTTTCCAATCTTCCATAATGAAACCCAGGAAATGTTTGGTCTTGTGATAATTGGGCTCTGATGTTAACTGCTTTAAATGTTTGTTCAGGTCTACAGAACCATCGGCCAAAAATACGGAGTGGAGTACTCGGAGGATGAGATCCTTGATAGGTATCGACGGGCGTATTCGCAACCATGGGGTAGATCACGCCTGAGGTACAGCATCTAACTTTTTTTTTTAACTGTTCTACAGTTCTAAATGTCTGCATGTAACTTGATGTGTTTGGGAGATCCTGCATGATTTTTTTTTGGTTTCTCTTTTCAAACAATGATCCTGCATGATTCTTTCTCGGGAAATTTAGCATTTTGCAGTGAAAAAGTAGCATCTTGAACTCCTCACAAAAACAAAAGTAGCATCTTGAAGTGTTATGTGATCTCAGTCAACTGCATAGTGGAGTACTATTACTAGTGTGTGGGTACGGCATATGCCTAGTAATAATAATTCTTTAAATGAGCTCGAAGTGTCTATTAACTTAAGCAACTGTTGTCCGCTTCACAGAGGTATCAGCTTCGAAGTGGTTCCCTGTAAGAAAGCAAGAGCGAATTTATGCTGTAAGCACATGCATACTTGACATGTGCTTAAAACATGCCACACATATGTGCCAGCCTATATGTCCTAACCTCCAGCTAACAGACTTCCATCCAAGACATGTTCAGTGATAGAAGATAGAGTTGTTCGGTAATAGAAGATAGAGTTACATATATCTATGAAATTTCGGGTACATGGTGATTAAGCTTTTTTTATGTAAAGATAAAAAAAATCTGTTGTAAGTTGATCTGAAAACAAATACACCGGGATATCGTTCCATGATCAAGTCACCATCTCGTAGAATTATATCCTCAGAATTACTTTAAATCCAAGTCCAAAAACAGGATTGCTCCCAAATTTCAGGTGATGCCATTTCCATGGCATCTCTCTTCAAATAACATAGTAAGTAGTTTTGCTGGTTTGTATGCTATCAATTGTTTGAACTTCCCCTGCACGCTCATGCACTAGAATGAATTATTGGGGTTATGTTATTACTTAAGAAGCTGTAAGCCTGTGAGCCTTGCAGTCCTCCAGACATGCAACTTAGCATGTACTAGAACTCATATTTATACTCATACTTATATACTGCAACTCAAGTTCCCATCTTAATATATCTGGGTGTTTGTAGGTATGTCGATGATGGAAGACCTTTTTGGCAATTCATAGTCAGTTCCTCAACTGGCTGCTCAGATTTGAAGTACTTTGAGGAACTCTATAATTACTATACAACTGAAAAGGTGAGATAGTGTGCGATCAGAATGATTTTGAACATTCTTCCTTCGGTTTATGTGTCCTAGCCTCCTAAGCTTATGAAATGATATTTTTTTCTAGGCTTGGCATCTCTGCGATCCAGATGCAGGACGTGTTTTCCAGGCATTGAGAAGGGCTGGTGTGAAGACAGCTGTTGTATCCAATTTTGACACTCGTCTTCGGCCGCTTTTACAAGCCCTGAAATGCGATCACTGGTTTGATGCAGTTACTATATCTGCTGAGGTGAGTTTCATTTCTGAAGCTATGTTCCTATATTTACCAAACCTGTATCTAAGCTTAAACTGCCATTTACTATTAATCATGTCTACTGAACTCTTCTATTTGAATCCTTGAGCTACAGGTTGCAGCAGAAAAACCAAACCCAACAATATTCTTAAAGGCATGTGAATTATTAGGTGTGAAACCTGAAGAGGCTGTGCATATTGGCGATGACCGTAGGAATGATTTATGGGGAGCCAGGGATGCAGGCTGCGACGCCTGGCTTTGGGGCAGTGATGTTTACTCCTTCAAGGAGGTATCTAACTATCCATTTTTCTCTTCTTCTCAACACTCTTTGTGAACTTTAAACTGTTTGTTGCCGAAGACTCGTGGACTACATGCATGGAATCTAACATTTAAGTGCAAAGCTCAGTTTTCTTTAAACAGTAATTGCAAAGTGTAGTTTAGCACAAGGTAATTCAAGATCAAATACCTAGTTAAGATCTAGGAACAGTTCAGAATATAACTTTGCATCATCTTTTGAGTGTGGTCATTTACTCATACCCCGCACGTTTGTTTGTTATCGTGTTGCAGATTGCAGAGAGGATTGGGGTTCATGTATAGTGAGCTGTTTGTTCAGTCTCCTGAGCTTGAATTGAAAGGCTGGGAGGTGCTGCCGCCTTGTACATAGACCTATCGTAGTGCCACCCCTTATTGCCTGGACTTGTACATATTTTTCCCAGAGAATAACCAATGGGAGTGTCTCTTGTGACAGACTTTTCTATAACAATACTGATCTATGTATGCACTTAGATTTTGAGCTTGCCTCTTGGTTAGCTGTCGTTGTTGTTGTGATTTCTGTAACCCTTAATTATTTACCCAAATAATTAATGCACCCACCATGGATGGAGCGCAGATATTAGATGTTTGTGTTTGGGGTAAAGGGTAGAGAACCATAACCCTGTAGTTATCTGCACCACCAAGGCAACAATACAGACAATCATGATTCATGTGCACAATCGAGTAACATGACAACGCGAGATGGTCACGGATGTTAAAGTGACAATACTCCCAGGTAGAGAACCATGTACTTCTTACTCCTCAAAGAGGAGGCCCTATTTCAACTAAAGCCCATAATCATTTGGGCCATTATCGGGCCTCTTCCATAATTAACGGAATTTCTGGTAGGGCCAGGCTCGGGCCGTCAAGAAAAGCCCATAACCTCGTAAACCATAAAGCCCAAAAGTGCAAAACTCAAGTTGGGCCAAATTCACTCCTGCTTTTGACGTTTCCTGGAGAAAGTGAAGTGCTACTCCGCTGCTCGCTCCGACCGCCGCCGCCCACCGCGCAACCGGAAACTGCAGCACCAACCGCAGCATCGTCTCCTCCACCTCCACCCGAGTTCCGCTACGTCGTGCCGCGATGGGCGTGGAACCGCCGCAGCCAGCCCCCTCCGCGGTCACCGCCGAGCAGGTTCAGGATTTCATCGACGTAAGCCCCCCAAACCGCCGCCGCCGCCAATTTCTATTTCCCTTGCCATCCTTCGCTTCACTAACTGTGCGCGCCGCGCTTGTTTGCTAATTTCCAGGCCGCTAGGTACGATGACCTGCAGGACCTCGTTATCCTGTTCTCCGCCGGTGTTCCACTGGATTCCACGGATTCGCAGGGACGCACAGGTTGGTTCGCTTTACGCTTTACGAATTATTCTCCTGTCTGAATTGTTCGTAATTAGCTGTAGATGGATTTTTGGGGGAGCGCTATCGTACTATCATCTCCAGTATGGGTAGAGGAGTTATGATGATGACACCGTTATGTGCTTGGTTAACCGAAACTTATGACAAATTGTTGATAAAGTTAGCAATCTTGTTGGTTGAGATGCAGTTGCTCCGATGTATTAGGAGATTCCCTTGATGTATTGTCTGTCAATGAGCCATTTTGCACCATTTTGTAGTCATCGTCAGTGTCTTATTCTTATCAAGCTAATATCATCTGCTACGAATCACCAGTTAACTTCCTTGACTCTTTAAATACATGAAGGCTTGATAGTTTTGAGTCCATCTAATTGACTTGCTTGATTATGAATTTCTTCCAAATCTTATTGTGTAATAATTCTATAGCTGTCTATCTAACCTTTCCCTGTTACTTTTAGCTCTTCACATGGCTGCTGCCAATGGACATCATTCAGTGGTGGACTACTTGGTTGAAAATGGAGCAGTAAGTAATAAACTTGCCATGTCGAACCAGTTACAATGCCACTGTTTTATTATTTCAACTAAAGCTTGGCTCCTTTGCACTTGTTGTCTCAACACCTTTAAGTTGCATAATCACTGTCCAGTATGCTGATAAGTTCAGTTTCATGACTGGAAATGATGCAGAATGTTAATGCCACCAACTTGGAGAAGAACACTCCCCTCCACTGGGCATGCCTCAATGGGCATATAGAGGTAAACTACAAGTAGCTGTTTTGCTCTTCAGCTTCCTTGTACTGATTGGGTTCTGACACTGCTGCCTTTGAAAATAACTAATGCAGGTAATCAAGCTTTTGATATCTGCTGGTGCTAATGTGAGTGCTCTTAACAGGTATGTGCGATCTAAACGGTCATGTCTCAACACTGACGAGAACACATTTTCTTGAGCAGCAAGATTCTGAGGCATGATTGATATTTTGCAGCCATGAGAAAACCCCAATGGATGAAGCAGTGGCCAAGGGCATGATGGAGGTGATAGATGCGATCAATGCAGCAGTAGCTCAAGCCGAGCTTGATGGTGTCAGTGTCTCCTAAAGGATTGAAGTAGAAGTAACTTGAGCCCTGAAAGACATAAAACCTTGTTCTTACCTTCAAGCCGTACATGTCACCTCTGACTCTGATGTGCTGCTACTATGTGGTATACAATGTTTTATTGTGTCGGCAATCACCTGTTAGTTTCAATGACATAAGAGTATCTTGGCGTGTGAATCGACCAGTATAGACCAGATGTGCAGCATTACAAGATGTAGCTTTCTTCTATTTTGTTGCATTTTTCTTGTGGTTTCCCTCTGACTGCCTTGGCTCCTAGAGTAGTTTATGGGAGATGAAATTTGCGTGCATGACATGGACTCTAGTCCTGAACTTTACTGAGGCCTCGCTGCAGTATCAGTGCCGATCGTTTGTTAGATTGCAATCTCCAGCTTCCACTTGGTTCTCAGATATGATTCCATGCTGCTCCTTTTAGGTGGTTCTGACGCTTTGTTTGGTCCATTGCATCGCTGACTTATAGTTTGGGCCTGCCTCTGTGAAAGCACAGCCCACTTCGCCCAGTTGATAGTTGAGACGATTCTATTTGCAAGTTGGCAATTTCTCGATCTGATCCAACCTGAGAAGGTGAGGACACCCAACCCAACCATTTCCGTCGACGGCCACATTCATCATCACCAGGTCAAACGTTGGGATCGCACTCATAACTCTGCCGATTAATCAGTGACCGCGAAACCCCATCGCTCTCCCAGGCAAGCAGGTCAGTCTCAGGAGGAGCTTATGGCAAAAGGAAACCTTGTCTGCATTGAAGATGAGGACGAGGTCCATTGGCATCGCGGAAGCGTGAAGCGCACGAGGAAGGAGGCCGTCGCCGTCTCGCCGGCCGGGTTATTTCGGGGAGGGGCACTCACGCCCCGATCGCGACGAGGAAAGCGTTGCCGGAGTAAAATTTCCATGGCTGTGACGCGGACTCAACTCCGCGGAGTGGGGTGGGGGTGCGCAAGTTTCTTCTTCTTTCGGGTAGCAATCAGGTTATCCGGGCTGCCTGCCACAAATGCCCCGCGCGGGAGATGGCAACAGCGCCGCAAGCTTTATTGCTCGGCGCGTCGTTGCCTGACGTCGCCCGCCGGATCGAGTGACTGGCGACTGACGAGGAGATCGAGGGGCCGCCTGTGACTCCGTGAGCAGAGAGCACTGAGTGAGCTGCAGTAGCTCTGCGCTTGGGAGCTTCTCTGTCTCGACACGTCTGAGGTCGGGGTCACGCAGGGTCCGCGCTGCTTCACAGGAAACGGCTGAGGCCTGAGGGAGGGGCCGGGACATTCAACGGCACCGCGAGGAGGATCGTCGGCGGTCAGCCAGAAACCAACGTCATGTAAAATCCATTCCGCGACTGCTGTTTGTGCCTGTTGCCTCGGACTACTTGGCACGGATTTTACGCGCGCCGGCCGGCATGGCATATGGGATATTATGCCCGCGTGCGGAGGGGACCGGGGACGGACATGCCACGCTCCCGTCGTTACGTCGTTGACGGCCGATGGAGGGGTTGCGCTCGGCAGCCTGGCAGGCGACGAGGCCATTGCATGCACGCGCTTTGTTTTCTGCAAGACTGCAAGCGGCAGCCCGACTGCCTGAGCCATGATGCCGGAGATAAGCGGAGGAATGGCGTGGCATGGCGCTTCAAAAAGTTTCGCTGGCGCTGTAGCTGAAACAGATTTAGCATCTTGTACTACGAGCTGAGTGCTGTAGCTAGCATAAGCGCACGCGTCGGCCTTCGTCTTTCATCATTTACAGGTCCGTGCCAGAATTATCACCCCCAGCCGTGCCTCTCTTTTACGCGTATTATTGCTGCTTGCGACTTTATAGCATCATCGATCCACTGAAGCACACCTCGTCAGTCATGAACGGATGAACCAGAGAGAGAGAGAGAGAGAGAGATTCAGCTTCAGCCGGGCAGCCACAACGGCATGGGAAAACCCTAGTTCAGCTTCAGCAAGAAGGTGGTTGACAAACAGTCGTCGTGTACTCGTGTCGGGCCGTCTGTTTGCGGCACTTATCGCTTTGTCCCCATCTTGCCGGCTGGCCCGTTTATTCGATCGATCATGCAATCCTAATCCTAGGAGTACTCCTTTGCCGGCAGTTTAATAAAAAAAAACACTTACTAGTCTAATTGTCCTATTTAGTACTAGTCCGGAGTCACATTCGTTGCATAATCAGAGTTCGCTTATCTCGACATTTTGACATCGAGACGCCAACACGTACGAGAGATAATATAATCAATATCTGTGACCCGATGGGATTACGTGCGTGCTTACGTGCAAGCACGAATTCCCCTCTCCATCTTCTTCACGACAGATGCTTGGAGCACTTGAGTTAGGCGGCAAGAAAAACCGTGATCTGAAATCCAAAGTGGAGAGAGCCTTGCTTGGGATGTCATCCCTCTAGCAGAGAAAAGCAAGCCCTGGAACAGGTCGATTTGATTGGCGCCTTTAGGACCACGGTCTCGTCGATGAGGATTGCATGCTTTTCGGCTGCTGCTACTCCATGGAGTGCCATCAAGATGGATAAGCGTTGGAGTTAGGAGTAGGTTAGGGCAGCCTGCCGGTGCCATCAACCACCAGTTCACCACCGCCTGTCTTGCTAATTCCAATGAACCCGATCTGTCGGGTCGACTAGCGCAGGTGCCCGCAAGTTGGATCCGAAAAGCGGCAGACTTTCTTCTTCTCGTTTCGTTTCGTGGATGTTAACACACGCCTGATCAGAATCGCCTGGTTGACGTAACAGCTCTGTAACCATCGCCGACAAGGTTAGCTTCCTGCCATTTGGCAAGTTGCGAGGTGAGTACTCGTACAACCGGCAGCACGGCGAGGTGGATCGGAAGCGGAAGACGTCGCTCTCCCGGGCAGCGGCGGCGGCGGGCGCCGTCGACGGACGAGGACCTGCGATTGGGTGGTGGCGCGTCAGGCGAGGAGTGGACAAGGAGAAGCGGGGCCGGCCGGCAAAAGGCGCAGGCCAGGCAGGAAGGAGACAGGGGATCGCGGCGTGGAGCCCGCGGTGCTGGGCGTGGCGGCGGCAGCGCGTCCTGCCCCGGGAGCCAACCCAACCAGCGACGTCGCGCTTCTGCAGGCCGCGTGACGGCGACCACCCACCTGCACCTGTAGCATGGACTATGCGCGAGCAGCCGTGCCGTTGGCTTGCTGCCCCGGACGTCAACGCCGGCCGGCCGCCGTTACGCGGCTGTGCCTGTGCCTGTGCCTGTTCCTAACTTCTTCGCCTTGACGGCTGGTCTGGTTAGCGCGCGCGGCCGGCCGGCCGGCCATGCCGGCGGCGTGTGACAGCTTGCAGAATGGCTGATTTCTCCGGGATCCCAGTAGCGCTGCACATGGTTTGTCTCGGAACTCGTCCTGGATCGACGGATGGATCGTGTCCTTGCTCGTTTACTCCTAGCACCACCACTTTAGGGCGCCATTGAGAGCCCTGCTGCATCTAGCCACAGCATTACAGCTGGGGAGTGACCTCTTTCACGGTGCCTAATCATCATCACAACCTACTGGTCGCTCGTGCTAAGAAATCAGCGGTTCACGTGGAAGCTTCATCCACCGGCTCCGATTCATGCATGCCCCCCGAAGCCTCGAGCACACGCTACGTACGCGTCCTCCAGCGCGGTTCCCCCAATCCCCATCCGGCCGTCGCGGTGGGTATAAGTACAACTGCGTCGCAAATCGCTTGCGTCGCCGGCAGACGATCTGATCCCACACACGCCACGCCGGACGGCCGGTGCCCCGGCAGAAAAGACGCGCCGGCCAGCGTCATCCGCGATCGCATCAACCTGATCAGGCGAGTCCGGCGGTTCGCCGCGCTGACGGCTGCCGAGAACGGACCGCGCTGCCCCTTTCAGGGATCTCCTGACGAGCGCATTCGCTTTCCCGGTGGCTGCCGTTGCTCGATCGCGCGGAGTCAGCTCTGACTCCTCGGCGGAGCCCAAGTGGAGCGGTGCTGGCCTCGCAGGCGTCGGCGTCGCGGCCTCGGCAGGTGGTGCCAAGTTGGGCAACGTGCGATGAGATTGGATGCGCTGCAGCTGCTACCCGTTTCCCAGTCCAGTCAGGCTGGCACTCACCCCTTTCTGGCCTTCTTTCCACTCTCGGTTCACGATCTGCGCTCCCTTTCCTTTGCGCTTTCCCTTTTCCTTTCTGGTTCAGAACGAATTCGCTTGCACAAATCTGGTTCATTATCCGTTCTCCAAAGTGCTGCTGCCGTGTTGCACGTCCCAGCACGCGGCCAAACCCTCGATCGCCAGCTAGTGGAGCCGCTGCTCATGGTCCTGGGAAAACAACAAGCGAACAGGCGCGTTCGTACGTACGGGGACGAGAAGATCACCATCACCGCTGCCACTATCAGAGTTTGTGCTGCCTGCAGCAAAAGGATCGTCTGATCCATTGATTCTTGCACAGTGCGCGATATCTTCTTCATCCGTATGCTTTCATCGATCTGGGCAAGATTCCCGGCAATAAGAACAAATCAGTAGCACTGGACAGCACATAGAGATCACTACAGCGTCTGGACAACAAACCTATATTTGATCTGCACCGGAATTATGCCATGGGGAAACCGAAGAGAACAATGGTGCAGGCTTCTTGGCCCTTTGCCGCTACCCATATGTACCTGACGCTTTGCGAAATGCGAATGGATGGATTCATGGACGGAAGAAGTGGTCATGTCGTGGAACCAGCTTGCCGTGAACTCGTCAAGTGTGAAGGGCAGGCACCTTCAGAAAATGGTCGATCCAATTTTCTCCATCCAGATCAGCTAACATCATTACATCGATTGACGTCGGATACAGTACTCCGTCCTGGCTCCATAATTTATTTTTTTTGAATTGAACTTTCTCTGGCCAAATGTCAACGCAGCAAGCTAGTGGTGTTAACGCCGAGGCTGGAGGACAGGTCGTGCAACATGCCCGCCATGAACCATGACAGGGGAGCGTCCAACACGACGACCAGTTCCATTCCCCAGCTCTCACATCGCAGGCTGAAGATCCGCTCGCTTGATTACTTTAACGTAGTATCATTACCAGCTTCCCTTTTTTTCTCCTCCTCTGATCCTAGAGTAAGCTCTGCTTGGATTAAGTGACTAACAACTAGGTTAGCCAAATGAAGCAAGGGTTAGATGCCGGCCGTTAGTAGTAACTTTTTAACTAACCAGCTGCTGGTTAAGAGTCTTCAGACCAACAGGTCGTCATCAGGGTTGCACCTGAATCCGCCATCCATGGCCGGCCCGGCTGATGCGCGAGAAGACGCAGCAGAGACAAGTAGCCAAACCAAGTGGAAGGAAGCTGTTGGGGCCAGCAACCTGGGAGAAAGACTCGGAGTCCGCCACCTCGCAAACGGACAGGGCTCCCAAATCAAGCCAGGAATTGGTTAATTAGTTGGCTGGCGTGGCTAGTTAAGCATGGGGACAGCGCTAGCACCGAAATCTCTAGCCTTTTGACGTGGTATTAACTGAGACCACAGGCGCCGGCACAAACTGCTAAAAAACCACCGAGCGATGAAAGTGAAACTACCGTTTCAGTACAAATGGGAGATAAATTTCAATTGCAAATAAAAAATAATAATCCAAAATTCAACTCTCAGCTGAATTGTTCGTCAGTCGATGTGTGCCGATTTTGGAGTTGGATTTACAAAATCAATCGGTTTTTTAAAAAAACAGTAAATTTGATCAAGTTCTATTTTATTGGACGATTGATTTTCACAAAAAAAAATCGAATTTAATACTGAAGAAAAAAAATAAATGAATGGGTTTCACTATCTATCAGGTTGGTTTTCTAAAACCAGCTGTTCACAGTTTTGTAAATCCTGTTCTGGACTTGAACACGTTCGACCATGCGTTCGGCTCACTGTTGGTCGAGAGAGTAGCAAAATGGGAAGCAGTACTAGCTTTGCATTACTGGAATTTATTTAGTACTCTGTAAAAAATATACTCACTTCGTACTCACAATTCAAATAAATTTAGATAACAATACGGTTTTCAAAGCACAACTTTGACTTTAATTTTTTTTTAAAATATGTATCAAAAAGTGACATATATATATATATATATATATATATATATATACATACATACATACACACACATACACGTTTTAACACAAATTTATTCATATAATTTTTATATTTTTAAACTTAACAACTTAAAAAATATTTGTAATTTATATTTTAAATATTTAATTAAATCAAAGGAGAGAGTACGGAGTAAATTGCTTGAATTTAATGCAATTTTCGTACTGTACGTGAATTTTTTTAGCGGTGCTACTCTGGATACACAACGCGGTAAAAAGGGGAACGGAACGGAGATTGGAGAAGAGAGAAGCAAACGAATCCACCAGGCGCTGATCTTCCGGCGCCACCATTCGCGTTCTTCTCTTCCCCCAGCTCCGGTTCCCAAAACTCATTTCTTTCCTTCCTTCCTTTCCTACCGTCTCGCTCGCTTGCGTGTACCCCTCCGTTCCTCACCGTCACCCCTCTCTCGCCGCCCAGCAATGCCGCCAGGGAGGCAGCGCGCCTGCGGCCTCCGGCGGTGCTAGATCCACTGTTGACTGTTGAGCACAGCAGCGCGCCCCACCTTGCGGCGAGCTCGAGCGGCGGAGAAGAAGAAGGAAGCGGTGGCCGCCAGGACAGGCTGGGGCGGCCAATGCACGAGCACAGTCGCGCCACGGCGTGGGAGGCGACCGTGCGCAAGGTGCAGCAGCCGCAGCCCGTGGGCAGGCGCCGGGTGTCCCCGATGTCGGCGCCGGACGACTCCGAGACGGCGTCATCCTCCTCTTCATCGTCGTCGGGCTGCAGCGATGGCACCGAACGCGACGGCTACGTCGAGCGTGGCCTCCCCAACGGCGACTTCTACACGGGGCAGTGGCTCGACGGCGCGCCGCACGGGGGTGGCAAGTACCTGTGGACGGACGGGTGCATGTACGAGGGGGGGTGGCGGCGCGGCAAGGCCACGGGCCGGGGCAAGTTCTCGTGGCCGTCGGGCGCGACCTACGAGGGCGAGTTCAAGGACGGGTTCATGGACGGCTCCGGCACCTACACCGGCGCCGCGGGGGACACCTACCGGGGGACCTGGTCCATGAACCTCAAGCACGGACGCGGCGTGAAGAGCTACGCCAACGGCGACCAGTACGACGGCGAGTGGTGCGCGGGGCTGCAGGACGGCCAAGGCCGGTACACCTGGCGAAACGGCACCGAGTACACGGGACAGTGGCGCGCCGGGCTCATCCACGGCTGCGGCGCGCTCGTATGGTCCAACGGCAACCGCTACGACGGCGGGTGGGAGGATGGCTGCCCGCGCGGCCAGGGCACCTTCCACTGGGCCGACGGCAGCGTGTACGTCGGGCACTGGACGCGCGACAGCCCCACTGGCATTGTCCAGCAGAAGGGCGTCTACTACCCGTCCCCGGCGGCGTCGTCGCCGACGGCGCGTGATCCCCGCGACGTGTTTGCAACGGAGTTGCCTGGCTTCATGGTCCGCGGCTCCGAGTCCGCGTCGCCGCGCAAGTCGATGAATCGGTTAGGTCACAGAACGGCAAATGGGCGGGTGAGTTCGGTGTCCGGGCTCAGCAATAGCTCAGGCGGCGACAGGAAGTACGACAAAATTTGCATTTGGGAGTCGGACGGCGACATCACAATCGACATTGTGGATGGGCTCGCCTTGGGGGACGAGGCGGTGGCGGCGCGGAGGAGCGTGAAGACAGAGGACATCAGCGAGGACTGGGGAATGCATCAAGTGTCACCGGCGCCTCACATCACCCACTGGGTGCCACCGCCGGAGGTGAAACGGCAGGGGGAGATCATTGCTAAGGGGCACAAGAACTACGAGCTCATGTTACACTTGCAGCTTGGTATCAGGTGAGTTCCGACTTCTACTGCTGAATAATTTTCGTTGTGCATTTTTGAGATCTGATCCTGTTACTCTGACCGAACGTAATGCTAGACTAGACATTTGAGTTGAATTTGGCTGATACCTTTGCTGATTGTAAGTTTAAATTGGGAATCTGGCTTAATCATCAAAGGGCCTGAATTTGATTTGCTATTTCGTAAAAGCCTAGACTTTCAGTATGAATTTTTCCACCAATAAGACAATATGATGAACCTCCTGTGATAAATTTTGTTTTATGTTTTCCCCATAGTTAATTGAATGCTCTTATCCCAACATTTATACCTTGAGTCCTTGACACAGGCATGCAGTGGGGAAGCAAGGCCCAATTGTGCTTGATCTAAAATCGTCGGCTTTTAACCCAAAGGAAAAGTTTTGGACTAAGTTCCCTCCAGAAGGCTCAAAATGCACCCCTCCTCACAATTCTTGTGAATTTAAATGGAAGGATTACTGTCCACAGGTGTTCCGGTTCGTCATCACTCCCTATGATGTACACAGTTCATGTGGCATCATGCTCCTCTTTAAGCATTTCTGTTCTGAATTCAATTGCAGGATGCTGCGCAAGCTGTTCAAGGTGGACGCAGCTGACTATATGTTATCCCTCTGTGGAAATGAGGCTCTCCGGGAGCTTTCATCACCTGGTAAGAGTGGAAGTTTTTTCTACCTGACAAATGATGATCGCTACATGATAAAGACAATGAAGAAATCCGAAGTGAAGGTTTGTCCTTTGTGGCTCCTCTTTCCTATATATATTTTTCCAAGCTTTGTGCTAAGCCTTGAAGTGTAATCCTGAATGAGTGCAAATGCTTTCGTTTCAGATGCTTCTGAGGATGCTCCCTGCTTATTACAGTCATGTCCGGGCATTTGAGAATACTCTAGTAACCAAATTTTTTGGTCTGCATTGTGTCAAGTTAGCAGGAGCAAATCAGAAGAAGGTTAGCGATGAATGCAGCTGTACAGTTCTTCTCTATACTTAGCACTTAGATGCATGTTGTGCGATAAAGAATTTATGTGCTGACTTGTCAAAATTGTGCTACAACCCAGGTGCGTTTTGTCATAATGGGAAACCTATTCTGCTCAGAATATTCTATTCATAGGCGTTTTGATCTGAAAGGTTCATCCCTTGGCCGTACAACCGATAAGCCTCAGACAGAGATTGATCAGTACACAACTCTGAAAGACCTCGATCTGAACTTCATATTTAGATTGAAAAAGCAATGGTTTCAAGATTTCCAAAGGTGCTCATACTTTCTCTTGTATTCTACTTGTGCTGCGAGAGCTCGGTGCTTTTAGGGAACCATGCCATTCTTTTCCAGATGTCAATAAAGATGATAAAATATGTTTGTGCAGACAAGTAGACAGAGACTGTGAATTCCTCGAGCAGGAGAAAATTATGGATTATAGTCTCCTGGTAGGTGTACATTTTAAAGATGATAGAGAGAAGCTTCTAACTGAAGGTTGGTCATTAAACTATAAATGGATTAGCAATATTGTTAATAGAATATTTTGCAAGTTTATGGCATGGTAAGTTTGTAGCTTACAAGTGAATTTGTTTTATTGAAGGTTCCATGGATTGTGATATTAACAGCATTTCAACTCCTCGTCTTTCAAGAAGGACAAATCAATTTCTTGCTGATCCAAACAGGTACCCAGAGTTCTGTACACTTAGCCAGAATTATCTCCTCATGAATATTTATTACTGTAATGTGATATAGAAGCTTCAGAAATATGACTTTATGGTGTCCCTATGTCATTTGGTAGGCCTCATACCAACAGTCTTCAGATATTCTATGTCAATGTTGGGTTTTAGGCTTTTAGGTATTTGTATTATTTATACATTATATGATTATGAAGCTGACACCTTGTTGTTTCTAGGATATTCAAACTTCATGTTTAATCAGCATTTCAACCAAAAGAAAATAGTTATTTTTAAGTACTTATAAGAGTCAATGTAATTGTTGGCACAATAGTGAGAAGCGAGACAGAATAATTGAAAATGTAAGGATACAATCATTCCTCTGTGACCTATTCAAAGTCTAGAAAGTGTCCACTTAGTTCATGTGACTTCTAGCTACACTAAGCCTACTTTGGTGAGACCTATGCCCATATCAATTCCTTATTGAAAATTGCATTTATATCATCTGAAGTTCTCACACTCATAAGCTGGCAATATGGTATCCTAAAAAGAGGAAAATAGCTTGATTTTTTTGTTGTTTCACTTTTTGCTTGAAATTTTCATCTGAAAGTTGTGATTAACAGGTATCCTAAAACCAAGCTTGGGGCGAACATGCCTGCAAGAGCTGAACTCACTGCTCGGAAGAGTGATTGTGAATTGCAGCTTATTGGAGAGCCAACTGGGGAGTACTATGATGTTATATTGTATTTTGGGATCATAGACATACTTCAAGATTATGATATCAGCAAGAAGCTTGAGCATGCATACAAGTCTTTCCAGTATGATTCAACATCTATATCAGCTGTAGACCCGAGGCAGTATTCCAGACGTTTTAGAGATTTCATATACAAAGCCTTTCAAGAAGACAAGCCATACGGCTAAAACAAACACGTATTTGAGAGCTACCTCAGCCTCTATGTATAACCAAACTTCAAATGTCAAAAGAAAGCTCAAGCCAGGCACTGCGCAACCAGTTTTTCTCCCCACTCTTGAGTTATCTGTATCAGAATGGACAGCTGGAGTTCCAGTGGAAGCCAACTGGATCCGGCGGAAGAGGTGCTCAAAGCCATTGTTTTCAGAAGACTGTCTTGTTCTGACGTATATATAGGAGGCCATATTTATACATACATATAGGGATCACTAATATTTTGTAGGGTAGAAGATGCTAACTTAATGAGTCTACTTACAGATAGAAAGATTGTAACACAAGGGCGCAAGCCAGTCTAGAGATGTACATGTTTCTTACACGAGGTTAGCATGAGGTGCTATTCTTTTGTAACTGTCTGATTGATACCTCACCAGTCCATAGGAAATCCTTGGAGCTTACTGTACTGTACAGAGTTTTTTGGTCCTAGCAGTGATAGCTCAGTGCCGGAGCTGAAAAAGATCGGACAGTTGTGTTCCCCATTTTTCTGTGCGTCGTCGAGGAGTCGTGGCCGGCAACTGTCACCGGGGATCCTGTTAGCTTAAAAATTTAAACGGGAAAAAGTAGCTACGAGTATACTACAACGAACGTAAAGTGGCATCCGATGAATCAGCGTGGAGAGAAACAGACCTGGACGATTTCTTTGCGGTAGTGAGTGTTGATCGGTATCATGAACAAAATACATGGAAGAATCTGCAATGATTGTGTTGTATCATGTCGTGTAACTGGTCAGCAATAATATGGTTAGAACCATACCGTTTTAGGGCTTCTTTGTTCTTCGGAACATAGGATTTTCGTAAGAATTGTGCAAAAATTTCACGAGAATCAATTTAATTTTACAGAAAAAAGACAGGAATAAAAAAAAATTCGTCAATCCAAACGAGGCCCTTAGTTTGGTAACCGTTCATCAGGATCATATACTTCCTTCCACTTATTCCTTGTAAACAATGACAACGCCAAGGCACCTAAGAAAATAACAACAGCTTAGTATCGTCTAGCTGTGCGTTCTCGCTCGCATTGTCAGCAGCAGCAGCAGCACAGCTCGAGGCCTGTTGCCGCGAAAAGGCAAGCCGAGCAGGGACGAGCGAACAAAGGGTGGCCAGCCGGCCCAGGAACGGTGGCCCAGACAGAGCCCCAGATTAACGGAAGCTGCTAGCCGTACGATGATTTTGTCTCCTCACATGAGCAACCGGTGCCTTGGCTGGCGAAGAAACTGCGAAAATGGCCGAAAGGTGGTACTCCTATCAACAGAACGAAATGGGCGCTTTGCTTCTGTAAAGTCATCGTAGGCTCGTACGTAGCCCACCAACAAGGGCCTCATCCCTCATGGGTCGGGCACGGCCCATTCTATTTCTGCGGAGCGGAGCGGAGCGATTTTGAATTCAATCGAAAAAGTCGTATTTTCCTTGCGGTTTTAGCCTTCGATCACACGAAATCGACAGAAGCGAATTAAATAAAGCAATATATATACGTAAGAAGTGTCAATAGAAAAATTGGAGGAAGTATAATTTTCGTGTGTGACTTCACTCGGAGCTCAGTGCCTGATTAAGATACGCAACTATACTGTTATTATACAGCTTCAGGATTGAGATTCCCAGTTCGTCGAATGACGTGTGATCTTCTGTCATCACGGTTGGAAAGAATAAATATTATCTCACCGTGTGCGCTGCTGAGATCAGATCTATCATGCACCCGTACTGTGACATGCCGTAGTATCTCTTCTTTTGGATAGTACTGTATTCTAAACACCAGATTCTTGCTATGGTACACCAGAAACCACTGCAAGAAATGTACTCCTAAAACAAGACAATTGCAAAGGAAGTTCCCGTCCTTGCTTAATTAGTCCTTGTCATAAAGTCGCGACATGCATGTCTGGAGATGCATATTTAGAAGGACGCAACGCAACGCAATGCAATCCTTTTCCTTCTTGTATCGCATCGTCACCAACCTGATCGCCTTCAGCATCCTGCCAAAAAGATTCTTGCTGAGCGATCGACGTTACACTGAGATTCCACAGTTCTGCGAAAGGAACAATAAGAAACAAACGAGGTGGCAGCTGTTGAAGCTAGGGTACCATTTGATCGAGAGATCAACAAGCAAGTCAACAATGACAAGTGGCGCAAGAATACAAGGCACTGGAAGAATAATTTTGGGCGGTGGAATCCTAATTGTAACGTCGTGGAGGAAGCGAGATAGCGCTTTGCATCTTTGATCGTGAGGTTTCTGGGGACTGCAGTGAGCATCTAAAAGTCCTCTTCGGCGCATGATACCCTAGCACTCGATAAAGATATATAGCTCGGCAGGCGTACCAGGCCATCCCAAATGTACGGCATTTCCTTTTAGTTTTCGTTCTCAATCGTACATTTGAACGGACTAAATATAAAACAGATTTTAAAATAGGCTTAAATAAATACCACTTGATCTATTTTAAAAAGACTCAAATATAATAATTTACAAGAATTTTTTATTTCCATGACATTTTCAAAATGCTTATCTATATCTTAACTCATTTTTTTATGTGGTAAAGATTTAGAAGATGTCTCTATCGAACCTTATTTTATCACAATTCTTGTACTATAGTAATTCATATGAAAATACTGCTTTTCAAAAGAGCATTACACTTTTTAAATAAATTATGAAACTCTAATATTGAGCACAGCCACCAGCCACATGAGGAGAGGAAACCTCCAAATGATGCAGGAGCTTTGTCATTTTGCCTCCAATAATGCGTGAGTAGACAAAGCCCCCCGAAATCCGTACGAGTCAAAATTCCCAGCGAAAGCCAAAGCCCAAAAGGCCACTGCCTGCTTTAAAAAGCGCACAAACCCAACCGCAAGCTGACCGCCTTCATCTGCTCCACCCATCATTCCTGCGACCGGCCTCTGCTCGGCGTCTACCCCCGGCCCCGTGCGCCCGGGAGGCGGGTGGCGAAGGCCTCGCGCGCGCGGGTTCCTCTTGGCGTCGCCTTGCTCCTCGTCGTCGTCTATTAACTACTACTACTCCACTCTACTCGGCTCCGCGTCCATCCATCTCCTCGCCTCCGGCCCCGCCCGCTTTGCCGCCCTATCCTCTCCGCTCCCCTCCTCTCCACACGATCCCCTCCCTTGTCCGCTTCCGCGCCCGCAACTGCCCCCGCGCCATATCATTCGCAACGTCGTGCGGACGCGTGGTGTGTTTGTTGGTGATTAACTAGGCGGCCGCGGACAGACAGGGCCGGTGCTCGGGACGCGCCGCCGCCGCCGCCCTCACTGAACGGGATCACGCGCGTCGTCGTCGCTGCCGCCGCCTAACCGGATCACACCCGTCGTCGCCGCTGCCACTGCTCCATGGCCACGCTCCCACGCGCGGCGCCATCGCCCGCCGCGACGGCCGCCGCGCGGCCCCCGTTGCTCCGCG
>BCLF01000044.1:1421075-1555995 GCA_001602275.1 Zoysia japonica | reverse complement strand
CTCCGTTGCTGCTCGCCGGGAGGGCGGCTGCGGCGCGGAGGCTGCGGGCGCGGGGTTCGTCGTCGCTCGCGGCGGCGCGGCGGAACTGGGCGGTCCCCGCCCGCGCCGTGCTCGGTGGCATCGCGCGACGGGAGAAGCCGGTCGCGCCGCAGAAGCCCACGCAGGAGGTACGGATATCGCCGTGCGCCGATCACACGTTTGTGTTATTGGTCTCTGAGTCGGCTCTGACTCCCGTCGTGATTCGTGAGTGGGAGGGAGGGAGGGCGTGATTGGGGTTTTGCAAGGGAGCTGTTTAGATTGGTGTAGCAAGTCATCGGATGGATTCGTCCAAGGCGTCGGACTTTGTAGATTGATTTTGACTTTTGTCTGTTCCCTGTGATTGCATTCGCTGAACTGTTGCCGACTATGCTGGATGGTTGTGGAAATTAGGCTAGTGGTGCATGCGGTTGACGAGTCCAATTTGTCTGACATCTTCTGGCTGCCGTAATTGATAAGCTTCCGTGTTGAATCAGAAGTTGCTTACAAGTGCTTAGTTTCACTTAATCCGTGGCTGTGTGCTGTTAATGTCGCTTTTGATCTGTTCCTTTCATGGAGATTAAAAATACATCATAGTGTAGCTAGCAAACAAAACACACCAAATGAATGGGTAATAAACAATTGAGCTTAAGGAAACGATCTGTGACAGCTGTGCTGGTAGGTACTAATCACGATCATGTTCCGGAGGAAACAGTTTATCACATTGTGTAATAATGCACAGGTGAAATCTTTGTATAATGTACTAATTCCTCGTGTCCCTTCTGGTATGTTTTGTAAAGGGTCGCGCAAATAAATACTGACTAGTAAATCATGGACTGTGCTTATTGTTGTCTGACATCAGGAAATCCCTTTTCTTTATCAGGCTGCGGATTTGAACGATATCTTGTCTGAACGTGGAGCCTGTGGTGTTGGATTTGTTGCAAACTTACGAAATGAGCCTTCATTCAACATTGTTCGTGATGCTCTTATGGCTCTTGGTTGCATGGAGCACCGTGGTGGTTGTGGAGCAGATAATGACTCTGGTGATGGTTCAGGACTGATGAGTAGCATTCCATGGGACTTGTTTGATGACTGGGGCAACAAGCAAGGACTTGCTCCTTTTAACAGAACAAATACAGGTGTAGGCATGGTCTTCCTTCCGAAAGATGAGAAGTCCATGGCAGAAGCCAAAGCTGGTAATGTCTTAATGCTCCACCACAATATGCTTCTCTCATTGGATCTTGTCTTGAGTGCAGCAGTTTGAATGCATATATGGATTACTGATTTCTTGGCAATGGCTGTTATATTGCGGCCTACTTTAACTGTTTTGTCGAACTTTCAGGGTTCTATACTATGCGTGCTCACATAATGTTGGCCCATAAAGCTTAAAACCTTCCCTTGCTATAAGATGTTTGGGAAGGAAACACTATCAACAGTTATGATCTGCAATAAAAATAGTTGCTGTTTCTACTGCTCAGTTTGCCTTGTTAGGAGTTTTCTTTCCCTTTTCAAAATAGCACCCGCATTGAACTCTTCTGCAAAGTGAAAACTAACATGTTCGTTTATCTTTCCTTTCAAAAATTGTAGCCTTTTCTTGGTAGCTACTAGTTATCACATAATAGCTTTTATCTTTTTTTGCGCATATTCTAAAAGTGAGCCATATCATGTTGCAGTAACTGAAAAGATTTTTAAGGATGAAGGCCTCGAGGTTCTTGGATGGAGACCTGTTCCTTTTAATGTATCAGTGGTAGGTCACAATGCAAAGGAGACAATGCCCAATATTGAACAAGTATTTGTGAAAGTTGAAAAAGAAGACAATGCTGATGACATAGAGAGAGAATTATACATCTCCCGAAAACTGATAGAGCGGGCTGCAAAATCTGAGGATTGGGCAGATGAACTTTATTTTTGCTCTTTGTCAAGCAGAACCATTGTCTACAAGGGAATGCTCCGATCTGAGGTTCTTGGGCAATTCTATTTAGACCTTCAAAATGAACTCTGTAGATCTCCATTTGCTATATATCATCGAAGGTACAGTACAAATACAAATCCCAGATGGCCTCTTGCTCAACCTATGAGGTTGCTTGGACACAATGGAGAAATTAACACAATACAGGTTTGCATTAACATTCAGACAGCTACTGTCTGTTGTTGCTGTATTTTTTTTTTTGAATTCTGTCCTATGTGTTCACCATGGTTTTGATATTGAATTTAAGAAGTACCCTGGATTATTTATAGTGGTTTCTTTTTGTTGCAGGGGAACTTGAACTGGATGCGATCAAGGGAAGCCACAATACAGTCTCCTGTATGGCGCGGTCGTGAGCATGAAATACGCCCATTTGGTGACCCAAAAGCATCTGATTCAGCAAATCTCGACAGTACTGCTGAAGTAAGTGATCATTAACTTTTCACTTCAATTAGAGCACAGAACCTGCATTTCGCATTAAGCTTGTGTTCATTTTTTTAGATAATGGAAACTGGTTCCAGCCTTGGTCTCCCAAGGAGATTAAGATTACGGCCATTCATTATAAGCAAGAGCCACTAAGGCTGCTAGCCAAATAAAAACGAAATAGACAAAGTCCGACAAAGCAAAGGTTAAACAATTAAGAAGCAATTTGAAGTCTAAAACGCCACCCATTGTTCGTGAAGAGGTGCATGACTGAATTCTCCAACTCTCGGCATGCTCCTCTTATCGTCTCCTTGTTTTGCTCATATTTTCTCTTTTCCAGTTTAGTTTACTTTTTTTAATTGTAAGTTCACTTTACCTTCAGTACTGCTTGTTGATGTTGTTAAATCATCACATCTTTTGTTGCATCAGTTACTACTAAGAAGTGGTAGAAGTCCTGCTGAAGCTCTTATGATTCTTGTTCCTGAGGCATATAAGAACCATCCCACATTATCAATAAAATACCCAGAGGTATGGTTCTGGGCATGCATGCAGCCCCTTCTGTATGAACCTATGCAAACAATCCTGTCCAATTGAAACTTAAAATGTTTTATGTATAGGTAATTGACTTTTATGAGTACTACAAAGGGCAAATGGAGGCTTGGGATGGACCTGCTTTACTCTTATTCAGGTAAACTTGTTTCTATGCCAATATGTAACTGGTGATCCTTCATTCATTATTTTCATTTGCAATTTGGGTATGAACTTAGATCCAGGATTCCATGAAATGAAATACACAATAAGTAGGTATCCAACTGGATGACTATATTTTGTCATTACAAGGGATATAGAACAAATGTTTTTTTCCCTAAAAGCTTATTTGAATTTAGCTATGAACCCTCTCAGTCATGTTAACAAAGTGAAGTTTCCTGGAGGAGGCAAAAGATAAAAATAAGAATAGACACAACATAACGACAAAGCCCTTTAGTCCCAGGCAAGTTGAGGCAGGCTAAAAATAAGAATAGACATAGTAAAAAACAACATGAAATGTATTATTGAACATGTCCACAAAGATCATTAAAAGAGGAAATTTGTAGACTGTAGCAGGGCTTTCCATTCTTTTGGTGTAAATCGCGTATAAGATATCAGTGCTTCGCGGCTTGCAGAAGTGGTGATGGTAACAGTTTGTTTTGGTAATTTTGTATGCTCAGTGATGGAAAGACAGTAGGAGCTGCTCTTGACAGAAATGGGCTCCGTCCAGCACGCTATTGGAGAACATCTGATGATTTTGTTTATGTTGCATCTGAGGTAGGTTCCAGCTATATCATGCTTCTGTAGAAAGTTGGATGTTCATCAACAATGCAACAAGATAGAGCTATTGTTCTCCCCATATGCAATGAGATATCCATTTTGAAATCTTTGAATTGGAGCATTTGGTTTATCTGCCAAAAATTTATTGCAGATACACATTGACACCCTCTATACCAAATTGCAGAGTTCAGATGTCACAAGCTAAACTAAATGTAAACATTCAGTAAGTACTGTGTACATTTGCTAAAGTGTAGGTCTGATTGGAAGGCTAGATGGTTAGAAGAAAACTATGGGTTAGTAATTTGTACCTATTTGAACATAATGTGCATGCTCATGTGTGCATTGCACCAAGCCTTATTTTGCATGGTTTTCTGTCATTGCCCTTTTGGTTACAGATTCATGTTGCAGCGCTAAACGAACAACATTAGCTGGATTTTGTTCTATTTATGACCTGTCATTTAGGCCAAATCTTTCCACTTGAATGCATCAAGGAGCATTTAGTTGCGATATATATAAAACATAACAGGATGAACTTCTCATCTCTCTCTCTCTCTCTGTGTGTGTGTGTGTGTGTGTGTGTGTGTGTTATATAAATTTGAACATAAATAAGTGCTTCTATTGTATTAGAGAGTATATGTTGTAATGCAGTATGCATTTTTTTTTTCTCTTTTCCTGCTGTCTTGAATAATCTTCTGGAGCAAGTTGCACCTTTTACCCATCTAGTGGTTAGTTGAATGATTTTATTCCTAGAAACAATGCTGAAATGATATGATTATCTTTTTAAAATATAATTATGACATAAAATCATATGCTGATAGTTGATGACGTGAATTTTGATCTCCTACTCAAGCGTTATATATGAAATTCCTAAAGTTTCATGCTGGGTTTCTACTGATTACTAGCTTTCTCAATGACAACCAACAGGTTGGTGTTATACCGATGGATGAGTCAAAAATAGTTATGAAGGGAAGATTAGGACCTGGAATGATGATAACTGCTGACCTAGTGACTGGACAGGTTAGAGTAGAAATAGATGCCCTCTTCTGTTTCTTGCCTTTGTCTACTTGGCTCATTTCTAGTCTAGATTTCAAACCTCTTGAATAATTCAGGTGCTTGAAAACACAGAAGTGAAAAAAAGTGTGGCTTCCACGTACCCCTATGGAACTTGGCTGCAGGAACGTACACGTTCTATCAAGCCTGTCAACTTCCTCTTCTCGACCGTCATGGACAATGAGGCAGTTTTGAGACATCAACAGTAAGAATCCATCAAACTTTGTTACATGAACTTGTATGAGTTCTACCTTATGGAACTTTGTAGGTTTTCTATGATTCTATTCATCAATTTTTTGTGCATGCATGTCTAATATTCCTGTGTTTATACTGGAAAAAGGTTGCATGGCAACAGTTGGTATAAATAAGATAGTTTGGGTTATTCATGAAAATAGTATTGATACGTAATGGATAAAATGATGTTCATAGTATAATATTCTGCACAATTTTTTTGGACAATGCACTGCAATAGTTAAATACACAAAAGAAACCTTGATATTTCTTACACCTTATATTCTGCTGCAACCTAGATGTATTATTTTAGACCATATATTGAACAGTGGATGTACCAGACAGTGTAACAATTAGAGGTGTCAGATTATTATAATCAGGCTGAATCTTTAACCTGAATATACTGTCATTTCCCTAGGGCATTTGGTTATTCTAGTGAAGATGTACAAATGGTGATTGAATCAATGGCTTCACAAGGAAAGGAACCAACATTTTGCATGGGCGATGATATTCCATTAGCTGTGTTGTCACAAAAGCCACACCTCTTATATGATTATTTCAAGCAGCGTTTCGCGCAGGTTAGTGAAACCTAAAAAATATTGCTGCAGTTAATTATTTGAACGGTTTAAAGTGCACATGGGTTGCTATATTTAATCAGTTGAATGGTTAAAAGTGTACAATGACTGCTATATTCACTTAAATCTGTATCTTCATGCGGGCAGGTAAAACTTTCCTGTTTAAGTTACAAAGTAAATTGAGCTGCACTATCTCATAAGTAGCCTTGCATGAAACTAATGATTTTTAACATAATATAATATATAGCCGTTGAGCATCAGCTATCTAGAAGTCCCAACCGGCTTTCAACTTGTGCCTTATAACGATGATGGTGTTTTCTCAGTGAAATTTGATTTCTTCATTTACAAAAGTTATTTTCAGTATCACTTACCTCTTGTTGTAACAGTATGGATATTAGATGTTTTTTCTTTCCCATTTCTAGGTAACGAATCCAGCCATTGATCCACTCAGAGAAGGTTTAGTTATGTCTCTTGAAGTTAATATCGGTAAAAGAGGCAATATCTTGGAGATTGGGCCTGAAAATGCTGATCAGGTCAGTTAATTTTTGAAGTTTAAGTTTATGACCTTACATATATTTGTTTTGTGGTAATATCAAAATACGACCATTTTGACCTCTTCAGGTTGGCCTGTCGAGCCCTGTGCTGAATGAAGGTGAACTAGAATTGTTATTGAAGAACGAAAAGTTGAAGCCTAAAGTACTCTCAACATACTTTGATATTCGTAAAGGTCTAGATGGTTCTCTTGATAAGACAATTAAGGCTCTTTGTGAAGAAGCTGACGCTGCTGTGCGGAGTGGTTCTCAACTTCTTGTGCTTTCTGATCGTTCTGAAGAACCTGTGAGTAGTGTTTTAGTATGTTACCACAGTACTTGAAAATTGCCATATCTCAATTTTACATGTCTTTGTATTAGTTTTTTTTTTTGTTAAATTGCCATATCTCAATTTTACATGTCTTTGTATTAGTTTTTTTAATTTTTTTTTGGTTCCTACATAGTCCAATACTACTATGTTTTTTATCATTATCGTTTGGGACGTTTACTTTTGTGGCCCTCTTTTGAAACCTAATAGCCAATTTGACCCTGTTTTTTCAACTTTGTTTATTTGACCCTGCTTTTTTAGTCTAAAAAATGACTCAATGAAAAACCTTCATCTATTCACAGCTCCAGATCAATGGATTTCTGGAGCTAGATATGATCAGTCCCAAGAAATGCATGGATTTTTTGGGGTTGGAGCTCTGTCAAAAGTGGTTGTAATTTCAATCCTTTTGGTTCGATTTCAGATTGCTGATATTAGTCCTTAATTGCCATGTTTAAATCTTGTATAATGTAGGAACCAACTCGGCCTGCCATACCAATACTTTTAGCTGTTGGTGCCATCCACCAGCATTTGATTCAGAATGGCATTAGAATGTCTGCCTCTATTGTTGCTGATACTGCTCAGTGTTTCAGCACCCATCACTTTGCCTGTTTGATTGGATATGGTGCCAGGTATGAGTCTTATGACCTTATGCTTGTAATGAAGAATAGGTTTCTTCCAATAACATCCAGTTTGTTATTCGGTCCATTCTATTTTCATTGACATTGGGAAATGAACTGATAATTCTCAACTTTGAATAGTGTATCTAGGAAATAGAACTTCACAATAGTAATGTTGGGCATGACCAGATATTAGACAGTGCTGATATTTGAGTTGAACACCAGACTTATGTCAAGGCAGCCATACATTCACATGTTAAACTGCATTTGAATTTTGGCCTTTACTCAACATACTAGTAGATAGGAGTATTTTGAGTTTTGTTCTAGATTGAACTGTGGTACGGCTATATTAGTATTTATCCACTGCTTCCTCCTTGAATCATAGTGTTGAAATAACCGTGTTTTATCTTTTTACTCGACTTACTAATATCCATTCTTATACTGTTTAGTGCTGTGTGCCCATATCTGGCACTGGAGACATGCCGGCAATGGAGGCTGAGTAACAAAACTGTTAATTTGATGCGAAATGGGAAGATGCCCACAGTGACCATTGAGCAGGCTCAAAGAAACTTTATCAAGGTATGTTTTCACTTATCTTGTTTGTTAAATGTTGCTGGACCACTGTTGTCTCACTTGTTTCTGAATACACCTGATCCAATAAGGAATTTAAATCCTTAGATCAATGTTTGCATGTTAATGTCCTATTGTCCTTGTTTGAATTTTTGGCAGCTCAACTTCCATTTATTGTATATGCTTGTTAATATGTTTGATTTGTGTCTTTTTCAGGCAATAAAATCTGGTCTGCTCAAGATACTTTCAAAAATGGGCATCTCACTACTCTCAAGGTTTGTATATCTATGCTGTTCAACTAGCAGAGCTTTGCTGTCAATACTGCGACATGTGAATTACTACTGCCATGGTATAAGCCATTTACATTTTTTTAGTTATTGCGGAGCTCAGATCTTTGAAATATATGGTCTTGGTCAAGAAGTTGTTGATCTCGCCTTCTGTGGTAGCGTATCCAAAATTGGAGGGCTCACACTGGACGAGGTAATTAAACCCTAGGATAGCTATACACCATTTTTTTCAAGTATGTGCCATCAATTACATTGAATTCTTAAACCCAGTTATATGGTTATCTAATCTGTATATTTTTGCTTCTATTCTTTGATTGTCCCGGTTTAGAACGCCTTTCTTTTAGATACCTATAGTTCATTCGAGTTTTGTCTCTTTTGTGACTTAATTTACTGACTCTTCTTCAACACTATTACCCTATCCTTGTAAAGCTGGGCAGAGAAACTTTGTCATTCTGGGTGAACGCATTCTCAGAAGATACTGCAAAGAGGCTAGAAAACTTTGGATTTATCCAATCCAGACCTGGAGGTAAGACTAGTATTTCTTGTACTCCATAGCAAAGTATTTATGAGCTAGATGCATGTATTGTGCCTTTTTTTTATATAATAATGTGTTTTTAATCATAATGTGCTTATTCCAGGACCTGAATTCTAGTTTTGTGTGGTGTTCTATGTTCTAAGACAAGCTAAGGCACCACAAAGTTGTGGTCATAGTTGCTTTCTTACTCCCTAAAGATTTACCAATACCAAAGTGCTGCCTAACTATATCCATTCTAGTCTATATTTAGTGCCTTCTTCTACCCTCCAACTGTACTGAAATAGCACTGAATTATACTGTTTTGTCCTTTCTGAATAGGTGAATACCATGCAAATAATCCTGAGATGTCGAAGCTACTGCACAAAGCAATTCGTGAAAAAAGTGAGAATGCGTACACGGTGTATCAACAACACCTTGGAAGCCGTCCTGTCCATGTTAGTGATCCTTCAGGTTACCAGCCAGCTTTTTTTTCTTCTCTTTGTTAACATGACATTGAGTCTTAATGCTGCAGGTTCTCCGAGATCTTCTTGAATTGAAGAGTGGTCGTGCACCTATTCCTATTGGCAAAGTTGAGCCTGCAACCTCCATTGTCGAGCGTTTTTGTACAGGTGGAATGTCCCTAGGAGCCATTTCAAGAGAAACACATGAAGCTATTGCAATAGCAATGAATAGAATAGGTGGGAAATCTAACTCGGGAGAAGGTGGTGAGGTGGGTCAGATAAATATCCTTTATATGAACATATCTAGTTATAGTTATTTCAAATATCTCAAGTAGAAACATGGACATTGGGTAGTTTATTAACCTCATTTTGCAGGACCCAATCCGTTGGAATCCCCTCACAGATGTTGCAGATGGGTATTCTCCAACACTTCCTCATCTCAAAGGTCTTCAGAATGGTGACACAGCCACAAGCGCCATTAAACAGGTGGAGTAGCATAATTTATCTCATTTCATTGTTGTTATATATGCTTTATTGGTTCTACCTGTCTTTACCTTTCACTTTACTTTGGATATTATTATAGTTTGTATGCAAATAAAGCCACGAGTATAGCACCCTTGGGGGAAAAATATGCACTTTTGATTTTTTTTTTTAAAAAAAATTAGTGGAAGTGACATTAAAAAATTTTGCGCGGCAAGTAAACAGCTAGTAGTAGTAGTTTATTAGTTAACTGCCTTGAAATTGTTACTGCTGTGGCTGTAGAGTATCTTTTCAGACAAGGTACCTATATAACGGATTCTCATCTAGATGTGCCTGGACTCTGAAAATAGTAAATCATCCTGCGCTGTATAGATACAGTTTGCCTGTATCTTCATTGACTAGTTCTTAGTTACAGACATAAACATTATGCATTTTTCTATTCTATTAATGTATTTGAATTAGTCTTCATCTGCGCTATCTTTTTATAGGTTGCGTCTGGGCGTTTTGGAGTTACACCAACCTTTTTAGTAAATGCTGAACAAATTGAGATAAAGATCGCGCAAGGTGCAAAGCCTGGTGAAGGGGGTCAACTCCCTGGGAAAAAAGTCAGTGCATATATTGCTAGGCTGAGGAACTCTAAACCTGGAGTTCCTCTCATATCCCCACCCCCACACCATGACATCTATTCTATCGAGGATCTTGCACAGTTAATTTATGACCTTCATCAGGTTTGTCTCCTGCAACTATTGGTCTAATGCGAATTAGTAATACTGGTTCTATGGACTACAATAACTCAAATGATTATTTTCTATGGGACCAGAATCTGGATCCTTTCTGTTTTCTTGGTGCTACACCAGCTATAACTTATGGTTTGTTTTCTTCATCCCAATAATTATTTGTCTGAACAGATCAATCCTAAAGCCAAGGTTTCCGTAAAGCTTGTAGCTGAAGCTGGAATTGGTACTGTAGCTTCTGGAGTTTCCAAGGGAAACGCAGACATTATTCAGGTTAATTGAGCTTATTTCAAATAATTCATTTACTCGGCTCATGCTTTTACTGTGCAATATTCTGCATTCACATAACTGTCTTTAGTTAACTCCTTTTTAGATATTTATATCTTAAATGGCAGCGTTTCCCCCATCAAAGATTATTTTCATTTAGATAACTAATTTTCATGTTCTTTCTTGTGATATTAAAGTTTGTTTTTATTTTTGATATCTTATCTTCACTCTAGTTGTTGCTAATTATCTGGAAATTATGCTGCTGTAATGCACTTGTTTTTCTATCCAACAAAGACCTCTGTGTGGTGAATTAGAGATTTACTATTAGTAATTATGGTCGTCAAATAACTATTATATTTTTTAGATATCAGGCCATGATGGTGGTACTGGAGCTAGCCCAATCAGCTCAATCAAGCATGCCGGGGGTCCTTGGGAACTTGGTCTTACAGAAACAAATCAGGTTTTCTGCATTTATTTGTTTGATGTAATCAGTTATTTTCTGTCAAACTATTCTTTCCTAAAGCTGGTTAACTTCTTCCAGACACTTATACAAAATGGATTGAGAGAGAGGGTGGTACTTAGGGTGGATGGTGGGTTCAAGAGTGGCCATGATGTTCTTATGGCTGCTGCCATGGGTGCTGATGAATATGGTTTTGGTTCTGTAGCTATGATAGCTACGGGATGTGTGATGGCACGCATTTGCCATACAAATAATTGCCCAGTTGGAGTTGCTAGTCAGGTTGTAACAACACAAATTATTTTATCTCCCTCTTGCTGGATTATCTCTTATACTATATGCACTTGCAGAGAGAAGAGCTTCGTGCTAGATTTCCTGGTGTTCCTGGTGATCTTGTTAACTATTTCGTCTTTGTTGCGGAGGAGGTATGGCAGGATTCTTATTTACTGATGCTGCTTTTATTAGTAGCGGTTGTTTGTTCCTTAAATGAATTCACTAGTCCTGCCATGCACTATTTGGTTTATTATTACTAGATTCTATTTAAGTAACTATGCTTAATTTATTTAGGTACGGGCTGCATTAGCCCAATTGGGATTTGAGAAGCTGGATGATATAATTGGACGGACAGATTTGCTTAATGCAAAGCATGTCTCTTTGGTGAAGACACAGCACATTGATCTTGGATACCTCTTAGAAGTATGTAATTGACAGCCATTGTAATTTAACGTATTGGCATCTGATCCATATGCTTGCTATGTTTGATAAATGGTCTTTTATCAGAATTCTGGATTACCTGAATGGAGCAGCTCCCAGATTAGGAACCAGGATGTCCACACTAATGGCCCCGTGCTTGATGAGGCAATCCTTGCAGATCCTGAGGTGATATTTTATATAGTTATCATGTTTACATGGACTAACATTGACTAATGTATATTAATTTTAAGCTCTTTTCGTCAGCATCTATCAAAGAATTTTGTGATTTACTGTTCCATCCTCTTGAAACAAAAATTGCAGTGTCCCTGATCTGTATGGGCGTACTTGTAGTGTAGGGTGAAGTCTATAGTTGCTAGGAACTCAAGTTCTATTGTGTGATGCTTAATACATGTAATTTAAAATTTGTTATGCTATTTTTTTTTTTTGCAGATAGCTGATGCTATCGAGAATGAGAAAGAGGTTTCCAAGACGTTTCAAATTCATAATGTTGATCGAGCTGTATGTGGCCGAGTAGCAGGCGTGATTGCTAAGAAGTATGGAGACACGGGCTTTGCCGGGCAGCTGAACATTACGTATGTTCACCTAGTTGTATCTTTCATACGCTTTACACTTTTTTGTATTAAAATAGAAGGAGATTATTCTTTTTTTTCTTACGTTCAGGTTCACTGGAAGTGCGGGACAGTCCTTCGGTTGTTTCCTGACTCCAGGAATGAATATTCGGTTAGTTGGAGAGGCCAACGATTATGTGGGAAAGGTACTAAATATTCAACACTTTAAATCTTCCTGACTGGCTTTATTTAACTTCCTTGATTTTTTAGGGCATGGCTGGTGGAGAACTAGTAATAGTTCCTGTAGATAACACAGGATTTGTCCCTGAGGATGCTACTATAGTTGGAAACACTTGTCTGTATGGAGCAACAGGTGGTCAAGTATTTGTGAGAGGCAAAGCCGGAGAAAGATTTGCAGTTAGAAACTCTCTAGGTCAGGCAGTCGTTGAGGGCACTGGAGATCATTGCTGCGAGTACATGACTGGTGGCTGTGTAGTTGTACTTGGCAAGTAAGTACAACCTTTTATTTCTTAAACAGCTGAAGAATTGCTCGTGTTTGTATCAACAGATAAGAAAACATACACGAAGCCTTAGATATGCATTTTTTTTTTCTTCTATCAGGTGCCTCTTTTCCCTAAATCCTTACCCATGCATATTTCTTCATCTATAGAGTTGGAAGGAATGTTGCTGCTGGAATGACTGGTGGCCTTGCCTACATCCTAGATGAGGATGATACACTCATCCCAAAGGTTCACAAGTTTTCAGTAAACTCAGTGTGTAGCTTGTCACTGGGCTTATGCTTTTTAGTTCTGTTGCTTTATATTTGTTTTATTGTGTGTGCCATTGGCAGGAATCTAGCTAGCCAACTAACACTATTTTTCTATGAAATTTGTGGCACAGCTATAGTGACTAATAGCCAAAGGGCCTATATATTTCCTTCTGCATAATTTTTACTTCTTGAAGGTTATAGCTTGCAACTGCTTTAATAGGTCAACAAAGAAATTGTCAAGATGCAGAGAGTGAATGCTCCAGCTGGGCAGATGCAGCTGAAGGGCTTGATTGAGGCTTATGTTGTAAGTGAATTAATTTTTTTTAAGTTAGGCAACATGTTTGGCATTTCTTATTTTTGTTGATTTTGGATGTTTTAAAAGGAAAAAACGGGCAGCAAGAAAGGTGTCACGGTTTTGAGGGAATGGGAGGCATATTTGCCACTCTTCTGGCAATTGGTACCACCCAGCGAAGAAGACTCACCTGAGGCCTGTGCCGAGTTTGAGAGAGTGCTCGCTAAGCAAGCAACCACAGAGCTATCTGCGAAGTAATCAAATAAGAAAACAGGAAGGCGTGCTTTTTTTGACACTGCATAGGGATTTCTTCTGACCGCTGCTTCTGAAGCACCAAAGGGCCCCGAAGGCTGCAATTTTGTGGAGGCTCTGCACAAGTCATATTTTTGGAACTGAGCTCGCAGAACCATCGTGGATTCATCTTGATACCCTTGCATCCTAGGTAACCCCTGTAAATTGGTTAACTAACGCCAGATTTCACAGCGCTCTTTGAATTGCTGTGTTCTTGTACATTATTCTTGACCTTTGTCCTGTGTAATTAGGTTTTGGTTAGCTCTTAAATTTATACACATCCAGTGGAGGAATACAATTCGCATGAGCATATGGTACTTGTACATAAAAAAGGTGTACGGTCAGCAGGATCTCATCTTGCTTTGAATGTTCGAACAATTGTTTGGCCCATGCCCATGGTGTGATGGGATGGTTCTAAAGCTGAATCCAATGCATTTCCCTTCACCAGAGCCTGGATGAAATCCAATGCTTGGCGGTGGATTAATGGTCATCAGCCACTTCGTAAAAATGTGAATTGTGACGTTGCTGGCCATTAGTTAGCCAGTTCGTTCTATATGTATCGTAAAAATGTGAATTTTGTGACGTGCTACGCGTAAAACAAGCCAAATAGGCCAGTGAACTAATGTTTTCATAACGCTGTAAAAAAAAAAAGAAACGGAAATAGGTCAGCTGCCATTCAACCTGTGAGTTCTCTAATATTTTCGTTACCGTTCATGAGTTCCGTGGTCAGGCGTCACCTATCTTAATAAGCGAAAAAGAGCACACTATTGCAAAAGGCATCTGGAAACATGCGTCCCTCAACTCACTATATATGATAGATTATACAGGCATAACAAAATCATACTTCTGCACGCAACGGCAGAACTGAGGATGACTAGGAAAAGGATATACATTCTCACCAGCAGCCACTACAAAAGATAAGGCAAAAAGATTCTGTACCAAGAATATACAGATGTGGTATTGCAACACTGAGCAACCTACCTTGGACCGGTCCAGGGTGATGAAGATGGAAAAGCATGAGATGCAGATCTGTTCCCTAAATCGAGGCTGTGGAGCTGTTCCATCAGCTGTGACCTTCGCTCTTTGAAGAAATCTAGCCGAGTGGTCAGTTCAACCAGCGTGGACGATGGCACGGCCGATTGCCTCCCATACTCAATACTCTGCTACAAATTACAAAGAGAGTTGATTTGTCTTAAGTACTAACACGGCAGCAGTCATAAGAACTAAGCAGCAGTGATTTTCCCTACCGCGGTTGCTCTTGGGATGTTTACAGACATCGAGCCACTTTCTGCAGGCACGCTTATTGATGCGTCCCTTTGATCACCCAAAGAAGCCCCCAAGGATTGCTTGCGGAAGACAGGTCTTGAAGAACCATGTGTTAGCACATGCTGCTTGACGCTTCTCCAGTGTGATGCACCCATCACACTTTCCTGTCACAGCATCGTTGTGTTAAATAGCATCTTGTTGGAAATTCTATCCCAGTATACCTATCTGGTCCAGATTACCAGGCATGCACTTTTTGCAAATAGAATAGATTGCATTTGTGCCATGTTACCTATTGTGATGCTGTGAATAACAGAGTTAATGTCAGCTAAATTTTACAACAAACCTCATTTCTTTGTTTCTTCTCTTGATTACAAAATGCAACATTATCATCAAATCCTTGTTGGGCAACATTCCTGGTAAAAATAAAATATTTACAGTCAATGAAATGCCAATTGGAAAGATAGTCAGAGAAAAACATAATACGTGATTAGGGAATTTAGCACTTCCAATGAAATGACAAACATTCTTCTTTTGTTTTTTCTTACCAGAAAACACTATGCAATTGTTACTAAAATATGTAGCTCCAACTCTTTGGTATGTTGGATGCTCTGTTTATATGTCCAAACGTATCTGGAACAATTTATACTTGCAAGTGTATATCAAATATTGTCTTACAGCGGGAGATGACTTGGAAGGCATTGGGAATGATCACTCGCATCTATAGAAGATTCATCTTGGTGTTGGCGCTGTTGAGTGAGTTGGAGATGCAGCTCTGCCACCTTCTGTTTTAGTCTGGCAACGCCGGCTTCCGCGAGAGCGATTTCTTCAAGTTCTTCCTTTGTCTTAATGGAAGTGATAGGATACCATAAATACCACAAATAGGTCTACCACGTATAGTAGTAATTGGAGGTCAATTTACAAAGTTTTGGTACCTTTGAATCCATGGAGCATGAACTAGAAAATTGTGAAGAAGACATGCTCAATCCAACCTCCAGTGCAGCTCTAAGATCCCTTTCAGCCTGAAGCTGCTCTTGCAATCTTGACACCTAGTACCAAAAGAGTTATTTGAAGTTCCAAAATGTTGTATAAGAAATAATTCAGCGTTGGTTGCACGAAAAAGAATATAACCAAACTGCATGAGAAATGGTTGAATTGACATATTCTGGGAACATACAATGAAGCAGTCAAATTAAATAAATGATGGAATATGACATACATCCAGTTCCAGAGCCATGCGACGCTCATGTAGCGCTTGTTTTCTTCTTTCCAAACTTGCCTTTAGGATTGTATTACCTCTAGCCTAGAACAATATCCAGTTAGTTCACAACATCACCCAACATAAATGATAGTTTGATATGCATGTGCCTTTTCTTGCACACCTCCTTTGCGATCCTGATTTGTAGATCGTTCTTTGTGACCTCAAGTCTCTGGATAGCAAGCCTGCATTTTTTTTTTGGGTTAGCACTTTCAGTATAAGCAAAATAAATGATACAGCTTTAAGAGCAAACTCCTTTACAAATTCATAAATATTTACATAAACAATCATGTAACATACAAATTTAGGCTGCAGAGTCACTAGGAACTTACTCTTCTTCACCTGATAAATTAACTAATTCAGTTTGTTGGCTATTTCTTGCCTGAAAATCAGTAAGGCCAAGATGTTAATTTGGATCATTATTAAAAATAAAAAACTATATCAATAATATGGAAGCAAATTAGTATTCTGTAGGAGCATATATCTCATAGTGATTTCATTTTGAAAACACAATTTTTTGGTTGACGATATTATAAAACTACAAGTCAATAATCACTAATAGCTCACGTACCATTAAAAAAAGAAGCAATACAGTATAAGAGGAAAAAAATGATAACACTCAATCACTTACATTATTCCGTCCCCAAAAATTAGAACGCTTCACATGCTGCTGAGTTCCATTCGGCTTGCTGGAGGGTGTATCCACAGATATTCCTCCATCCAATGATGAAAGAATGTCTCCCATTGACAAGGGAATACCATGACTTTGCACAGAATTTGATGTATCCTTTTCGTTAATTGATTGCTGGACACTAACTGAGCCATTATCAGCAGATTGATTTGGAAGAATATCATTTAAATCTATCTTCACTTCCACAGCCCCTACAGAGGGTTCGCCATCTGAATCTGCACCATGCATTACCTGCTGTGTGCATCATAATAACAAAAACCATGTCATGGCACAGACAGATAAACATGCTACTTGATTTCTTTTTCCCCCTTGAACATAGATAAAAGAAGGTACAAAGATAAAAATCAGCTGTAATGAGTAAACTGTAGTGAATAACTTGTCTTCAGTGAACATAGATGTCAATTTTATTTAAATTGTTCCTCTGTTACCACAAATAATGTAGAATGCATAAAATACCACAGATTAAAACAATAGTGCACAACCTTGCAGCTATAAATGTCACGACCAGTGCATGCACTGCTTTCACTCAATTTTCCACTAGATACACGCTCAGCATCATCTAGTTCCTGGTCCACATCATTTTCTGCATCATGGAATCCATTATCCTTGACATCTACAGTTTCATCATCTGTAGATTCTTCACTTACACTATCTCCAGTTTGAGAATTAGGTGATAAGGAGCACCTAAGGTTTTCATTCTGCGGACACAAGATATGAATTAACAAGAAGTTATTGATTCACTGTATTTAAGTATACCAACAACTTTAGTTAGATACCAGAGGAAAACCATTAGATACGCAGATAAAATAAGATACGAGCTTTACAGCACATGCAAGGTTAAAATGCAATGCCTCTGTAAGTGACAAGCTTTACCAGCTTTCTCATAGAATTATCGCTTTTAAATATATGGCTAAAATATATGGCACGGGAAATACGTCAACATATAGCACTCTATATTGTTACGGTTATATAGGGTTTATTGTACATTTTTTATTTTCCCTTTCTTTGAGGGTTTTTGTGTATATTTGCCTCCCTCCTATACCTGTATGTATAGGGGCCTAGGGCCCCTCTTATGAACACAAGTGCTATTCATAACATATATCACTAGTTTAGGGGGAGAATAGCTTCTGTATAAGTAAAGAAAAAAATCAAATATTTAATCAATTTATATTGTCCATAATATTACTATAATAAGGCATGCAAAAACCAGACACTCGGACAATGTACTTACATCAAATATATTCTCATATTCCTCTAATAGAATAGTGACAATGCCATGAGCACTGTTAGCAGCGTTTGCAGCAGCAATAAGCTGAGCAGAACTGTCACCATTGATGTCAAAGTCATTTTCCATTTCACATTCACCAGCCAGAAGGGGACGCAACAAGAGCGGAGCCATACAAACAGCAATGGCTGATGGAGTCATTCGATTCTCCGCAGTGTAAGAAGCAATAGTATGCATCATTTTCAAAATTCTGCAAACATGGGTTCATGAGTTGATTGATGACTTAGTATTTGATAACATATAAATATAAACGTACAATTATAAGCAAAGTTGATAACTACATAAACCTCTAAGTACATATTAAGAATTAAGATGATATACAACACTTAGTAACTTCAATTAAGGAAATGCATGTCTTATGTGGTTTCAAATTGCATGCTTCTGAGTTCCAATACAGAAAGATAATTCAGTATGCTTTGACAAGATAGAGGAATGTATCATTCAAGATCAAATTGACTTGTCTTGTGTGTCTCAAATTT
The DNA here is from genome assembly GCA_001602275.1 of Zoysia japonica. Classification (NCBI taxonomy): domain Eukaryota; kingdom Viridiplantae; phylum Streptophyta; class Magnoliopsida; order Poales; family Poaceae; genus Zoysia; species Zoysia japonica. The sequence goes on along the minus strand of BCLF01000044.1, from coordinate 1,537,592 downwards.
CATGCTTCCCTTGACCTGTATAGATAACCACTTTGTACAGTTTTCTGTGGCTCTATTCTTTGTCTCTTGGCCTTTTAGCCTATGCATGTAGTTTGTCCCTGCTACTATCTGTACCCCCTATTTTTACTAATATATTAATAAGGGATAAGTCTAGACAACCCCCTCAACTATGAGGGTGGGTGCACTTCACCCCCCCCCAACCTTTAAAACCGGATACTTAACCCCCCCCCCCCCCCCCCCCGAAGTATTGAAAACCGTTTAAATAACCCCCTGAGCGGTTTTAGAGGTGGTTTTACTGTTTATGGGCCCACACGTCAGTTTGAAATAATTCTATTTTAACCCTCAACCATCAATGGTGGTCTACTTCATCCTTCAAACATAAAAATCAGATTTTAACCTCATAAAGTATTGCAAATTATTTAGACAACGCAGGGATTATTTAGACAGATTTTAATACTTCAGGAGGTTAAAAGTCCAATTTTTAAAGTTTGGGGTGTGAAGTAGACTTTGAGGGGGGTGAAAGACTTATTTCAAATTGACGTGTGGGCCTGTAAACAGTAAAACCACCTCTAAAACCGCTCAGGGGCTTATTTAAATGGTTTTCAATACTTCGGAGGGTTAAGTATCCGGTTTTAAAGGTTGGGAGGTGAAGTGCACCCACCCTCATAGTTGAGGGGGTTGTCTAGACTTATCCCTATTAATAACATAGCAGGGGTTTCCCCTGCTGTATTTACTTTAAAAAAAAACTGTTGGGTCAAAACAAATCCAATCATACAAAGATATTCCTGTGTCCAAAAGAAAATACAAACCTCTGCAGCAGTCGCCTATTAGGCTCAGGAAATGTTTCATATACTGCCACACGCATAGAACTTATCCGAGATTCCTTAATATCCAGACCTAGAGAAGTATAAAGAAAATGGAAAGGTATTCCAAGATCAAAATATGGATACAATGAAAGCTGAAAAGACTGCATGAATCTCAGTTAGGAAACAAGGTTCGACTAGCTTTTTGGTTTGCTAATATGTGTGATTGAGAAAAAAGAAATTTGGAAATCTCATAGGTTAAATATCCATTAAACTAGGGAAGAAACACCACCTAAAAAGCAGCTACATAGCAGAAGTATGGTTGGAACAAGATAAAAAAAATGTACAGAAGCAACTCAGGTCATACAATCACCATGGTAAAAACTAAAATTAAATAAAAAAATCCTCACTTCAAAAACCAAGGTAGGATATACATGAACATGGATTAAATACTTACGAAAAGCTTCCAGTAAGGCTGTACAGCAGGATGCAGGAACCGGGGAAGATGGTAGCTCACGGAGAATACGCTGCAGATACATAGTTACATTCATAGTTGGACATAAGACAAGCTATTCAGACTCTGAGATCCATGAATATTTGCAACAAAACGATACTATAACAAGATACCTTCACACAGTCACCGACAACATGAGCATCCTCGTCCGGTGCAAACTCTGTCCTTCCTGGAATAGAATGAAACAGGCATACCTATTAAATCATATGGACAGTGAAAAAAAAATCATAGCATTCCACTATAGAATAGCCATAAACCTTTCTCGTATTCTTGCAACCTCTTGTCAACCTCATCCACACCTGCAGACTTGCGCAAAATTCCTTCCACATTTATCCCTGCAAGAAATTACTAACAATCTCAATTAAATATTTGTATCATTGAAATTCAGCAAAATTTTGGTAATAGTTAGAATGCAATGCCTTACCGTGTTTCTCAAGAAAATGCAAGGCTTTCTCTAGAAAAGAGGGACTGCCATCAATATCTTCGAGGGCAAGAAGTATTGGTCGGCCAACAACTAGTGATTTGATAGGTCGCTTCTCTTTCCCTGAAGCCAATAGAAGAAAGGTATAAAAATAGATTAATAAAAAAGACCGCCACAAATATAAATGAGTGGCATGAAATATCAAATGCGAGGGAACCAACAATTTGGAATAGCCCCTTCATATACATCTGTTGTGTCATTACGAAATATTCCATTATGTCCCATCGCAAGAGCAGCATTTGGAGCCTGAGCCAGAGCTTCTTCCAATGCTGTTTTCCACTCAAATAAATCTTCAGAAGTTTCAGCCTGTAATTAGAAAAGGATGCTATTTTTCTGTAAAAGTTGAAGAGGAATAAATATGCATAGCTCATAACCATAAAGCTTATATTATTTCACTTTTGGGTGTGCTTGGGTGGGTCAAAATGTGTAGGTGAAACATAATATAATAATCTGTATACCTTCAGGGTGAATGCACGGCCATCGCGTCCATCTGGAAAAAGAACAGTCAACAACCTTTTATCTTCCCTGACCACTACGCTGCAAATTAAAGAAAAATATTTAACTTGAGAAGAAGCAGCTAATTATTCACAATTTCATCCAGAAAGATTATTAAGCAACATCAACCATTTACAGTACATTCTGCATGGAAAACAAAATACAAAATAGTATTTGTCACTACACACCTCCCAGAATCATTCAAGTCAATTCCACCCAAAGTTAGGCTTGTTTCACCACTTCTCTGAGGCAGTGTACTCTAGAAAGCAAAGAATGCACAGTAATCAAGAAATGAAAACCACTTGGTCATTTGGGTGCCATGACTCTTGAACAGTTGAACCAGACCAATAAACTAAAAGTAAACTATGAAAATGACTAGAACTAGCCTTGCTAAGGAATGAGTGTTGCCATGATTTGCACTGTAACAAGAATTGAGAAACTAACCGGATCGCTCCTGAAGAAAACTAGTGATGTTCGTGTGAGAATGAACCAACGCTTTTTCCACGAGTTCCATCCAATCCCTGATATTGCAATGGTGCCGTTGTTATGGTCTCAGACTGAAGGAAAACAATGATGTAACATACCAATGTTACCTTTAGATGATATCAAGAGAGGACCACTCTTAAATACCTGGCCATGAAGTCACAGGATGTGAAAAATGATAACAGTCAGTATGAAAGAATAAGTTTCAGGAAACGTAAAATGATATCCTGCTCAGAAGTCTTGTTTGAAATAGAAATAAGTGTAATTCCAAACAAGCAACAAACAAAATGCCGCTAATGCTTAAGTTCAATGAGCACCTATGCATGTGATGAATGAAAGCACCTTTTCATCACAATTCACAACAAATCGAAAGATGATATGACTTTTCCTAAGTATAGAACATGAGGGGATTCTCCAACTAACAAACGACCTGATGCGGTTCATTCTCCTACGCCAACATATGCACCAGCACACATAACTAAAGCAAATATCCTATGTTTTCTTACTAATTCCATTCCATATCCAACAATCTAAAATTACAGGATATGAGAACTTTTTAACAGCATCTCCAGCAACCAATACTCATTGGAGCCATTAATTAGTCACAACATCACAGTTTCACTTTCATTATATAAACACTGGAATTAGTTTCAACATCACAATTTCAATTAAAAAACCACTGGAAACGCCTCCAGCAATCCATCATTGCCAGTTCCAATAAAACTACCAAAACACTGGCTCTTCCCATTTCCGCCCAGAAAAAAAACCGTCCACTCCACAAATTCGAGAAACCCTGTACCCCAGCTTACCCGCCGCTCGAACTCAATCCAGCAGTAGAACCAGCGACGATCCCCACGCCACCCATAGCACACATTGAAACCACGTCGTCCACCCAAAACGGCACTGCTTATCCTCGCCGTCATGCAGTCGCAGCGCAGCACGAACCCAAAAAAAAAAATCCACCGCCGAAACAGCGAGCCACTAACCCGCACGCCGAAGCAAGGGCATCGGACACCAAACGCACGCCGAAACTCCTCCCCAAGAACACGCAACCAAGGAACCACCGCTTACCGTGCTGCCGCTTGCCGACGCGGCGCCGACGCGCGCCTGCCGCTCGGCCGACCCCGGCGCCGCCGCCGCCATCCGCTCCGCCTCAGACCGTCCGCATCAACCGGGAACAGCGTCCGGTCTCAGCCTGAGCTACTTGCTACCACAGCGGCGGCAGCAAGGCCACCGCATTGGATGCGCACGAGGTCGATCTGTCACGCGCCGGTGCGTGCGTGCGGTGGAAGCGTGGGAACGGGATTAGGCGGCGGTGGTTAGGATTTGGGGCTCGGGGTTTTGGGGGACCGCCGAGGAGCGGTGGAGGTGGAGGTGGAGGTGGAGGCGGTGGCGACGAGCGAAAGCGACAGGGAGATCGCGCGAGGTGCCGCCTGCCGCTGCGGCGATCACCGTTCCCTCCGTTGTTTCGCTCTCCGGGGTCCTGTGTCTTACGGGCTACAGCCTACAGGTGCCGTGCGGGTGGACTTTGGAGTCATTCGGAGTCCACATGGCACTCCGCTCTCTACCAAGCCGTGTCGTGGTCTCAGCCTCTCGGCCGGGTCTGAGCCTTGTTTTTGTAAATCCGCCTCCGGATCTGGCTTAATCTCGTCCCTTTGTTTAATCAGGAAGCTCGGATGCTGCCTGACACGGCACGCTTTCCGAGATCATCGGCTGCTGGGTTGCTGCTAACAACGACGTGGTCACGCTTCAAAAGCTCAACGGTTCAGAATCTGCGTCAAGTTGGATGGTTTGTTCGATTGTTATATTGAGGTATTGGTTGGGGGAGTTTTTGCTTTTGGTGTTTTTTTTGAGAAGCAAGGGTTTGGAGAAGCCAAATTTGAATTTTGGAAAAGTAAGCATTTTGAAGAAGCAGAGGAGCTGTGTTTGGTGTACCTCGCTTTTGGGGACGACGGCCGTCGATGGAGACAAGGTGCGGATAGGCGATGATGACCTGACACGACGGCGGTGGCTTGGGATGGATGCACGAGTTCAAGGTGGGTCGGGACGGATTCGGGCCAGACGGATGCGGTGAGGATAGATCCAGGCAGCGAAGCGAAGGGGATGAGCTCGAGGCGACGGTGGGCATGTGGCGAAGAAGTTAGGGGTGAAACCGAGATGGCGGCGGCGCGAGCTCATTGTGCGTGACGGTGATGGCCGTAGGGCGAGCTCCTCAGGCACGACGATGACCGGGGACGGCGGCGGCGCGAGCTCGCTCCTCAGACGCGACAGTGACAACGGCGACGCTCGGGCATGATGAGGACGGCGGCGGCACTCGAGCGTGACGAGGATGACGGCGCCTCGAGCGTGACGACGGGTGTGAGAAGGCCGACGGAGGGTGCGGGCTACGAGGAGGTGTCAGGATGGATCGGCAAAAGCTCGAGAAACGACATTTACCTCATTTTTCGCTTTTTAGTGTAACGGGGCCTCTTTTCGCTTCTCCTTGGAGAGGCGTTTGGGGTAGCTTTTCACTTCTCTAGCTGGCCGGAGAAGCAAAAGCTCCTAAAAGCTTCCCCAAATGTCCTGAGTTCGATGTTGGTGGTTACCGTGTGAATGCGCTAACCATCTAAGACCCTCTTTGGAACAAAAAACAAAAGATTTTTTTTCTAATTCTTGTGTTTTTCTTATAAAATTAAACTGATTTTTATAAAATTCATGTGAGATTTTTATAAAAATCTCACATTTCAAAAGAGTCCTAAGCATGACAGTTCAATGTTGGGATTTGAACTTCAATCCCTATGCGATTTCTCAAGTGGTATGAGATTAGTCTACCTTCTATCCTCTAAAAGATACAAGATTTATACTTTTGTCTAATCTCACCAATGTGATGTGAGGTGTCACATTTTGTGTCGCTCATCACGATCAGCTTGAAATTCAAACAAACCGCTGCTTGTTATCGGAGATTAGGTGTGACCGTGTGAGATTATTTATGGTAAAAAAAAGGCATGGAGATTAGCCAGATGAAATGGACTGCTAGTAACATTTTGCTAGTGGCCCGTCATTGCTTTCTACTACCATTTCCTCTCTAACCGCTGCAGTGCCGGTTTGGATCAGCAGGCAAGCTGGGCCAATTGCGTGGCAGGACCACCCGTTTGGAGGATTTGGTTTTTGTGTTTGGCTGGTGCCACCGAGATTTGGATCGATTTGTTTTGGAGTTCTTCGGCCTGTATGTCTAGCAGGATGTTGTTCCTGTGGGTCTGAAGAGCACTGAATTTCAATACATTTTGATTGGCTTTGGGCGAGAGTTTTGATGAGCGCGATCAGTGTGGTTTAAAGTTAAGGTACTTTCGGACGAGAATTTATCATTTTGTTAAGGTCAGGAGCACAGCTCATTGCTGTTTTGCAAAGCATACATGATGTTCAAGATAAACTAAGGTCAGTCATAAGTTTATGTGTGTGTGAACTACCTCTGATTGTTACTGCTAAACGATGTAGTTCATGATTGCAAACAAGTGCATGTCCCAAGACCAAACATTTTGTTTAGATAATGAATTACTTCCTCCATCCCAAATTAGTTATCATCTTAGCCTCTTTGAGTTTTCTCAATTTACTTTACATCCTTGCTTTTTATTACATTTTTTTTTATTTCTAATGCATCTCTATCTTTATTTCTCTCTTCATTGTTTTCAACGCATCTCACATATTTTTTTTTTAATTTCTGTGCTCAGTTAGGATGATAAGCAGTAATTTGAAATGTAAGGAGTAAGTCCCAAGGCCAAACATGTCACAGATTACCATATATCATTTTTTTTTCAGATCATCATATTACTATTACAGACTGTAAAACTTCAGACTCAAAGATCGATCATACATGATGTTTTATAAAGCAGTAGATAGATCACACACGTCCACTGCACCCTCAGACTGAAAGGAGCTCCGCTTGCACTTTTGGTAAAAAGATGGTTGTCTGAACGTTAGCAGAAGATACCAGTATCACTTTGTATGCTGCACAGCCCTAAGAAGGCCTTTTTACTATGGGCACGACAGGCAGTACATTCACGTGCCCATGGCCGGCCTCAATCTTGTCACATGCGACCTTATTCAGGAACCAGACACACATCAAACTTTGCGGAAAAAATCTATAACAGCAAAAGCTTTCAAACAGCACCGTCCAAAAACAAAGTTCCGGACATCATGGCAATCGTACGACCAAGATCTTGTAGGCTTGCAGCTGGTAAATCCCAAGGTTTGGGTGAAATCTTATAACTCTCTGATCTTACTTTCACGTGAAAATAACCTTATCACTTGGATCAGCATCATGTGACCTTTTTGCACTGCTGTTCATGAACAGGCCAATAGACGAGATAGTGTACAAAGAGCATACTAGCATGGTTCTGCCCTGCCAGTTTGGAGTACAGTAATTTCCAGATATATTTCCCAAAAACTACCGTTTCCTATCGATCCAAAACTAATTACAGTACTAGGTACTCCCTCCATACCAAAATAAATGTTTTTTTAGAATTTCAAACATCATTCTTTGAGTATTCATCTTATTCAAAAAATTTATGAAAAAATTAATCATTTTATTATGAAATGATTTATTATTAAAAGTACTTTAAACTTGATTTGTTTATTTTTGTATTTTCATAAATTTTTTGAATAAAATGTCAAATATCAATTTTAAAAAGTCAAAAACATAACTTATTTTAGGATAGAGGGAGCACAAAACATGACTTCTAAGGATTACACTTCACAGTTCAATTATACACCTTTGCCTGCTCCGTGCTCATTTTGTAACCGAGACATAAAACTTGAGTTAGTACGTATAACAGGCACATCAACGAACTAACGCAAATACGCCTTCACACTATGAACATGTAAACATTAAGGGACCGCCGTCCTTCCAAGGAAACGGAAATAGGAAAATAGGACGAATTAATCCGCTAAAACCCTAGCTCCCCGAATGGTCGCCGTCCTCTCCCGCGCGCCAACATGCTGCTCCGCCGCCTCCTCCACTCCTCTCGCCATCTCCGGCACGGCCTCCAAACCCTAACTCTGGGAGCGGCCACCACCGCCCAGTCCTCATCCCCTCCGCTTCCATTTCGCCACCTCCCAGAGCTCCTGCCCTCGCGCGTCCTCTCCCCACGGCTCCTCTCCACCTCCGGCCGTGACGACGACACCAACAAGCCCTGGAACTTCGCCCCGGACTCGGTCGATCCGGATCCCTTCGCCGATGTGGAAGCCGCGGCAGGCGCTGGCGACGCCCCGTTAGGATCTGCACCCGCCGCCGATGACACCTGGGGGAAGGGCTTCCGGGCGGAGGACGGCGAGAATGGTGGTTTGTTCGAGAAGATCTACAATGAGGGGGCGTCGGCGCCCCCCGCGCGTGGAGGGACGGCTCCGACCGGCGATGATGAGCAGTGGACGTTGAGTGGGGATGAGAAGGATCCCTTCGCGGCGGCAGTGCTTGATGAGGGGATAGAGGGGATTGAGGGTGAGGGTGCGGGGCTCGATGAGCTTAATGCGGAGGAAGACGCTGAGGCTGAGCTGAAGCGGCAGCAGACCAGGGCAAGGGAGAAAGAGCTGATGGAGACGCTCAAAGGTGATCACCTAACTGTTCATTTCCATACGTCTTTGAAGATCTCGGTAGTGCTGTAATAAGGCCTGTGAGCACGATCTGGTTATGTTCATTCTTCATGTCTTGTATTGGATTAGTTTCATCACTCGTCAAGTACCAAAGTCTGAAGTTATAGAATCATGTTCATAAATGTAGTAGTTTACTCCATTTGTCAGAATTGCAAATGTATAAATTTCATGTACTATATATTACCAATTTAAGCTGACCTGATTTTTATCTGCATAAATATAAGAGGATCTATGATGTATGGTGCACTTGTTATTTATTTCAGTGTTGGCCTTTAACTGACAGTTAGGGTTTCACTAATCTGAGATACTTTCTCTTTTTTGGCGTATCACATTGCATGCACTGCTAATTGTTGATTGATCAAAATTTTAGTATGACCACAGTTAATTTCCCTTGATGTTCATATTTACACCCCCTTACACTCCTCTGTCCTTGTGCAGCAACAAATATGTCTAATTTGTTACTACATTCATATTTTAGTGATGTGTGAAAGCATTCATTTTTTTTATCGCAGGTCCAAACCGTGCATTTGGTGATCTCATTGCGGCCTCAGGGATTACAGATGATATGATTGACAGCTTGATCCTTCTGAAGGATGTCAGGGGCGTTCCAGGATTGCCTCCCCTAAGTGAACTCGAAGACAGAGCTATCCAAAAACTGAATGCAACATCAAGCAGAGCTGAAGTAGAACGCCAAAAGCAAGAGGAAATTGCTAAGGCACGTATCAGACAAGTTGATGAGAAAGGAAGGGCTTATGGTACAGGGAAAAGGAAATGCAGCATAGCCCGTGTTTGGATTCAGCCTGGCGATGGCAAGTTTATCGTCAATGATAAAGAGATTGATGCATACTTCCCAATCCTGGACCATCGAGCTGATCTTCTTCGTCCTTTCACTGTGACCAAGACTTTGGGGCTTTGGGATGTAGCATGTACCGTGAAAGGTGGTGGTGTATCAGGTTAGTGTTCGTTGCTAGCTTATATTACTTTTGATGTCCTTTTCCTTTTCCTATAGATTAGGAAATTTGAGCTGTCTTGGTAATTTGAAAATGGTGCATTACAATCATTTGAGGTAATAAGTATGCTGGATTAAGTACTGTGGTGGAAGTGTTTAGCGTGAAATTACTGATACGCTTCGGTTACTTGAGTTTCATATTTTATAATTAGGCCAGGAGTTGATTTATAATTGTATCTTCTGCATGGATGCGCCATGATGTATTTGTATTGTACTGTTGGTTACATGTGGCATGTGCTGTAGCAAATTATTTATGTTTCTTGTGATACCAGTTGATGAAGTATTCCCTTTGCTTTAGTACGGTATCCACCTACTTTTTGGGTTTGAAACATCTAACTTCGTTTTCCCAATTTTCTTTGTTCATCTATACCATTTCTTATGCACACTAAAACTGTTTTGACATAGGTAGTTGTTCGTAGGTTTGAAGCACCCTTGTATCATTATATTTTTATATCATGGGAGGATCCTTTCCATTTGTGAATTACACTTTTCTATGTGCCACTTTTCTTTGTGCTTAATTGGCTACATATTGCTTTAAATCGCCTCCAAATTCAATTATGTTTTTTCAAGTGCAGGACAAGTTGGAGCTATCCGCTTAGGAATCAGCAGGGCATTGCAGAACTGGGAACCAGGACTGCGTCCATATCTCAAATCAGGTAAGGCAGATGGCTTTGGAGCCCATTTAATACCCCTTTCCAAATAACCCCGTAGATGATCATTGGCACTATCCACTTTCCTTCTTATTTGAATGATAAAGTTCCCTCTCATTTCTGGCACCATTCACACCAGATTTGAGTTATTTTTGTGCTGCCATCATGTTACATTTACATATGGTTTTCAAGAAGATTCTGATGTCTGAATGCATGCAATGAACAGCTGGATATTTAACAAGAGACTCAAGAGTGGTCGAAAGGAAAAAGCCTGGAAAAGCCAAAGCAAGAAAGAGCTTCCAATGGGTCAAGCGGTAAAAGGTAAATTCTCTCTGGTTGCTGAATTGTCATGGGAATATTGTTCGATGGAAATTATGGGGTAGTTCTGACAATGATTTTATTAACATTTCAGGGCCACATACAGAATTGCTGTATTTTTTTTATGGGCTAGTCTGCTATTTGCTATGGATTTACTCACAGATCTGTACTTGCACTTGATTTGCTGTTACTTCGTGGAAGGTCCGTTGAGATTGATACTAAGATGCTCCAGCTTGTATCGATTAAGGGATCATACCGAGCGTACTATCTTTATTTGAAATGACAACACATCAAGCGGTTCAGAAAATTATCATTTGACCTATATCAAGGATCAGGAGTCACTTTGCACTGAGCTGTCATTAAGGACTTCCCATTATAACTTGATGTTGAGCTCACAGAGCATGACACACTGATGGCATCGATTTTTAATAATTAGTTTTTCTTATCAATTTTTCATCAATGACTGCATAGAAAGTGCTATAGCACAATTGATTTGGGTACGGTAAATTAATGGTATATAACATGTTCTGCTTGAAATAAGTGTGACGGAGAAAGTGGCCCTTTTGTTTATTATTTATTCTAGGTGTGTTGTTTTTTGAAGTGTGAACTATGCCCATCCTTGAATTTGCTAATAGACGATTGATTTGGGTATATGGCCTGTATCTGCCTGAAATAATTCTGGAAATGAAAGCCGTTTCACCATCTTTTTGAATGCTCATCCATGAATCACCAAATCACCTGAATTGCTGGGAGGTCAACGTCTGAATGCGGATGCTATATGCCATCCCATAGATTCTTTAAGCCACGGTTAGCCACAGGAATTCTATAATCTTTTCGTGGGCATTCGGAGTTTCTTGAAGGGACCTAATTAATAATTGAAGCTTTTCATTACTTTAGTCACAATTCAAATTGGTAACAAATTAGAAAATTCTGTTGGGTTGGCTTATAAGAAGCAAGCATATTGGTGAATCAACGTAACAAATTCTCAAAAAAAGGGATCATTGAGGAATCGGTTTTTTTGTTGGGCCAGAATTAAAGGGATCATTGACGTCGAAAATATAACGTCACGCCACACGTCATCAGAACAAAATTGTGCCCAGGCTTCGTGTAAACACATCCGACGTTCTCACTTGCGCGCTAACGGCCCGCTGGATCCAGCCGACGGCATCAAACCAGAGCCCGGTGTAAACCAGGTCCCGGGCAAACGAGCGCGCCGGTAGTCACCAGAGCCCAGTGGCGCCACAAAAGGATGCGTGGCTTGCCAGTCTTCGTTCCCCTGCCGCGTCCTGTTCATTCGTTTCCCTCGCGGTCGAGGTCGCCGCCACAGCCGCGCTAACGCTAACTACCCCCATAACACTGTGGGCGGCGCCTTGTCCTCTCCGCCGCGTGCGCCGCTCCAGCTCCAAACTTCTACTAAGCAGCAACCTCGCGAGGTCGGCCGCTCCAGTCCCGGCGCCGATCGATGTCGGGGGCGGTGACGCCGGCGGACGGCGCGGCGTACTGGCTGCGGTGGCAGGTCTTCGTTTGCGGCGCGATATTCGTCCTGCCGGGGGCGGTCGCTGCGGCGCTGCTTCCGCGGCTGCGTAGGGCGGCGACGCCCCTCCGCGCCACCGACCTGTGGCTGTCCTGCTGGGCGCGGCTCCACCCGGGCTGGCTCCTCGGCTACCGCGCATTCGCGCTCGCCGCCGCTGTCGTGCTCCTCGCCCGACTTCTCGTCGCGCACGGCTTCTCGGTCTTCTACTTCTACACCCAGTATGCCTCCCGTGTCGCTTAATACTTGCCACGCGCACACAATTTCCATAGAACATTCGTGCAAACATTTTGCACATGTATTTCTACATGTACAATGGCGTATGAGGAGCGGAACTAGCGTTCTAGCTAATATTTTTAGTGGATCTTTGAAAAAGTCATATGACTCATAAGTGAGAAATAAAATAAAATAAAATAAAACATGTCTAAATTACTAACCTCCGTTTACAAATACATGTCAGTTTTGACTTTTTTATAAATTTTTTGACCGCTCGTCTTTTTTAAATTTTTTTGATATATAGATATAAAAAATATACATTCTCAAAGTATATACGATGACAAATCATATGATGTTATTTATAAGTTAACTAACGAAATAATTTTAAAATTATAATTAGTCAAAGCATAAATAGTAAAAGTCAAAATTGTCAAGTATTTGTAAACGGAGGTAAGGAGTAAGCATTCAATGACCCTTGCTTCACTATATTCTAAGCGCGTATAGGCCTTTTGTTTGACATTCGACAGAAATATATATTCTGCTAAACCATTATGCTGGCTTTGACCAAGTTAAACTGAATCCGTTTCCCCCATGCCAGTTGGCAAGCTTGTTTCTTAACAAATGTCTTGATTTACTTTATTCCTTCAAATGAATTTGCAGGTGGACTTTTCTGTTGGTCACGATATATTTTGCGGTATGTTCATTGCTTCCCTGCTGCCTTTCCACTTCGTAGTTTCCTTGGATTTTGGTTATCTAGGGGGAAAACGTTACTATTACCTTGGTTGCCTTTTATTCACTTCACTACTTCTTTCTGTGGATTTCTATTTAGTTTGCAACAGCCATATCAGCTCACGGATGTTGGGTTTACTCAAAAAAGAGCTTGAGGAAAGCTGATGAATCCCATGGATTTCTGAATGATGATGTTGAAAATCGTGACGTTTCCACTCCAATTTCTGAAGAGAGCAAAAAGGATCAGACAAATAAGATGATGAACTATTATGAACAAATCGTGAATGAGAAAAGAGCTGGGTTCTGGGAACGCTGTATGCAAATAATCTATCAGGTTTGGACTATCGCACTTTGTAAATTTTACAAACCTTCACCTATTAATTTTCCATGTACTTTTTCTGTCCAGACTTCATCACACTGACATTTGATTAGTTACTGCATCACATTTGATACTCAGTGTGTCTACTAAAAAAATTCCTGCAGTGAGCTTGTTTAGTTTGTAATAATATTCCTATGCTTCTGTATGCTGCTGTTACATTTGCTTCAGAAGACAATGCGAATTTTCATGACTAAAAGACAAAATTGACCTCTTGTAATTTTGTTCTCATTTATTGTCGACCAATCGCCTCCTGAAATGTTACTTCTGCCTCTGAAATGCTAAGCTCTTCCTTTTCTTTTCTTTTTTTGGAAAATGTTCTAAGCTTCTTTCTGGTTGTAAACACTTGATTGAGCACACATACCGATGTCTAATATTCTGTATGTATGCAGACTAGCGCAGGTGCAACAATGTTGACTGATATCACATTTTGGGGACTCCTTGTGCCACTTTTTTACCGTGATAAATTTGGGTTTGCATTGGTATGTAAACGTTACATATTATTTATCTGTGTTATAGGCGTATCGTGACTTGATAAGGGTACAACCCTCTGTTGTCAAATACTTTGCTTGTGTACTAATTTCCTTTTAAGAACATTGTGCCCTCTCCCTTATAATTGAATTGCCTGCACACTAGTCTGCCAAATAATCTGGTACCCTTCTAGCTGAAAGTCCTCATGGTAGTGAGGCAAGACAAAAACTATAATCAGATCTCTGGAACGTTGTAGCTTAGGTACATGACCACCTGGACTTAAAACTGAAAAAGGGGTCTTAAAATGAACTGAGAAACTTGATCTGCTTTTATATATATCCAAGTCAATGTTCAGTACAATGTCTAATATCTTACCGTCTTTTTTTTTACTGAACAATTGCCATTTTATCCATTGAAAAAAAATTCTCGCAGGTCAGTGATGGCATGCACTCTCTAAATGCTGTTTTTCTAATCATCGAAACAATCCTTAACAATATGGTAAGATTACTTGTTATTTAGTGATTTACCTGGTCTGTTGGATGATTTAAATTCTTTAAACTTATGGGCTTTCAGCCTTTTCCATGGTACCGGATGGCTTTCTTTGTATTCTGGAGCTGCACCTACGTAACATTCCAGTGGCTCCTTCATGCTTTTGGAGGCATATCCTGGTAATTTTTCTCCCTTATTATTTACTTACAGAGTATAATCTGATTCAGCTTTTATCAGTATATTGTGTATAACAAGAAAATTGTGTCGTGAATGCTTTTATTAGAATAGAACCTGATGCTGCATAGTATCACCATGATATGCAGGCTACTTTTTCTCTGAAACTACAATTACTCAATGCTTAAAGTTGATATTGCTATGTTATCACAAACGGTTACTAATAATTCCAGGCAACATAATAAATCTCTCTTTTAATTTAGTTGAGATACATTTTGAATTTTAGCTTTGATCATGACATTTTGGTTACCGTCTTCAGGTGGCCTTACCCATTTCTAGACCTATCGTCATCTGGAGCTCCTTTATGGTATTTGCTTGTATCCGATTCCTCTATCATGTCTATCCATCGAGCACATCATAACAATGCTTACTGGTGCAGGTACCTTGGCATGGCTATTGCTCACATCCCCTGCTTCTTTCTGTATTGGTTGATCGTCAAGGCGAAGCACACTTACCTTCCAAGGATGTTCCCGCATGCTTATGCAAGGATAAGCTAGATCCTTATTACTCTAACTAGGATATGCCTGTATAAATTCAGGAAGTAATTATTTCACTCCAAGCTTGCTAGGTCTTACGTATACGTGAATTTGTATAGTCCCCCAAATCCATCGATGCTCCCTCGTTCAAAACTTCTATGAATAATTACAGGGATTAGGATCTCAAGTTCTCAATCCCAAACTAATTTGGTGCAATCATCAGCTTACAATCTTTGCTTCTCACCACCGGTTGGCCTGCCGGACGACGATGCAACCCTCTTCACGAAATCAGCGAAGGCGTCGGCGTAGTTCGGCCCAGTTTGCAGCCTCACGAGATTCGTCCGGTAAGGAATCAGTATCGTCTTCAGCCCTGAAGGTGACGCATGGCATGAGTCATGACATGGCCAATCTTCATTTCAATTGCCGCAAATGCAATAGGCTCAGGAAGGATTGCCCACAAAAAAGAAACTTACCGAAAATGCACATGGCGCGGTAGATGCCGCGGCGGCAACCCCATCGCGGGCGGTGGTCTGGCGACTGCTCTCAAGGCAGCGGAGGAAGGTGAGGTCGGCGCGGAGGAGCTGGGCCTGGTCGTGGGTGTCGTAGGCCATGTCGTGGCAATAGCAGCAGAAGTCGAGGTGGTCGACGGGGCGGCGGTCCCAGAGCACGGACCCGGCCTCCTTGCCGCTGGACCAGTTGGGCCCGCAGTAGTGGCCGTAGCGCGGGAACAGTTTCGACAGCCAGGCGCGGGAGCCGCCGTGCCACGGCAGCTGCGCCACGTACGGCCGGAACAGCGGCACCGCGCACCCCACCAGCTGCCGCGCCTCCGCCTCTGCCGCCCTCCTCGCCGCAGAGGCCGAGGTGGAGTCGGATGTGGCGGGGTCCGGCTGTTTCGGCGGCCGTTCGCGCCGTGGCAAGAAGGAGGAGAGGAACGCGGCGAGCGGATTGGTCGCGCCGCCGCCACCCGGGGGCCGCGGCGGGGTTGCGGTGACGGGGGTGGGCGTGGTCGGGGTAGGGGTGGGGAGGCGGCGGAGGAGGACGGCCGCGGGGTTGAGCCGGAGCGCCGGCTTGCTGGAAGCGGGCGGCGCCGAGGAAGGCGAGGAGGAGGAGGACGAGGCGACCTCCATTGCCGCGCCGGGCCCGAAAGCCGCCGATGCCGATGCCAGGGCGCGTGAGGCGGTGGGGATTCGGCCCGTTTTCTCCGGTGTGTTGGGGACGCTACCGGCGGTGGCCGCGCGGCGCCGCGGGGGCGTGTGGATTTGATTGTTTTTCTTTTCCTCGCCAGCGGGTGGGACCGCGGCCGCGGAGGCGTTGGGGTTTATTCTCGGTGGGGCTCGGCGCGGTCGGTCGGTTCGCCGGTTTTTGGGTAGCGGATAAACGGAAAGGTCCGGATTCCGGAAGTAAGATGCCGCCTCCATGCGCCGAGCGCAGGACGCCCGACGCGTGGTGACTCGTCTCGGGGGACAGGCCGACAGCCGTCGCCTGACTGATTGTGCGCTCAGTTTACTTGAGGCGGCGACCGGCGAGGTGTCGCTGCGGCGTCAGCGGACCAGAACGGCGGGGGCGTTCGCTGGAAAGCGGGATGGAGTGCCAGTGCTCTTGAGTGATGTTCGCTGGAAGGGTAAACAAGTTCATACGCATACGGCATATCGCATGCGATGCGTCAGAAAATCGTGTGATAATTGTTCTCAGCGTCTTCCCAGTTGCTTCATAGCCTTTATTCATCATAATAAACTGCAACACTACTGTATCAGCCTTAAGATTGGAGGTGGATAATTATGCAAAATAGTTTGCGCATTGCGCAGGCCGTCAATTCCATATACATTGTAATTCTTGTACGACAAAGAATATATTCTGTGCTTTTGAATTCAATACGAGCGATCTGTGAGTTTGCTTTGGCACTCGATCAGTCTCAGCTGAAATCTTCACAAAAAATTGGCCACCAGGGTGGCATCTAAAGAGGGCAAACGAAGAACAGTTACACTCCAAAACTGAGACACGTTGATTTCAGCTTATTTGTTCGAGTCAATAAACTCCCGATATTCCTTCTTCATTTTCACACCAGAGAAAGTCCTGCATGTTAAAAAATCACAAAAGATAAGGAAGTTTGTAAGTTTGAAATGGCATAAAACTCGAACGAAGGATGTGGCACCACAGTGCTCATAGGGTCAAATAAGATTCACATAATCGACAGGAGTTCCACTGTATCATTACATTTAAGAGTTGATTTTAAACATTCAAGTTTGCTTGCTTACATGCATGCTATAGATCAGCATGTGTTTTGGACCTTTCGGCTTCATTTACAGGGCATATCACAGGTTGACCTTGTGTCTAGAACGCTTGATGCAAGGTAATGCACCACGCCATTACTGATTTTATTTGCCATTCTTACCAAACTTCTAAGTTGAAAAGTGATGTTGGTGTGACATAAAAGAAGTAGCAAACATGGAGCAGAAGGATTGACTAAGAATAATAAATACACATAATATTTAGCAAAGTCCTAGGCTTGCAAGTTTAGTTTGGTATTCTTCAAAGAAGTCTATGATAGTATCATTTTCTAAGAGAGTATAGAACCACACGTACGAGCGGATGCTATAGCAAGAGCTAGCCAAACGAATTGGAGTAAAGAAGACAAACCTGATCATTTCTTTATTCTTAAAAAATTGAACACATGGTGTTCCCATGATGCCTGCTGCTTCAGCTATTTCAGGATCCTCCTCTATATCAATTTCAATAAAATGAACATGCTGATCGTACTCATCAATGACCTGGAAGAAATATCATTATTAACAACAAAGAAATAACTGTACTAACACATGCACAGCTGATGGGATGAGAACTTCAGTTGCAAGTATCAGTATTATGTGGCAGTTGCAGTGCAGCACATAATGTTTGTCAAGCAACTGTTGATTTTAGTTTTTAACAGCAATTCAAAAGTTCTAAATTCCTACCACTGTTTAAAAAAAGCTAAAAAAATATGTATTGGGATCTTGAATCCATATTTTGCTTAGCTTAGCCTTTCTTCAAGGATTTGGCATTTTGTTTGTAGAAGAATTGATGAATGGGCTCAAACATGCTCTTATCAGTCTAGCGGATACTAATCATGTATGAGATCTTTGGATTGTCATTGTGTAATAAACGGGAAGAGAGCAGAAAGAAAAAGGCTACTTTCAGGATTATACTTATGCAGTTGAAAGCAAAGCTACTTTCAGGTTTAGCATTCTATACTCATGGTGTTGTTTTTCAAGTTTCAGAAACCAACCTTGTTCAAAATTGGTTTTAAGGTTCTGCAGGGACCACATGTGGGAGATGTATATAGTACACAAACGAGTCGTGGACTCTCGTGGTATATTTTGCGGAGTGCATACTGTAAAAACAAAAGAAAAGATCAGTATCAGTTTTCAGATCATTATTTCCATCATATGAGTTAAACTGTGTGAATACCTGTCCCTTGTGTTTTGTGCGAGAAATGTCAAAGCCCATTGCAGCATCCTTGTCTGTGATTTCTTTCTTTGTTTCTTCTTGAACAGGCTGCAAAAGAAATTAGCTTATAGTTGGTTTCTAGATAGTCAACAGAAGACTTGCATCAAAGTAATGTGTAAAGATGGTACTCCCTCCGTCCCAATTTATAGGTCGTTTTGGGTCCGGGCACGAGAATTACGGAGAGTGGAAAAGGTGGAACGTACTGAAAACGAGGAGGAAAGAGATAGAGAAGTATTGGGAAGAGAGAAAGTGTATTGGGAAGTGAGAATGACTTATAATTTGGGAAAACTTGAGAGCTCTAGAATGACTTATAATTTGGGACGGAGGGAGTAATAGCTTGTGTCATCCATTCACAGTATAACCTAGCTATGTGACATAATAATGGAAGCCTGAACTCCAGGATTTCCTATACGGATAAGCTAAAGGTTGCATATATGCTGATGGCCACCAGGAATCAGATGCTCTGATGGAAAAAATGAAATAATAATACCTGGTGAAATTCAACAAGAAGATTATTCGCAACTAAGTATCTTTCAACTGACAAAGCAGCAATACATCCAGATCCAGCTGCAGTAACTGCTTGTCTCCATTCATGATCCTGCAGGTACAGGGTAGAGAATTATAAAACCAAATTGGTGATAAAATGGCTAATAGGAACATCAGAAATCAGAATACATCGATCTTGTGAATACCTATCTATGACAACATATACTGTATTTGTACTGAGAGTTTTCTGGACATTAAGAGGCAGGGGTCTCTTTCTTGAGAAATCAAGCAATGATATTGGATGACAATAGCATACTCCCTCCGTCCCAATAGAAGTTTATTTTTAGCTTTTGTTGACTATGACTTTGACCAATGATTTGGATACATTTAATTAATTTTAATAATATAAATTATATATATCATGAAAGTATTTCTCTCGATGAATTTAAAAGTACAAATACTAGGTTTTTAAATTTAATCGAATCAATTCAAATTATTGGTCAAAACGTCAGTCAACAAAAGCTAGAAATAGACTTCTACTAGGATGGAGGTAGTACAAAACTACGAACCGACAAATACCACAACAAATTTAATCAAATTTATGAAAAATAATATACATTGGAACCCTGTTATAAATAAAGTAGGTAAAGTGTGCAGTCACCTGCACATCACCAGCAGCAAATACACCGTCAACTGAAGTTTTAGCTGAACCTTCTTGAACCAAAATATAGCCAGCACTGTCAAGTTCAATTTGACCTTGCAATAGTTGACTGTTTGGAGAATGCCCTATGCCATAAAATAGGCCTTTCACCTCAAGAACTGATTCCTCTCCTGTATCGACTCTCTTCAGTTGAATACCAGACATCTGACCTTTGTCATTGTCAACAACATCCATGGCTTCTGTATTGAAATGTACTGTAATGTTGGGGTTGTTGAGTACTCTGAAACATTCGCCATAATCAACCTGTTAACCAAACATCCAGGGAATTGAAGTTTTACCTCATTAATATTCATGTGACTGAAGGTGAGCTAACATCCTTCAAAGAACATAATAACTTCATCTACAAATAAGTTTTTAAAAAAAAAAGGATAGTCCAGGGATGCTTTCAGAACTCAGGCAATGCGAGGAATAGCTTGGTGGACAGCAATGAATCAAGTAGCAACATTGGCTTAACTCACATCAGACACTGTGTAAATTAAAACAGGCTAAAGTATAAAATTTTGCAATGCAACATATTACCGTGCTATCATAGCCCGAGAAAATTAATAAACCAATCCAGCAGCAATATGCGTGCATGAACAGAATAGAACTTTGAGGGTAAGGCTAAATCAATTTACCTGTCCTGCATAGCTTTGGATGCCCGTAGTTGATCCCTCCGAACAAGTAAATGAACATGGCGAGCATATTTTGTCAAATATATCGCTTCCTCTGTAGCTGTGTCACCACCTCCAACAACTGCAAGAACTTGACCCTTATACATCGGCGATGCTCCATCACATATTGCGCATGCGCTGATACCTCTACTCCAAAATTCATCTTCACGAGGCAACCGGAGGCGCTTAGCTGTGGCCCCAGTTGCAATTATTAGACTATGGCATTTCACCTATATATGGCACTGAGATGAGAGCAGAGAAAAAAATGTATAAACTAGTTCATGTGCATTACAACAGCTGATTGGCTGGATATAACATAAGTGGACACTTACTTCACATACAAGAAATAGATAGAAGAAAAATTGAAACGATCAGCCATAGACGTAAACCGCAACACTAGACAACAGTTTATGACCTAATTAAGTAAACCAAATGACAACAAAATGCATTGGACCTGAGCTAAAATATACTCGTTGTCCCTTACCTATGGGCTATAGCTTTGAGTTAATGAGTTATGGACTAAATCGTAAGATCACAAGTACTAATAAGTAATACTGAACAGCTACATAATAAACATACCAAAATGAATAATGGAATACAAGAGGAAGAGCACAAAAATGAGTACCTCACGATCGCTACTACGAATAACAAATGGGCTGCTCTTTACATGCACAAACTCAACATCCTCTTGGTGAAGCTCCGCACCCCAGCGCTCTGCTTGCTTCCGCATTCTGGTTTAACCCATGCACCGTCATGATGTAAATATAGCAGCATATACTATCAGATCGATTCAAATAGTTGCGTCTTGCGACAGTGAATGTTTTACCTGTCCATTAGGTCAGGACCGGTGATACCTTCTGGGAAGCCCGGGAAATTCTCCACCTCAGTCGTGGTCATCAGCTGCCCACCAGGCACACCACCCACCTGGTACCCTTCAAACACGACGGGCTTCAGGTTCGCCCGTGCAGCGTAAATGGCAGACGTGTACCCGGCTGGGCCAGAGCCAATGATCACCAAGTTCTCCACTGCCTTGCTAGGATCTACAATAACAATCAAAGCAACATTCACTCCACAACGCATTCACTTTTAAGTCCACTGCAAGTACTGGACTGCTGCTCCCACAGCTCTCGGATCCAACGAGTCAGCTCGCCGTTTTGATGGCAATCCAACCTAGAGGCACATGAAGCAACGGAAGCACGAGAGGAAGCGCACCTGACGAAGGCGAGGAGGGAATCTCCTCGTCGACCGCGCCGGCTGCGGGAGCGGCGGCTTGGAGCGGCTTCGACGCGCGGGTGCTGCAGGCAGCGGCAGCGGCGGGGAGAGGGCGACAGGAGGAGGGGAGGTCGACCCGGTGCCGGCGGGAGGAGGAGAGCGGGGCTGCCGAGAGGGCGGCGGCCACGGCGACGCGCGTGACCGCCATCGCGAGCGGGAGGCGGGGGCTGCGGCGGCTGGCTGCTGCGTTGGCTGCGGTCTGCGGAGAGCGTGGAATGGATCGATGGATGGATAGAGGGGGTGGGTTTGGTGGGTGGGGGAGCGCGCAGGCGCGGCTGCCAACGGGAGCGGGCGATCGGAACCGTGCGGGCGTGAGTTCCAGAGCGTGGCGCAGGCCGTGCGGCCCGGTCGGCGGCCTCGGCCCACCTGTCTGTCTTGCAGGCAAAGGTGGGCTTGATATCATGGGCCAGTGCATCCTGGGCTAGGAGATCAGGAACGACCACTGATGATAGGTTGCTGTTTGCTTCCTTAGTTGGGCCGTAAGCTTGATTGGTTGGGCCGTGATGTGATGGTGCTCGACATGCTTTCACGAGCATGTCGCTGGCCCGCTCGTTTTCTTTCTTCTTCTCTTCCTCTTTCTCGCGGTCGCTGGCGACAGAACAAAACAGAACAGAGCAAATCCTCCAGCGAAAAATAGCCATTGAGGGGAGTGCAGCGCGCACGCTGCAGAGACCAGAACCTACGCTATCTTCGTCACTTCGATGTGAAGGCCAGTGCGCGTACGCCTGAAGCCACTGAGGGGTGATGGCGACGCTGTTTTCTGTTCAGTTAGAGTTGTCCGAGTCTCATAGGTCACTCGCTGATCAGCAGGCTTACTGAAGACGCTCAACGAAAAGTGACTGCTCTGCTTCAACCAACTGAACGGACGGGCACAGGCTGGCCCTGGCCAGGAACGGGAGAGCGGACACGGAACTGAACAACCCGCCAAGCTCGTACGCATGCCAGTGGCTGCGTTTGCAGTTGCGTTTCAGATGAATCGAATCGGTTCGAAGTTCTTGCCCTGCAAGCACCAACCTATCTCTTTCTCTCTCTTTGCTGACTGCTCTCACAGACAGGCTAAGAACTGACACCAACCACTGAAATTTGCATTCCATTTTTGTATTCATCTCTGTAATTGACTTTTTATTGGGGAGTATGTATGCGTGTATGCACATCATCAAACTCAGACTTGAACCATCGATCTGATTAAGTACAGGGTGAAAAGAAACTAACGCAGAGAATTGTCAGGTGAAGTTAGTATATCACATTAAGAACAAAAAAAAGATGTAAAACTGTAGCAGGTGGAGGTTTTGTCAAGTTTTTTTGTTGAGTAAACCAGGTCAGAAAACTGTTTGATTGATCACACGCTTGCCCTCGGCAGCTTCCTCCTGCCGGAGACCAAGTACCGGTGAGCTCTGACGAGCTCCGTCCTGAAGCGCGCCAGGTCGAGCCGGACGTTCTGCCGGTCCAGGTACACCTTCTTGGTCACGTCCCACCCGCGCTGCGCGACGCCGGCGGGGTCGGTGAGGACGGGGTCGCCGGTGGGGTACTCGCGCGACAGCGAGCTCTCTTCGGGGAGGATCTTGTACGCGACGTACCGCAGCCCGAGCCGCTCCGCGGGCTCGCCGTAGTAGGCGCCGGCGGCCCAGTCCGTGCCGAGGGGGACGACCTGGATGAACACCTTGCCCGGACGCATGAACAGGAAGTGCGTCATCGCCGCGCCGTGCACGCCCACCATCGCGTCGCTGGCGTTCAGCTCCCGGTATATCTTGCACAGCTCGCTGGTGCGCGCGGGGCGGATCACGCGCACGTCGAAGCCCACGTCCGCGGCCAGCGCCGCCACGTCCGCCTCGTTCTCGATCACGCGGGACCCGGTCCTCGACACGATGACCAGCCTCGGCTTCTCCACCTCGTGAGAGGCCTGCCTCGGGGGCGCGAGGAGGACGGGGATGGGTCGGGTGCCGCGGCGGTAGTCCGTGCCGGAGGCGAGGCGTTCTTGGTTCTCGATGAACTGGATGCGGCCGCGGTACGCGTCGTCGAGGAGCCGGCGGAAGTCGCCTATGCTCTTGCCTTCTGGAGTCTTCGCTGGATCCACGGTCAGCTCGCCGTGGATTCGGAGGCCGGCGATCACCTCGGGGAAGCAGTGGACGCGGCGGTCGGCGGTGAAGTCGATCGGCGGGAACGCCGAGAGGCTGGACACGACGTCGCCGTACTTGGTGATCCACCAGTCGTGGTACTCGAGGATCACGAACACGACGCGGCGCCGGAAGTGGTTCGCCGTCACGAACAGCGGGATGATGCCGTCGTTGAACTCGTGGTACACGTTGCCCGTGTACCCGCCGGTTGAGAACAGCACGGCCGGCGCGTCGTGCCGCACGTCGCAGCGCGCGGCGGCGTCGCCGGGGGGCACCCGGCGCAGGCGCACCTCGTCGATGGTCGCCATGACGTTGGCCTCCCACTTGCGCGTGTACGGCCGTATCCGCTCCTCCTCCGCCGTCGAGTTGCCGGACACGAGCTGGAACGACGCGCTCGCCGAGTGCATGCGCAGGTCCCCCCTGGCGAAGCAGATGTCCGCGCGCTCCGATGAGCGGTCGCAGCAGATGCTATCGTTGCCCACGGCCGAGCACGGACCAGTCAACCGGACCCGCGTGGCCGTGGCAGTGGCCGCCGCCGCCGCCGCCCCGCCGTCGTCGCTGTGCACGAAGGATAGGAAGGACACGGGCGCAACGAAGAGCGTGCCGACGCAGAGGAAGGAGAACGTGAGCATCGCCAGGAAGCGCCGCAGGCTGAGCACCCTGAACTGCACCGGATTGCCATTCTTGCCGCTGCCGCCGTAATCTTGGTAGTAGTACATGACCCGGCGACCGCCGCCCTTGGACGACGGCGACACCTTACATGACACCTCTTGCTCCGGCTCGCCCTTCCTGAACTGCAAGATGTAAATTCTGTGCTGCTGCTGTTGGTGCATATTTGCTGGAGAGAGAGAGGAAGGAGAAAGAAGGAAGGTTTCGGACCGAGGAGAGAGCCAGAGGGATATAAAAGGCTCATCAGCGGGAGTATAGAAAACCAGAGGCAGTTAGAGGTTGAATGAATGGCGAATTTGATACAATTTTGCAAACTTTAAAATATGTCATTAATGTGTCAATAACAGGTGTAAGTGAATGACACGTGGGTCTGAATAATATATTTTAAATTTTATAAAATTGTAATGGCACGTATCAAATTAATCCTTGAATGAACTGTGCACAATTCGGTGAGTCCTTCAATTGGAATCACTACTGCACAATATTTTTGCAGAGTATTTGTTATACATCAGTATCTCGATCAATAAATCAAGCTCTATCATCCTAATTTCACGTCATAGAAAATAAATACAGTCTAGCTCGCAGCCATATCCAAATCACAGTCCCTTCTTAAAGAAGGTAAATACACATTTGGTCCAAATAAACAAGCAAGGTTCCATCTATTCCCATATAGTAAAAAAAAAAAAGTTACACTCAGACAAACTTTATGGACATATTATACTTTAGCACAAATATCATTGCTTATTAAAAACAAATGGTTGTAGGTAAGAAATTGTGACGTGCAACATTTGTTACAACATGAGTGTATCATTCATCTCTTCTCAAAAAGTGAATTTGAGACGTGGATAGGTTAAATTACCATGACATATTCTTACGACTTTTTACTTTCCTCGCATCAAGCTGCTCCGTTATGGACGAGTCACGCATGCGACAAAATATAAGAGGTGCTGATGGTTGAAAATGATAGCGTAGTGAGATCATTCTACCTGTTTCGTTGATGCTGTGTCTCATTGCACTCAGGAAAATGGTAGTTGCATTGTGTTTGTATGGATCTTGTGCCTTCGGTCTTGGGATAATAACTGATGCCGAGTATGCCATGGTTGGCATATGCTAGGCTGGAATGTGGTTTGAGCACTGCGGTTGGGTCCTTTCAGAATTATTTCTCGAGGAGGGTACCAAGCTACCAGCCATCTCAGTTTGATTTGACCAAGCAACCCCCAAATCGCATGTTTTGGTATGAAATACCACGAGGAATAAACCTGGGGTCCATTCAAAACCAACATAAATACTGTTATATGAGAGGACACTGGGTACACAATTTCGAGATCATGAATTCACGATGAAGGATGAAGAACTAATCAATAAATAAGGCAGCTGGTCGTAGGTAATATCAGATTGGCATCACTGCAATAATTACAGTACTTGCACAAAAACACGTTGCTTCAAGGATTGATTTAGAAGCATTGTTAGTACTAGTACTCGGTACTGCACTCGCATCGTGGTGGAGCGATGAATTCTGGACAGGTTTCCACAAAATGGGTTAATTTCAGAAAGTTCAGTTACACCTTAAGCACCTCAAGTACTTCTCTTTTAGTACAAGCTAGTGCTCAAACATCCAGGAATTCTCCATAAGTATTTCAGCGGTAAACAATTTCATGGAACGCGGAAATTAAAATTATTTGTGCAAAATATCTCTGTCCCAGCAACATACTCCCTCCCTTCTCAAATTGATATTATCATTGATTTTTAGCATCAATTTTAATTTTTTATTTTATTTAAAAAATGATAAATATCATATATTTTGTTATGATTTGATTTATCATTAAAGTTATTTAAATTACAACTTAAAATTTATGTTAAAAATCAACAGTAAAATCAATTTAAAAACAGAGAGGGAGTCTGTAGTTTGTAGTTTGGAAACGGAGGAGGAGCTCAAGAAAGCAGCGGACGGTTTGTCTTGTTGGTGAGCGCGCACGCATTTGACCTGTTACGTGTCCTCGAACGCGAGCTTTTGGTGAAAGGAAGCAACCAAGTATACTTTCCGTGAGCTAGCTCGCTTTGGGGTGCAGGCTCTAACAATATTTTGTATCGCGATCCTATGGTGCTGACAAGCGAAGTAGGACTCCGTGCAGCTTTTTTGTTAGGTCCTATATATTTAACCCTAGTGAAGCAAGCTTGATTTTAGGCCAATCGAAGAATCGTGCAGGTCCCTCCAAAGACAACCATAATCCAATGTTTAATCAGTACTTTGATGGAAAATTTGGCTGTTTCAGTCTTGTAAGTTTACATGTAATGTAATGACCAACCGATTGTGTGGTTTGTGATCAATGTAAATTGCTCCAAAGTATATTATACGGCTGGCCACGCATGCAGCGGTTCAAGTCTTGTAAGCAGAAAAGCACGGGTCAGCAGTCTGATGTTGGAACTAATAGCAATAGAGAGGTAATTAAGTGCCAAGCATTTAGTTTTTTAGTGTTCTAAACCAAAAAAAAAAAGTAGTTCAACTCTAGTAGCAAAGTCTAAAGGCTTCATCAAAGAAATCGCAAGCAAAAGTGATGTGAGGAACGAGTCGTTCACTTGTTTTGAAAATCATGTGATTCGTGCCCTGTGGAAGGTGAGCGTCTATTCAAATCGCTAATAAGGATCGACGGGAGTAGTTGAAATGCAGGGGTTGGTACTTGCTTACCAGCATATATAGACATAGGAATGAGATTCCTTTCCCTCCTCTTTCTCCGTGACTGCACATTAGTGTGCACACGAGATCAATAGGCTTGTTGATTGTTTAATCGGTATAGTGTGGTTATCAAAGACCAGGGTTGCTTAGAGTCGTCACAGGAGCGGGTGGCTTATTGTTGGAGGAACACGGACGGTACGTTTATACTGTTGGCCAACGACAAAGCTATACTCCCTCTGTTTCAGTCTTTCGATAAACGTGCTCTAAAATTGTTATGGTTAAAATAAGAATTTTAAATTTAAAAAATTAGATTTGCTGTTACAATGACAACAATTTTCGAACGAATGGAGTAGCAGCCAAGGAAAAAAGAGATCAGTGCTTCAAGCTGTACCTGTGGTGTGCTGCGGTGCACCGAAAGTGTCTCGAGCTTACGGACGAAGTGTGCGACGGGATAGCGCCACGAACGAATTGGCCGCGTGGGCGATCGAAAGCGAGAGAAGGACGGCAGGGCACTGCCGGCTGGAGTCCATATGCATGATCGCCGCCGGGATCCGACCGTTCTCGGTGGCTCCCTTGCTTGCTTGACCCGCTCCGACTGCCGTGTGTCCTACCTCGCCCGCGCGCACGGTGGCGTGCGCGGACCGCCGCCGTGGCCGTCGCCGTTTACACGATCAAAATTTTTGAAGCGATTACACATCACAAGTGAATTTTGTCGCGGCATCACGCCGAGCTGGCACGCACACTCCTCTCACTCTCGGGTGCGCACGACGTAGCGACAGGGCCAGGTCCAGTCCAAGCATACACGGCGTCGCGTGGACGCTTCTACGTACTCCGTAGCTAGCCAAGTCACACTGCGAGTTCGATCCGCGTATTTTTTTCGGCTGGACACATACATGTCGTTCTCAGTCCGCAACGGTTTCATGTATACAACTTGATTATACCCGGCGACGAGCGATTTCGATCAAAGTAAGCTGCTGCTACTTTCCAGCCCTCGAGGATAAGCTGGATCGAGCAGGCCACCGCGGCCGACTCGAGGCGTCGTAGCGGCGAGGCGTGACCTCGGCGCTCGCTGCACGGGGCTCCTCCGTTTTGCCGCCGCCCGGTGCGTCGAGAAGGCGCGGCGTCACGGATGGACGCGGCCGGAACGAACGAACGCGCGCGTGCGATGGCGATGGATCGGGCGTTACCCACTCGTTTTCTTCACTTTCTGATGCGCCGTCGTATGTCGACCGATCGGTGCATGCGTGTGTCATGGGTGGCCGGCGTCGGAGAGGTCAGTTCCGGCCGTGCGCCGGCACGGTACACGGGTACGTACTTCCGCGAGACTTTCAGCTACGTGCACGGGTACTTCCGGAGAGACGCTTATCGATCTCACCGGAAAATGGGGAGCCGTTTCGTCACAGCGTCAACCCGGCGTACACGTACGCGCGGCCGCTTTGGATCGAACGCATGGATGTCGATCGATCGACCCATCGTCGTCTTCACCACAATCGTGCAGAAATTTCAAGAAATCGTTGTCGATTTCTCCAGTAACCGGTTGGTGCTGGTGCAGGACAGCCTCGCTCGCCAGCTCTTCGGTTCACGACTTGCCGCCGTGCAAGGTGTTCGGCGCGCGCGCTTGGCTGCTGCGGCGCCGCCGGCGAATCTGCCGGTTGGAAGCATGCGCAGGCTGGCGCTGCACCGCGCCGGTGTCTCGGTGTCCGGCCAAGCTATTTCCGTGGCGTGCTGGCGATAATTGACGAGAACAACAACAACCAAGTAGGTGGTATTCGATCTGTATTCTAGTGCTACCAACGCATGCTCCGTGTTGATGTAGATACTACTCTATTCTCTTCTGAAGCAAGCTACGACCACCCAATGGCTTTTCTTTTTGGGGTTGGGGAGTTGGGGTGCTGCCAATCACAGATGGAAATAACTGGACGCGTACGATTGGAGGGCTCCCTCCCGGCTTCGTCTGTGATCACGGCTCATGGCTTGTGTGACCTTCAGAGACGTCCCTTTCTGTGCGTGGGTTTTCGACATGACGGCCTATCCCCTGAACACCGGACACTTCAAATTTCTCGTCGTAGGAAATTCACCTTTCATTCGGATTTGTATATTAGCCTGCATCATGCTTGGTATTGAAATTCTACTAGTTCATGACAGATCGAATAAGCTTCCCGCACTATCCTCGTACACGAAAGAGATGTGGACCGCTGTGGCTTAGCACTATGCCAGATAGCTCGGAAAGCGAGGAGGGACTTTTTAACGCCGCACGTAAGCAGAGCTTAAGCTTAGCGCCTTGGACTCCGAGGAACCAGCGGAAACTGAGGCGTATCTTCCCAGCTAGCTAGCGACCCGCTTCGAAGTGCGCGAACAAACCATTGTTCCAGCGATTCGAGAAACGGGTCGGCTCAGTCCACCTTGATCGGTGACGAAGCGCACTGGCCAACCGGCAACTTCCCAAAGCAAACTTAGAGCTGATGAACCCATCGCGTGTTTCTGCGTGAGGTGGCAAGGGCTGTTCTTGAAACTTGGGCACGCTAGCTGCTCCCCTTCATTCTTTATTTACTCCCGGATAAAAATACTATTAACAGCACGGAGAAGCAGTGGTAATTCTGGATCAAGTTGCTCCATTAACCTCTCTCTGACGAATACCACTCTTACTACTTGCCAATTTGCAGTTCTGCGCGGAATGAAGTTATTAACAAACAACGAAAACGCTCGCTTGACTTTCCTGGATCGATCGCATCAGAGAGATTCCTGTACTACGCGTTTAGCAAGGCGAACGTACGGGATCGTGGAGGAAATCCAAGTGCCATTACAATACCCGTTCCTCGACGCCCCAGCATGTGGCGTTCATGTGCCCGTCCACGTACGCTGGGCAGCAGGCAGCAGGCAGCCGACGACAACGGGCTTGGACCCTGCTGCCTTGAGTCGGGAGCCGATCGATCGAGCTTCGATCGTTCCATGGCGGAAGATCGATCTCTGACCGACATCGCCACGTTAACAAATTCCTCAAGACGTGTTGAGTTAACAACACCAGGTCAACAAATCTGTACTCGATCGCGCTTGCTTCGGGATCCATGCAGGACGGCCACAGGTCACCGGAGCACGTTTGCTGCAAGCAACCGAGTTGGTGGTAGAATAGTCTCCATTTCTCCCGGATCAACGTGCTCATCGATCTAGTACTGTTCGCTGCCGTGAGTCGATCGACCATCGCGTCTGTGATCTTGCACGGTTGCAGCGAAGTAGGATTAGCAGCAGCAGGTGAGCTCCCTGCAAGTGTGGTGGTAAGGGCATGCAGCAACCGGGACCGGCGGTTGAGCTAGCCGACGATGCATGATAACCTATCGCTGCGGCCCAGCTGGGACCTGAAGGAGGATGCCTGCCCTCGTGATCGCTGTGCTGATCGAGATTACCTACCTGGACGGCCTGGTGCTTGGATGCAAGCAGCCGACCTAATGCTGCCACCGGCGAGGGAGTGAGACCCTACCTGGACATGTTTGGAACGGATTGGCTTCGACTGCATCTCATAGCCGCCTCGATCTGGAAGTGATGTGTTTTGGGAATCCAGAAGTATTTTAGTGGTTTTAAGTTGTTATTAGTAGAAGTATGTGACATTGTATAATGGGGTGGTGGCAGTTTGGTCCCCGGCTTTGGGGTGGTCAGAACAGAAGGACAGTTGGAACAACCGGGCAGCTCTCCCTGTCCCAGGCTTCTCTTCCTCCTCCAGTGGGGGCTACCGGTTCTGGTGTTCTGTCCGCCGCCGGCACGCTCGACTGGAGGAGCTAGATTCCTGGCCACCCTTTTTTAGGATTCAGGCAGGACGTCGTGTACCTATCCAACAGAGCAATCGGATCGCACATTGCAGCGAAAGCGAACCAACTCAATGTGGTTAGTATTCACAAATGATAGCCTAATGATGCGGATTCCGAATGATGTATAACGAGATCATGCTGGCGATGGCAGGACCTGCAGGATCCCCTTATCAGTGTCTCTCTACCAGCAGCAGCTGCTGTATCACGACGGCTGAGTACAGTATCTGCCTGTGTATTTTTGTTGTCGTAACAAGGGGGCACCCGGCCAGGATCGAATGTTCCCCTGATCAGGTTCGCCAGCACGAAGTGATGGCGGTGACGGATATGGAGCTGCTGTATCATGACTTCATGAGTTCATGCTCATGGAACAGAGGAATTTGCAGGCATTATTGTTAAACGCAAGTGGGTTGCTAGTAAACGAGCCAGAGGCTAACTGGCAGGAGGAGGAATGCCAGAAGCCAGATTAAGCAGGGCGAGCTGGCAGTGCACATGCAGCGAGAGATGGAGTCGTGGAGATGGCATCAGTTTTGAGAGAATCACTGGGTCAGGGTGCGCGTTGCTTGCGGGGAAGTGGGTTAGGAGTGTATAGTATACTGTGCTAGTAGTATAGTTACTCGTGGAACAGCGTACGACGGCGACTTGTTCTGGGTGGGTGAGCCTCCGGGCGGTTCGTGGAGCAGGGAGAGCAAGCAACGAAACGCGCACGCCGATGCAGAGGAGAGGGCGCCGTGCTGCCATGTGAGGCGGCCGGGGACGGCGGGTCGACGGCCGCCGAAGGGGTGGTGCGGTGGCCTGTGGTCGCCTGGCCCTGCGGAGTGAGAGAATTTTGCTTGCGCTGTCAGCATGCGCTAGTTGACCCGAGAGCAGAGCATGTTGCTTGGTCATTTGGAATAGCGGAATCTAACGGTCATTTGGAATAGCGAAATGGATAGGATCTTTTTACTCTCTCCGATTTAAAATATTGACACTGTTAATTTTTAACATTAAATTTGATCATTCGTTTTATTTAAAAAATTTATTTAAATGTGTTAATAATTTAAAGCCGAAGAGTGTACTCTATAACAACAATAATTTAAAACCAGAGTGAGTAGTTTATAACGAAAATGACTCGGATCTGGGCAAGATCGCAAGAGCAGCGTGTGCCTGCTGTGAGTGTACCCCTGAACCATAAGTATGGTTGAATCTCAGTCAGTCAGATTTCCACATGCAACATGTAGACTTGAATCCATCATGCTTCCTTCAACCAACAAGTAGCCGAAGGGCTCTTTGACAGAGCTCTCAATTGCTTGTGAAATGATTATATGGCTGAGAGTGATTCTCTAAAATAGAAATAGGACAGAGAATCACTTCTCAGAAATCAAACAAAAATCACTCCTTTAAAAAACAACAAAAAACAATATTTAACAAAGCATCTTAATTTTGACTGAGAATGAAGACCTGTAAGCTCCCAAAGACCTGAAGTATTGTCATTTCACAAAAAAAAAAAAAAAAAACATTACGGTCACTGATCGGGTGGTGGAAATTCTCTGCCGCAGAACACAAAAGCTAACAGTTTCATAAATTTGTTTATTGGGCTGTACAAGATTCTAAGGGAACCTCACAAGAGAAACCCTGCAAAGTCTGGAACTTCCGTTTCCAATGCCCCTCAAATCCTCAATTCCAGAAATTTATTGATTTATGTTCACATTTCACAGTACAAAAAGAAATGCCACTGTCCATTGTATTAATCAACGAGTTTAGAATGTCTAAAGCGATGAGCTCTAAAATGATCAGCCAACTATAACAACGACTAAGTGGCCACTTACATTAATATTCAGAACCAACTCTCCAACAGCTGATCATCTTACACAGAAAATAAATAAAAAAATCTATTGTCAAAAAGTATAATGGCACCGAACACACCACTTTCACCAACAAGCTTTAGCAATAGCAAAGCAGGATAACACCTCTGCGCTGGCGAACCCTCTGAATTCGCTAACACTAACATTTCTGACAAGAAGCAGAAACATGTATATAGAACGGGCGAGGTCATCGCACATGTTTATATTCTAATGTTCTGCCTTGTCTTTATCATACGCTTCAAAGCTGCAAGCCAGAAATTGCATTCATCCCAGTCACTTGTAGTCAAAAGTACCTGACACCATTGAACATTTTTTGACATTTGGAATCAGTCATAAATTAGAAATTTGGCCCAAGAAAATCACTATGGTGAGTTGGTGACGTGAAATCTACCTGAAGGTGCATCGCAGTGGCAAAGTCGCTACTGTCAAGTGCACTGCACAAGTGGATGAGTTTTGATGACACATTAGGAGATATATCTCCGCTATTTAACTTTGCAAACAATGCTCCAATCTTCCTTGAATTGTCTTCAATTTCACGCTTTTTTGCTTGAGTAGCTTGTGATCCTCCAAGAGCTTTGGATGTCTCATCAAAGAGTCTAGTCAGTGTTGCAATAACAGGTCTTAGTTCAGCTGCAAACGACAATGAGAATTCAGGTCGATACCAACATAGCAAAACATCAAGAAGTTACTTTATTGTAGCACCATAAATTAAATACTACATCCGTTTTAAAATTGATGTCATTAGGACAACAATTCTGCTTCAAAATGAAGTAAAATTGTTGTCCTAACAAAAAAAATTAAGAATAGGGAAGTATTTGTTCAGGTTTGAATATAGAACCCCTTCAATCATGTAAATAAGGCAAAAATGTTTCTAAGACCAGAATAATGCAATAAAGCTCGTTAAGCATGATGACTATTTTTTTTTTTTGAACTGATGATGACTGCATTGATGAGTTTAATCAGTGTAACTTCAGCCAGCGAATGAAATAAAAAAAAAAAGGGGATACAAACCCTGCAGTACACATACCAGAAACCTTAGATGTATCAGCTGTCTGAACAGTCGGGGGAGGAGCAGGAGGAGCTGGCTGTGCCTGAGACTGTGTCTGTGTGGGACTTGATGGCTGTACAGGACTCAAACCTGGCCTCTGAGCAAAGCCCTGGTTGCTTGGTGGCATAAACCTGGATGTTGAGTTCATTCCAACAGAAGGGCTAAACATCTGGTTAGGGACAGTTCCAGGTACAGACATGCTAGCACCAAATGCAGGGACCGGTGCACCAAATTGAGCAGATGATCTAGGTTGATGGTATGTGGTTGGTGGTCCGCCTTGATTATGAGCAGCTGGTCCAGCTGAATAAGGTTGATTTGCAGGAGCCTGTTCAGATAACTGATTAGTTTAACAGATATCTAAACAAGCACCATACGGAAACTTTATATCCCCAGTTTACTTACCGTATAAAGCTGAGAACCCAAGGTATTAGGTTGCTGGTATTGTTCTGGATTTTTTAGAGCTGGTGGGTTTGCAGGAGTGAATGTCTTTACTGTTTGCTGTGCCAACTGTGGAGGACCAGAACTTGGCTGTTTGTGGAAAAAATAACATAACAATGAGAGTGGTAAATTTGCAGCTAATTGAAATGGGACAAAACAGAACTTTCGCAAATGGAGGCAAATAAGCTGTCAAAAGGCAACAGATACTTAGGCAGTACAAATTACATACACATGTGGAGCTTGCCATGTGTCTGATATCAACATCACACATAATACTCCAGAATTATATCTGGAACTTACACTAAAGCAGCTCAAGGGAAATAAAATGGAAACTAAGATTTGCCACTATATTACTTTCATTAAACAGCTCAATGGAAATAAAATGGAAACTAAGGTTTGCCACTATATTGTCTCACTGATATGAAGCACATGTCAGTGGCCAATGTATCATACTGAATACGACCTGTCAAATCCCTGGCACTACATAACTCATTACCATAGCGCATCCCCAGAGAATAATTGACCTAGGCTGGTTCTCATACATGATAATAAAAACATAAAGAAAAAGCTTCTGAATTATATACCTGGGTACTAGCAGATGTGCTTGGTGGAACAAACATATGGGTTGGCTGTTGAGGTTGATATGTGTTGTTGTATCCATAGGCTGCATTAGGTTGTTGCGCATAAACTTCTGAATATGTGCTACTTGGCACAGTGTATGGTTGAGGTGGCTGCAGTTAGAGGAAGTTAGAATCTTATATAACAAAATACTCCATGCAAAAATTTTACTGGCCCTGCAAGCATCAAACAATATGAGAGCAGTAGGGAAAATGTACAAAACTTAACCTGGTAAAGATTCTGAGAAGGGTCTGGGGCCATATAACTCAATTGATTTGCAACATAGGAAGCATTTGTGTCCGATGCAGAAGTCGCGGCATCACCATTCTCTGGAAAACATACTTCTAATCAATAATACTGTATAGAACCTCAGGTGTAATAGATCAGCATAACAGCATGTATCACTCCCTATAGAAAAAGCAAATCAGACAGCACCAAGCTACAATTCAAAATTGAAAGTTACAGTTCACATGCAAAGAGGGTTACAAAATAATGTTGATTCGACAACTATAAACAACGGGAAAACGCCTTTGTTTGATAACAGAATGTTGCAGAAGTGAAACTTCATCAGATTTAGAGAAATGGAAAATAAAATGTATTGTTGAAGTTTTTTCTGGTACTCATGGGTTTCATATCTTGGGGTTTAAACGAACTTTAGTTCTGGTAACAAGCTTAATAAATGTTCTAGCACTGAAGGCTAACCAAATGCTGAATGAATTACAGCAACAAGTGATAGTAAACAATAATTCGAAACACTGAAGGCATTAGGATCCAAGACCAAAGTATGTTACACAAGAAATGAGAAGAGATAGAGACAGATGTTTTGGGAAGAGAGAAAGTGTATTGGGAAGAGAAAGGTATATTGGAGAAGTGAGAATGACAAGTATTTGTGAACAAATTTTGAATGCTAGAATGATAAGTAAAAGAGAACAGAGGGAGTAGGTAATTGGTGCGATGCGAGGTAGCCAATATATCAGAAAAAGAGAGCAAGGAACTATAAACAATAGCATACATCAAAGAAAACCAAATTTAAGTTACTCCCTCCATCCCACAATGATCTTCGTATACACCATGGACACAGAGACCAAGGAAGCAGTAATCACGCCGGATGCAATAATGGGAAACGTGCGCTAATTACGCCATGCACTAATGCATGTATGCCATGCAGTGATTCACGCGTCATGCAGCATTCCTGTCCACAAATTTTGCATGCGCAACCTAACAGAAATTTGCATGCAGGCAGCCTAACCGACGTTGCTAATTAAGAATCAATACGGCTAGCTGCATGCGCGCTGGTTTTGAGGAGACCACCTCGACAACAGGAACAAATGAAGATGAAATAGAGATTAGTCTTTTAGCCTTAAACGAAGATAATTGTGGGATGGAGGGAGTATAATATAAGTTTGTAGCAACCTTCTGTAGAAAATGCAATTCGATCTCTCAGTATCGCTAGCTCATGTGAATGCTCATCTGATCCCAACAACTTTAAATATTCCATTGCAGTTTTAAGAAGACCTTGACTTGCCAACAGCTCAGCATAGTTCTCAACAAGCTTAGAAAGCGATGCACTAAACCTCTTGTGGCCTGTGGCAAGTGCTAGAGTAATTGTCTTTTCCATCAAATCCTGCATTTACACACTAATTGTTTAGGACCAGTTTAAGACCATGTCATAGAACAAGGGACTTCTATGTTCCATCTGTACCTGGAGAAGATCAACGTAAGTTTTCCCTCCATCTTCCGATTTCAAGTTTTGAGACCATATTTCTACAGTTTTGTCAATATTTCCAGCACAAATATAGCACAGGGTTGCAGCTAGTGTATCTCCGACACTCAGAAGTCTGGATGCAAGCATGTCGCATAAAACAGTCCATTCCTCCTTTTGTGCAAACTGTTATAAGTTTAAATAATGTTAACTCAGAAATACAAGTTTATACTGCCTATACTATCGATAGTTTCCATAATTAGGATTTCCTCAGCATAGTATCTAGTCAATTTATGCTAGAAAATAAATTAAATAAACTGATTGAATATGCGAAATGAGTTGCAGCAATCCTTACTGTGCATAGTAGGGCAAGTGTTTCTTTCCATGAATTTAGCGGCCAATTACTCACAAAACTCGTTAAATCGTTGCCCACCATAGCAGAAACAACCTGAATTGAAACAATACATAATTGTAATAATCAATTCAACTATAACTTACAGATATTCAATAAACACAAAACAAAGGCAACCTTTAGATAGGGTGAAATACTGTTCTTAAGGTAGTGATTTCTTGTGTTTTCCCATAGCACAGAACCACCAGCATGAGCAATAACCAAAGCATCTGCCATACGATTTGCAGCAAGGCACTGGTTAACTGCTCCTTTGTAGTCTCCAACTACTAATGCATGTTGAATACTTTTGTCAATTGATGGATCAGACGTCACAACATCTGCTGGCATTTCCTGTTCTTTATGTTGACCTTCTGTAGAAATTAATTCTTCAGGCATGCTAGGCTCTGAAGGTTGGGGATTATTGAAGAAGTCATCCCCATTATCTACAAGAAATTGAGCATCCATGCGATCAGTTACTGTGCCATGATCCAGATTAAGAGTATCTTCCAATGTTTTACTCAATTCATCAGTTGAATTCACATCCGATGCTTGAGGAGGTTGGAAACCAAGATGAGCAAGCAATTTGGTCCTTGCACCATCTCCATCTTCAAACATAACGCTTAAGAAGCCCCATGTTTCTCTCTCCTCGTCGGATCTACTCAAACATGTACCCGATAAGAGTTAGATGTCATGCAAAAAAAGGAGGTGTGCTAACAAAGTGAAAGATACATACAAAGATTCTTGCGACTTTTTTTCACATAGAGCACGGAGCGAACTTCTGTCACCATTCTGCATAGCAGCTTCAAATTCTGTCGACCGGCTCACCAGACCTTGTTCGATCACCAAACTATGTACATGCACCTAAAGAAAACAGTATATTAACACAGACAAACTTGAAAAGCACAAAACAGTGCAATATAAAGAAAACTAACCTCAGAAGTAGCCACCTGTGGACCTTGGGTGGGTGCTGCCGAATGGAATGAAACAAGTTTGCCCCCGAAGCCAAAAGATGCACCAGTGGGGCATTTCAACCATTTTGGAGCTGGAGCTCTTGGACGTGCTGAATATAATTTTATGGGCCATCAGATGAATAGAATTCCAGAAAAGCTAGTATAACTGGTGGCAAATAACGTGACAAATAACAGTGCAGATTCAGCTGATATTTCATAAAATTAATACATGCATGCCTTTTTACTCAGTGTTTCCTGTTTATAAGATTTATAATGCTAGTGCCAGCCAGCAATTTTCTCAGATCTAAAGATCTATAAAAAGCTCATATGAACTAACACAGTTTGGGACCTAGTAAAGACAGAATAAGCACTGCAGAGCAAACGAGATATAATGAAGCCAATGATTAAAAGATTACAAGCTGTGTAATATGAAAACATAGTCTCCAATTTTGTTGTGAAATGATGTATATGCATCAATACGATTGAAAATTTATTTAGAAACTTAAGCAGTATGCAGAATGCTAAGTTACCTGGGGCACCAATGGCATCACCAGCTGCATAAAGGCCAGAGAACTGTAAAGAATAGATGAGAAATTTAGGAAACAAATTAGCTTTAAATGCCAAACTTGCAACCAGATTTCAGAGCCATAAATATTCTTCTGTGATGCAGGATAGTCATTCTGTTAACAAATAAACAAGAATACAAAATAAACCTAGTACAACCAACCTACATCTTAATCATAATGCGATTTTAGGGGAAATAAAGTTGATCACAAAACAATTCAATGACTGACAAAATGTCTATTTGGATGTAGAGTATTATCACCCTGATTACCTCTAGGTTGTGTACACCAATTTTTCCATCAAATGATGCTGCTGCTATGACACCTGGAATCTTCCGGTACCAGTGAATGTCAAAGTTTCCATTAGCACTTGTTGGTAGCTCACTAATAATCTGTAGCCGAAAAATGGCAAAAAGGACTCCTTAAGAACATCAGAAAACAATAAATACAAACTCTTTCCAATAATCGAATATCCATAGCATACCTCTCCACTAACAGTATCCCAGCATATTGTTCTATTGTCTTTGGAGCAAGTAAGCAAGAATGAACTATCATAAGGGCACCATGACATAGCAATGACACCTGGTCAACAGAAGAATCGCCATTCTAATCAGAAACTTGTGTACATCATTGTGCATTTTTATAAAAAAAATGGAGAACAGCAAGAGATCTCAAACCTTTTGAATGGCCAACAAATTCTCTTACTGGTGCAATGGTCTTCCTGACATCCCAAACCTGTTAAAGCATATATCGGTATAGATGTCAAAAATAAATAACAAGCAAAGTTTGGAAGGTAGCGCTAGTTTGATCCATTTCTTCAAAAAAAAAAAAAGTGGCATTGCTTGAACTAATAAACACTTCTCAAAGAGAAAAAAAAATGAAGAAACGGATTCTTCTACTTAATGAACAGATATGAGCTTCATATGTAGAATAATTTTTTTCTTTGGGGAGTGAGGCTTGGAGGAGTGAGAAAAGTAGTTACTCTCAGAGAAGGTGAGTTGCCATCATCTGATGCAACAATCAGCTGGGTGGACATGTCTGGGTTCCATTGCAAAACAGAGCACTGCCTTCTACTTGAATCTGAAAAGCTGTTCAATAGCATAATTGATTTTATTATAATCAAATCATAGATGATTTCAGCAACATCATAAAAATGAAGGGTGCTGTGGGCAGCCAAGAAATTTACCTGGTCAGTGGCTTCTGGTTCCGTAGATCCCAAACAACTGCAGTGCAAGCAAAATAATCAGATATGACAGCAGTAAGTTAAAAGGATGCCGGGCAAGCAACCAATTTCCTTTACCTGTCATCCCATTAGTAGAAGTGGATGCTACTATATGTTGAAACTTGGGATTCCACGATAAACTAGAGATTCCAGCTTGGGCACTGGAACCAACACTCTGTAAAATTAAAAGAATCAGTAACTACTCAAACCTTCTGGGAATAACTAGATGTTGAGGTAACTAAAACATCCAAATTATAGACACCAGTTTGTGATCACCTACTGGCATCAAGTGTTACTATTTCTGCTATACTGAATGCAAATTGAAAATCACATTTGCAATGCTATTTTGCTCAACTCAAAAGATGACGATATGAAAATTGAGTAGCCATGCTATCACAATAAGCACACATTGAAGCATCATTGTTTCATAATCAAGGGGAAAACGCCCTGGAATCAATATAAACAGTCATCTTCTATGATGACAAGTTGTGTGCTATAACATTATAGGTACCTTAAGTGGTGGGTACACGGTTGGCTCGCTTGGGTTCTTGAGATCCCAGATGAAAAGGTCCCCCTCGTCCGCTCCTGAGGCGAGCCGATTCGGCGTGAGCTCGCTGAACTCGAGTCCAGAAACCTGGCAAACCCAACACCAACAATCAGCACTCGAAACACAAACCACTGCACATGGGCACGCAAACCAGCCCCCGCGACACTCACCGGACCAGTGTGCTTCTCCAGCCGCGCCACCACTGCATCCTCAGCTTGCCCCTCGGAGCTGAAACAGCGTCAATTCGATCAGAACGATAGCAGATCTCAAGTCCAGGACGGGCGGGGGAGGCGGATCCAGACCTGATCATGCTGAGCGGGTTCCACACGGCAACGGAGCCGTCGCTGAGACCACCGGCGAGGAGGCCAAGCGAGAAGGAGTCCCCTTCCACCGCGGCCGGGCGCGACCAGGAGAGGCGGTTGAAGCGGTCCGGGGAGGGCGCGCAGGCGAGGAGCGGCAGGTCGGGGGAGTCGGACTGGAAGTCGAGGCGGAAGATCTCGATGTTGGCGGACGCGGAGAAGGACATGTCGACGGCGCCGCTCATGGTGCCGGCGGCCAGGTACGGCGCGTCCGGCGCGAGCGCCGTCAGCGCCGCCCGCGGCGCGCTCTTGATGCACGTCATTGCCGGCGACCGCGCAGATCTGGGCGCGCTTCGCCGCTACGCGTGGGAAGGCGTTACACGGGGAATCGTATTACGCACAGGCGATCTGGAGGCCGGATCGACAGAGAAGGGTGCGGCGGGAGAGAGGAGAGTGGGGTTGGCTCGGGCCTATTCACTGCTCGTGGGGTCTGATCTCGGGCTAAAGGGGTTTGCGCGGCGTGTGCTGGTGTCAGGCTTTGGCCTCCCGGCCGCGTCATTCGACCGATCGCGGCTGTTGATTTGATCTAGTGGGTCAGTGTGTGCCGTTAGATCTGAAGACATTGCTGTGGTATTGTCCTAATCTTGCTTTGTCGTTTCTAAGATAATACCATAATTTATGTTTAAGCTAGAATTATTTTGCTGACGACATCAACGACGAGATTAAACTCCTATGGGCGCGTTCGGCTGCACTTAATTTCACTGTGTATCTCACTGTAGTATGTAGCTGCTACAATAAAAAAATGGAAACGGCTACTGCAGCGCAGCTGCAATCCGCCGCATGTAGCTCATCCGAACGCGCCCTTACCTATACGTTGAACGTCCATTGCTTGACAAACTGTTATGCACATGGCAATTTCCAGCGACACCCATTTGGGCCAGGCCAGAAGCTTGATCGGATCTGGGCCTAAACCGTCCAATTTCAAGCCGGGTCAGGCTGTAGACCTTCAAGACCGGCCCACTATCAGCAAATGGTCTTCAAGATTGGCCCGGTAGCAGCACAGGGCCGGGTCGTCGCTCGTCACTCGTGTCGCCTCGCGCGTACACCGCAAACGCGGACTGCTCCTCTGCATGGGCGCCCACATGTGTGCGGGTTCCGACTTTTTGAAAGTATCACCCGATGAAGTAAACCGCAAGATCGCGGCGGCACTGATGCCGACCTGACGGTGGCGCAGTGACGGCTGTCGTATCCGCGGACCGTCGTGGCGAGCCTCCCGGCTGACACAACCGCCAAGACTGCCCATGCATGCAAACGCCAAAGCAAACGCGGCAGGCCAGCGCGACGCCACGACGCGCGCCGCTGCCTTTAAAAGCCGCGCGCGCGCCGCGGCCAAGGGACGACATCGCTTTGTTGCGGCGGAGACTTGGGAGGGAAGGACCGAGTGTGCGCCGAAACCTTGGGAGAAGCGTGCAAGCCTTCTGCCTGCTGCGGCGGCGGTCGCGAGGCAAAGATCGCGGCGGACGCCGTGAACCCCGAGGACTCGGCGAGGCTGTACGAGGACGTGCCGGCGATGCCGCTGATGTCGCTCAACCACATCTCGCGCCTCTGCAAGTCCGTCGACGACTCCGTCCGGTTCTACGTCAAGGCCCTCGGCTTCGTGCTCATCCGCCGCCCTCCCGCCCTCAACTTCTCCGGCGCATGGTACCTGCACCGGCGCGTGTTCAGCACATGCACCAATCCAAACTTGCTGTGATTCCTGTGCAATTTTTTCAGGCTTTTCAACTACGGCGTCGGCATCCACCTGGTGCAGCGGGACGACGCGAGGAGAGCTCCCGACGTCAACCCCAGCAAGCTGGACCCAATGGACAACCACATCTCGTTCCAGGTCAATTCTCCTTTGTCGATCATGTCTGCCTGCCTATCGATAAGGCGCGTATACACGGTGACAGCAAAAGTTCATCTGTTCTTGTCGACTGTTCTCTGCTGGTGCAGGGCGAGGACATGGAGGTGATGGAGAAGCGGCTCAAGGACATGAAGATCAAGTACCTGAAGCGGACCATCAACGAGGAGGAAGGGTCGCCCATCGACCAGCTCTTCTTCAAGGACCCCGACGGGTTCATGATCGAGATCTGCAACTGCGAGAACCTCGAGTTCGTCCCCGCCGGCGCGCTCGGACGCCTCCGCCTGCCGCGCGACCGCCACAACCCGCCGGTGCGGATGGACCTCTGCAGCGACGACGATGATGAGTAGTAGGCGGCGAGCGCCTGGCGCGCTCGTCCGCGCGTGGCGGTCTGGCCTGGGCGCCAGCCGACATGCCGTTCTCTCGCCCGCGCCGAGAGGTCACGGGTCTCGGCAAAGATGCTTAGCTCGGTTAGCCTGTAGTTTTGATGCTCGCAAAGTCGTTTCGGTTGATGTTTCTCCTGCACCCTAATGTACTGCTTATTTTATTTGAAAGAGAATTTTATTTTGTTTCATTTGGAAGGGGATTAGGTTAGGGGGTTCGAGGTGATTTGCTTGGTCGACTCAGGAAAATTAGTGGTTTGCGAAACAACTTTGGGGGCCTGTGATCTTGGCCTCCTTTTTTTCACCTCTCGCCCTCGAGACGAGAGGCGTCTGTGATCTTAGCTGGCTGGCCCATTATAGTCCAGGCTATGGGCTGTCTTGATGCACAGAGGCTTTGTGTTCGTGCTAGATGGGCCTCTCACTTGGTAACGGGCCGACTGTTGGATCCATTTCCTTCACTTTTCTTTTACCTTTCAAACTGAATAGGTGTCACATCTATTCGTATACACACGTACTCGCACTTTTTTACTCACATCCCCACACACATCCTACGCATACTATTTAGACCTACATCTATATTTAGTTTTTAGAGCTACGTCCTTCAAAAGATCATCAGAACCACCTAAATTTTGATGTGTAACGAAAACGTCGCTCTTTTATTGTGACACCACATTAATATATATCACTTGAAATTTATTAAAAAGACAACGTTCGATGAGACTCAGGTCCGATCCCACGGATCAAACCGAGCGGCTGCGCTCGTGCATGGAGCTACTAGCCAGCCGAGCCGGAGCTCGGTCTCCATTTCCTTGACCTTTGTGAGAGGGAAAGGTACGACGAAAACTTTCCGTGCCCCCTACATTATCTTCCAACTCAAACGGGGGCACGATGAATTCACCAGTGGCACGATGAATTCACGATGAGATGCAACAGCAACATGGGCGTTGCCTTACCTGCTGTCCTTCCGATCCGACGATCTGCTTCACGACGTACGTCGCCCGTTTGGCGTCCAAGTGCGTCCCTACGTTACCGTCGCAAGTTTTGTACAATTACTCTCTTTGCTTCAAAATATAAAGATTTCTGAGTCAAAAGTTAAATTCTCTCAATTTTAACTATTCATATCTATAAATTTAAATAATTTTTAACATAAAAAGTTACATGAAAATTTGTTTTATAAAAAATTTAATAACATAATCTATATATAATAAAAATACATATATTTTAGACAGAGGGAGTATCTTTCTCGGCAAACGCTTCGCGTTCGTGTCCACGCCTCTTTACTCCGTTTGCTGGCGAGGCCGGGAAGGTTCAGAGCTGGAGCTTCAAATGCGACCGTTGCCGCTGGAACAACGGACAACCAATCCGACGATGGTGATGATGGAGTCGA
Source organism: Zoysia japonica (assembly GCA_001602275.1). Lineage (NCBI taxonomy): Eukaryota > Viridiplantae > Streptophyta > Magnoliopsida > Poales > Poaceae > Zoysia > Zoysia japonica. The sequence goes on along the minus strand of BCLF01000044.1, from coordinate 1,493,531 downwards.
AAGTCGAAACCCCGCTGGCACTGGGGCGGCCGCCGTCGCGTCCTGATCCACGCACACGAGAGCCGTGGGCGACGATCGTGCGTGCGGTAGGCGCGAGTGGGTTGGTCGTCGATTTAGGCCCGCGCCGAGCGATCAACCTCGTCGTCGACGACGATGCCGCTTGGCCGTGGAGGCTGGAGCGGTCATTACAGTGGCATCAATCTCTCATGTCACCACACGTCAAAGAGACGCAACGGCCATTGCATCCACGTACCGGTAACGACAATCTGCGGTCAGAGAGACGAAACTCGAGAGAGAGTTTTCGCTATCTCAACGGAGTACTCTGCAGTTAGGATGATGGTACTACTACTCTAGAAAAACGTGACTTTCCCTCTGCCGACTTCAGTTAAAGCCATCGATGAAAATGACCTCACCAGGGACTTGAAGATCAACGGTGATGCGGTCTCGTTAGCCTGCTGATCAGGTTGACAACAACATTGGACATCGGTTGTGTGCGGTGAACTGGTGATGCGACGGGCTTCACTTGCGAGCTCCGCATCGATGGCCACCGCGTTTGAGCATCGGGGTGAGAGAGGCCGCCGCACCTGCCGGCATTCAGCAGTCCAATATTGGGATCATGGATCACGCGGTTATCTTTTCGTCAGGATCTCAAGTTGCAGGCATTGTGCTGCCGCTTCACCGTGCAGCATTACTCCGGGAACGGATTCATTCTCACATTAATGGCCCCTGCTTACGATGGAACCTGACGTTGAAACGTAATATAACCACACGCAAATATATATGCAGTCATACGTATTTTTGACCATGCTAAAAAATCTGATGGGAGTATATAGACCAAGCTCATGACATTTTTGGCCTGTCACTTTTTTAAAAAAAATAAACTGCTTATCCACACTTAAAAATGAATTAGCACTGCTCGTATGAACGATAGCCGCTAGGAGGCAATCAGAAATATTTTTTTTAAAAAAATTACTCCTATCACAGACCATAAAGAAGTATCAGCATTTAACTTTCGTGGAAGGCACTAGTTGTGACCAAGAATCACGTGCTAATTACTTAACTTTGTTCTTACCTAATCATATTTGGATAGCATATTAATATAATTGGATTATTAGTGAATATCCTAAGGGCCAGAACAAGGTACTTTCCACTTCCTCCCCCACGCTGAACACAAGATGAAGTCACGTTTATTCAACACCTGTGAACTCCTCAAGAACTTTCGATGGTGCAACCAAAAGGCAAGGTTTGATCTTTAATTTTCTATTCTTTTACTTTTGATGAAACCAATCTTCTAGATGATCACGGTCCAGCTTATTGCTTTGTTGATTGGGACATAATTGTTGTAATCTCAAGTGCATAATTGTGACCGAGACCGGTCCATAGATAACGTTTGAACTAAATCCATGATAGTCTTTTTGTATGAGAAGGGGAATTTTTGGGTTCTTTGCTCTCACGTCTCTTCCTTTTGTTTTCGTGGCATTCGTCAATTGCTATTAGTTTAGAGCTCTGCAGCATTTTTTCCACAGTTTGTTGGAATCTTCAAGGTCACGTTCCTTTTACCAGATGACGTTTTTTCCAAATTTGAAAAATTCGGTGATCACGATGAAACCCTATAGCTTAGCAAGAAAGAAATGGATGGGGGCTAATGATAAAACGACGGAATGATCCTTCCTAACCCAGCTGTTAATATGAAAATTCCCTCGGTTTAGTTTTCCACGCAAAAACTGAGGCTGGGAAATGGGCGGCAACATAGGCTCGTGCTCAGGCCATAGAACCGGCACAATCATACTGCCCTGCTAGTGGATGATCGACCATCTTGATTGAATCGAAATGGAATCATGCAACCAATTTCTTCCATGTCATTTCTCCCACCTCGAATTCAGCAACCCATCCTTCAAAAAAAAAGGAGAAAAGAATCAGCAATGGCATCAGTGCGCGCCTATATGTACCAGACGCCAAACGCTCCAACGTCGTCGTCCAGCTCCGTAACCACCGGACAGAGCAGCACCGGTACCTGCCATGGCTGCCGCCACCAGGACTGCGCTGCTGCTCTTGTTAGCAGTGCACTGCCTCGCGTTAGTCTCTGGCGCCACGGCCAAGGCGCGGCCGCGGCAGGGCGATTACCTCAACCGACTGCGCGGGTCACCGTCCGCGCGCAGCCGGTCGTGGCAGGCCGAGGAGGCGTCGCTGGCCGTTGCGGCGCCGAAGAGGAAGAGTAAGACGGACAGACGCGCCGCGCAGGCGCCGGTGGGGAGCAAGGAGTCGGACCGCGTGGACCGGCTGCCGGGGCAGCCGGACGGCGTGGACTTCGCGCAGTACGCTGGGTACGTGACGGTGGACGCGGCGGCGGGGCGCGCGCTGTTCTACTACCTCGCCGAGGCCGTCGGCAACGCGTCGGCGTCCAAGCCGCTGCTCCTCTGGCTCAACGGCGGCCCCGGGTGCTCGTCGCTGGGGTACGGCGCCATGGAGGAGCTGGGCCCGTTCCGCGTGATGAGCGACGGCAAGACGCTGTACCGCAACCCGCACTCGTGGAACCGCGCGGCGAACGTGCTGTTCCTGGAGAGCCCCGCCGGCGTCGGGTTCTCGTACTCGAACACGACGGCGGACTACAGCCGGTTTGGCGACAACAGGACGGCGGAGGACGCGCTGGCGTTCCTGCTCCGCTGGGTGGAGCGGTTCCCCGAGTACAGGGGCCGCGAGTTTTACCTCGCCGGCGAGAGTTACGCCGGCCACTACGTGCCGCAGCTCGCCCACGCCATTCTCCGCCACGCCGCCGGTGCCGGCAAGTCCAGCTCGCCCATCAACCTCAAAGGCATCATGGTACGTACGCGCCTTGATCACAGCACATCATGCAGAGTGCGAAGCACGTCAAAGTAATACAGCACGATCAGTGCGCGTCGTGTCGTGTGGGTTAATTTCTTGCATAACTGATCAACGTAGATCGGGAACGCGGTGATCAACGACTGGACGGACAACAAGGGCATGTACGACTACTTCTGGACGCACGCGCTCATCTCCGACGAGACGGCGGACGGCATCAGCAAGCACTGCAACTTCACCGCCGCCGCCGACGACGACTCGAGCGACGAGCTCTGCGACGACGCCATGTCGGAGGCCGACGGGAGCCTCCAGGACATCGACATCTACAACATCTACGCGCCCAACTGCCAGTCCGCCAAACTCGTCTCGCCGCCGATCAAACCATCGGTGAGAGCGCCATTGACGTCGCAACGACCACCGCCATCAGTGACTGTAGCAGTGCTCCATAGGCTAACATGGTGATGCGACGTGGGTGCAGATCGAAAACTTTGATCCGTGCACGGATTACTACGTGGATGCCTACCTCAACGACCCGGCCGTGCAGAAGGCGCTCCACGCCAACGTCACCCGCCTCGACCACCCATGGTCAGCCTGCAGGTACACTCACCGTACGCTCTCTAAATAAACAAAAAGGTTTCTTTAGTTTTCCCAATCCCAACTAGAAATGCATTAGGCAGCAGACACGTTTTGTGCCAGCAATTAACATTTCAGTACAAATTCAGTTCTTTAGCACGCGCTTTTTTTTTAACATAAAAATTGTAACCTGAATTCTGGACAAAGCGCTACTTTGATCTCAATGATTTGAGCTATAACCAGCAAACGTCTGGGCCAAGATTTGCCCGTAACAACCGACGGGAAACCGATCGCCATCACACCACCAGCTAGATTCAGTGCACACGATCATCACACCAGGGCAATGGAAACGACACCACCACTGATCCACGCCTGAGATATTTTTCTCCGGTGCTAAAGTCGTCATCACTCACCAAGGCGTCGATGATGGCGTTAGGTTCAGCGCCGCCAAACCGCACGAAAAGCGACAGCATGATAGATGGTGCTGCTGCGTGTTTCATACTGCGCCTTTCTGAAGACTGGCAGGTGAGCGATCGAGGCACAACAAAGGGCCGGAGGCAAGAAAAAAGATTGGCGGTTGCTGAAAGAAAGCCTTCCAACTTTCAGCAACTGCAAAACTTGCTCCACTGAGTCGCCCAAGCGTGCAGGCATCGCCTGTTGGCTGTTGCCGGCTCCAGGTTCCTGTAGACCTTTCAGGATTTCATGGCGATGTAGTTTAGGATTTCAGTATTGACTTCATGATTCTGCGAGATCTGATATATCACTATATGCACAGTTCAATTCGTTCGTGGAGAGATCCAGTCCACAACGCACATGCCGAATTGACGAGCGGGATATTCATATTCCGCCCCCATGATCTTAGGGATTCTGAGATAGTTCTTTAGTGTGTGGATCATCGTGCTCCACATCTTACCAAGCACGGGGCGATTGACATTGCGTGAGCATCTTGGACGTCTGTTATGTATGAACTTATGATTGACCCCCCACCCCCACTTGCTCCTCGCCCATGCTCTGCTTGCAACAGCCGGATGGACCCATGTGCAGACGCATTCATCTAGTACAACTACAACAAATGATCTTTTACAGCACAAGTATTTTCTTCAAATCATGGCTTGCGAATTACAGGAGGGGGATAAATTGTGATTTACAGTAAAAACATTGTCTCCAACAATGGAACGATTTACAGAGAGAGTTGATCTGTTTCAGCGACGTCCTGAGACGCTGGACCGACTCCGCGTCGACGGTCCTGCCGATCATCCAGGAGCTCCTGAAGAACAACATCAGGGTGTGCGTGTACAGGTACGTGCAACCAGCAGCTTTCGGATGCGGACAGAGTTCGTTGGAACGGAGCTGAGTTTTGGTGCCGCTGATGTTTTGCAGTGGAGACACCGACGGGAGAGTGCCCATCACTTCCAGCAGATACTCTGTCAGCCAGCTCAAGCTCCCGGTTGCCGTCAAATGGAGGCCGTGGTTTAGCAGCACGCAGGTTCTTCTACAGCATCTAACTTAGCACTCATCAATTCTTACAGAACAGAACGAAATTACTGTCTAAATGAGTCGAACAAATCTGGAAACCTGATATTATGAATCTTAGCATTTTGTTAGACTATGGCTTTTGCAGTGATCTGCTATCACGTCTTCTGAAAACATTCAGTTTCTTTTATCTAAAAATCTTCTGAAAACAGGGTGCCGGAGAGGTGGGCGGCTACGTTGTGCGGTACAGGGGCAACCTCAGCCTCGTAACCGTGAGAGGAGCAGGCCATGAGGTCCCCAGCTACCAGCCACAGCGAGCGCTGGTTCTTGCCCAGTCTTTCCTCGCAGGCGAAGCGCTCCCTGAGTGCAGAACATGTGAACAGGTTTAGCAAAACTATCAATTTCATATGGTACAAGAGAAGAAAGCAAAGTGACTACAGTTAGAAAATACTAGAAACAGACGCACCTAGCAGGTCGTCTAACTGAAGGTCTGCTAAGGCAGTTATACAGTTACATTAATTAGCTATCATCTTACGAGTGGAGATAAAACCCATCAAAATGAGAGCTCTGGTGACAAACTGGTTCTTACATGCACTACAAATATCCAATGGAATTTTTTTACAGAGTTTTGCTTGCGAATTATACTTCAATGGACGATACCGTATCATGGGTTCCACAGAGTTAAGGATAATTGAAGCGTTTCAAAATGGCATCGGAAAATTCGATAGGGTATCAGGGAAGCAAGCACGCGAGCGAGCGAACTGGTCCGCCAGTATCTTCCGCTGGAGGCTGGACGACTCACTGCAAGTCGAGCAGCCACAGCCAGCCAGAGATAGCTTTTGGAAGACAGGCAGCCATGGTGACCACCCGACGCCTAGTGGTTGGAACTTGGAAGAGCGAGAGGATGATGGTGCCGATCCCATGGCTACCTCGTCTGCTGTGAACAACCACGTTCTCTTCGCTGGGCATGTTTCAGAACCAAGCAATTCCTTTCACGGTACAAACACTAATACGCCCAAGTTAGTCACAGGAAAATTTGTGAATCCTGGAAGTTATTTGTGCATGCGAGAAGAACCGGTTTCTGAGATTATTTCCTCAGGCATTCTGAGACCCGAGACCAAGTACTAACATGCTGCAGCAGTCAAAACTGAAGCTACTGGCTACACATTACACAACCAGTTACGAGAAACTTGACTTGTGTCGTCGTGTATACAAGTCTACTACTAAGCTGTTATTTACAAGTTTGGCATCATATCGTCGTCGTGGTTATCCTTGTGGAGGTTGTGGAGGATGTAGAGAGACGCCGACGCTAGGAAGATGCAGGCCGAGTAGCTGAGGAGGTCCATCCCCGACGAGATCACCACCGTCTTGCTCCTCTCGAACATCTTCACCAGCAGGATCATCACGATCACGTGCCCCACTTTGGTCTTCAGCTGGTCGAGGGACGTGATCTGCATCCACTTTGGCCGTTCCTGCGTAAAAAAATGAGTAAATTTCAAAAAACTATAGTTATTTTAAGAATATTATCATAAAACTACAGATTTAAGACTTAGTTTCAGAAACCAACAGATTTGCTACAGTAACTTTTAAAAAGATTGCATAAAATATGTGGTTTTGTGATAAATTAAAAACAAATTCTGTAGTTCTGATATAAATTAAATACAAAACTTGTAGTTATGTGATAAATTGAATACAAAATCTGTAGTTTTCTGAAACTAAGTCTAAAACCTGTAGTTTTGTAATAATAGTTAGAAAATACCTGTAATTTTGTGAAATTTACTTTAAAAAATACATATAGTCTGCACTGAACAGTTGACACAAGCAACAATGGCATTATGAGGCATGTAATGACTAATGAGCAAGGAAAACACGCAGAAACTTATAGGACTTGTAACTCTGACGGTGGTTACCTTCAAAGCGAACATCCCGAACAACGAAGATCCCTGCAGGGCTCGATCGTTCTCTGAAGCAACATCAGCGGAAGCGTTGCTGATGAACAGCCCGTAAAGACCCATCGCGAATATCAGCATGACTGTTCCAGCGAGATACACATCTGCAGAACGATCAGCTATAAAAGCATGTCGCAGAAGTGCTAATGCTAATTGGCAGGAAGAACGTACAAAGATACAGCAAATAGAACGTTTCGCTCACCGATGGCCTCGACGATTTTAAGGACCATCTGGCCCGAATGGACTCCCCTGAGACAGTTCGTCCAGTAAACTTGGAAGGCCTCTTTGATGAAGACGCAGCCCTTGTCAGGAGCAGAGATGAGATGATCATCAGAGCCACGAACAATGGTGTTCGGTTAAAGAAAAAAAAAACGAACAGATGAGAACGCGATTACGTTGAGAAAGCAGAGGAGCGAACCGGCCAGTGATCCGGCGACCGCGAGCAGCGCCAGGAACCGGAAATCGAAGATCACCTGCGGTGAGCACGAGAACAACCAGCATCGTCAGCCAAGGCACCAAGTTCCAGAATCGATCACGGGGAAAGCGAAGCGGATCTTGGAGCGATGGAAGGAGGAGGAAGGTGGGACCACGGGCAACGCGCGTACCCTTTCGACGGTGGTCTCGATCATGTCGGCGGACTTGGAGGTGGCCATGACAGCCCCGTTGGGTCCGCCCACGGGGCCGAAGCTGCGCGCGTGCACGTCCACCGTCGCCACGCCATCGCCGGATGAGGCTGACGAAGGCGTGGAGGATGCTGCCGCCGACGCGACAGCCACGAGCCTGGACGACGATCGCCGGCCCGGGAGCAGCTCGCCTCGCCGGAGCGCCGCGTGGCTGACCGGCGCGACACAGCCGCGCAGCAGGAGCGTCATTGCGCGGGGGGTGGGCGGTGGCCGCCGGCTGCGGCGCACGTGCTCGTCGGAATCTTACTCGCTGGTGGGTTCGTGTGGAGCAGGATCAGTGATCCGGAGGAGACGAAAGCAGAGGAGCGGCAGACTTGCAGCGATATCATCACATCAGGTTGGCCGGGCGCGCGTCGCTCTCCGGCGGGTCCCCACGCAAGCAGCTAGCTGTTGGGGCGTTGTTCTTTGGTGCGTGCGACACGGCACTCCGTCACTCGTGGCAGCGCAACACGACGACAGGGTGCCGCCATGCGAGGGGCATTTCGTCGCGACAGAGGAGGCTCCTCCTGGATCACACGTTCCTTCTCAAATCCGGCTTGGGTTTTGGCAAAGCCGTAGCCGGCGAAGCGGACGGCGCCAGCGCCACCGGACGAGTGGACGACCACGAGCTGTTTCCACGCGCCGGTCAAAGGATCACGAGTCATCGAACCTCGATCGTCGTCTGCTTGCAGTAAGCCAGTAATCGGTGACAATGGCCGCTCACAGGTTGCAGGTACGACGAATTTGGGCCAAGTCCTATGGGCTTCATTCCTTGGAAATCCATGGGCCTCGAGGACTAAAAAGGATGGAAGGACTAAAAAGGATTTCTAATGCAGCCCACTTACGTAAAAAATCCAATTAGCTCACCCCGAAAACTCGCATGCCTCCCCCACCGCGCTCGAAATAACGACAAAAAACAGCGTAATCCTCCGTCCGTTTCAAATTATTGACACGTTACTTTAGATATGAGTTTTCACTATTTGTGTTATTAAAAAAATTTGATAAATATTATATATTTTATTATAATTTTTTTTATTATTAAAATAGTCAAAACTATAAATTATAATTTTGCATATTTAAATCAATTTTTTAAATAAAACAAATAGATGTTTAATATCGAATAATTTAAAAATGCGACTCCTACCTAATCCCCCGGCGCTCAAATGACGACAAAAAGCAGGGTCCTCCCCCTGTCAGCCACACAACACGCCAGAGCCATCCCAAAATTTTGAAACTCCCCAGCGAAACTGCAGCTCGCGCCCGCCCCTGAGCCCACCGCCTCCTCCCTCCTCCTCCCTTGCCGGCGAGAGATCAGAATGGAAGCGGATTCCCCCACCTTCGCGGACGTCGCCGGCGCCAGCGCGCTCCTCTTCCTCGCGGACTCCTCACCTGCGCCGTCCCCGTCTCCACCAGCTCCGGCCCTCAGGTACGCGCCTCGCCTCGCCAACCTCACGCACGCCGCGCCATTGATTTCTCGTCTCCACGCGCACTTTATTCTCCGTTATAATCGAACGCTTCCGCACGGCGCGGTGCGCTCCTCTCTTCGTGTTGCAGCGACGAGTTCTCCTGCTACTCCGGGTCCCGGTCCTCCTCGTACTCTGGCGCGTCCTCGGGCTCGTGCGTCTCTTACTCGGCGCGGCGCAGCCGTCCCATCGACCCACTCCGCGTGCTCTCCGTCGTCGCTTCCCTCCGCCGCATCAACCCTAAGGTAAGCAATCTGATTCCTGTTGCTGATCAGCGATTGCAATTCGTTTTGTCTGTACTGACGCATTGATGCCTTTCGGCTCTAGGTGCTCGCCAAGGCGACGGCCACGCAGCTCCCAGGCGGTGCGGAGAAGAAGCGGAAGGGCGTGTGGATCGACATCGACAGCGACGATGGCGACGAGAAGACCAGCAGTGCGGTGGCAAGTGAGGGGAGTACCGTCACTGGCGCCGCGTCCGCGGGCTCCACGGCCACGTCTGGGAAATGCCGCAGCCTTCCGCGGCCAAAACGTGGGAAGCAGCGGGGGAAGGCGGATGCGATCATGCAGTGGCTGTCGCGGCCGCAGGCTGGGCCGGCCACGGAGACGGCCATCCGCGCCGCCGTCGGGAACAACTCCGAGACGAGCAAGGCGCTGCGCTGGTGAGCAGTAAACTGCCTCCGACTCTCGTTTCAGGCGGATTTTGTATAGTTCTCTGATTGCCAGTGTGCCTGCGTTCTTCTGTTCTTCGGAAATTACCAGGTTGCTGAAGCAGGAGGGCGGCTTGCGGCGTGCAGGCACTGGTGGACTTGCAGACCCGTATGTGTACATGGTACGTGAAACTTGATACAAAAATGTTTTAGAGTAGTGTGAATTTCAATTTCCAAATTCAAATCCTGGAATGTCCTAATATTAGCATGTTTGAATGAATTTCCATAACTAAGCTTACTCTGATTGCCAGCATAGGATCATATTATGTTTCGTTTATGCTGACATTTGTATTGATTTTCAGCTCGCAGACTGAACCCATGAAGTTATCTAAGTTGTGTTTATACCAAAGGAAACGCTAAAGTATGAAGTCAATGGTGAAGCCAAGTTATCTTCTGAAGAGTACTTTAGTGAGTTCTACCCACCTGTTGTCTTAAGTCATATTTTTGCCTTCCTGCATAAAGAGAAGTATGAGAAGCCACGTTATCTTCTGAAGAGTTAAGAGTACATAGTGATTTCTATCACCTCTTGTCCGAAGTCATAGTTTTGCCTGCCTACATGCTGAGTGACAAGCCAAGTAATCTTCTGAAGAGTAAAGAGTACTTAGTGATTTCTAGTCATAGTTTTTTGCTTACAAATAGAGAATTAAAGGATAGCCGAGCTGTTATGTCAGCACATGCTTGGAAAGTACTGATGAAGACAATCTCTTGGACAGAGAAATGAATACTAGATCATAGGATATTACTAAGTATAGAAAGTTTTATAGAACTTGAGTAGTATAATAGTTTAGTTATCATGTTGTTATTATTCATGTATGCCGGCTACTATATCATATAACGAGTCATACTTGTGGATTCTTTGCTGCATGTAAATATTAATCCGGCCCATTTTCATTGAGATATTGGGATGTGCTGATGAACTTGAGTGTCATCTATCTGCGATGTTGTGTGATATAGTGGCTCTAGGACTTTGAGGTTGACGAGTCTTGATACTCGCCATCCCAGTTTCCTGGAGCTAAAACTGACATGCTAAGAGTAACATGAACTTTCAACTGACACCAGAAGCCATTGATCCTCTTGTCTGCCATCTAGCTTATTGGAGAGCATGTGCTTGAACCAGAATGCCGAGTCTTTGGAGTACCTGTTCAGTGTCTTGTAGTTCGACGGACCTTACCTAGTTGGTTCATTCTTGCAAGAGCAAACAGGTTGATAAAGAAAAGCTGCAGATAATGTCTCTATGGAAAGTGATATATTTCTTCAGGCAGAGATTTCTATATGTTTCATTAGCATAGCACAGCCTTGTTGATTCCCCATGGCACAAGGTAGAGCCAGTAGGAGTTCGTCTGCATAAACCAGGAGAATTCACATTTAGGGCTCATTTGGAATGCAGTATTTTCATAGGAATTGTGCAAGTCACAAGAATCACTTCAATATTTTTTAAAAAAAACGTAGAAATAAAAATATTTTTCTTCAATCCAAAGTATTTATACTCAATTGCGCCAGGCAGATTGCTTCGCCGGCGTAGCATGGACGGGAGGCCTTGCCTTGCCTGGACTAGTGACTGACTGACTGGCGGTGAGTTGGGAGAGTAGACGCAGCTACAGATTGTGACAAAAAAGCACTACTGTAGTCTGCCTCCGTTTCCTTTTCACCAAATTGCCTCGATTTTGTGTGAACCGGTGGACTAAAAGATCTCGCCAATCAGCATGCCAAGATCAAGGTTGGGATAGTCCGAGGTACACCGTATTGATGAGGACGCTCGACGCAAGAAAGAACCATGTCTGTCCTGGCATGCAACTGCACGAGACAAATCGATGAGCAGAGCAGGGCAATGTACGGCGGGCCGCAATTCAGACGCTATTCACAATTTCGGCGGCTCGTCGTCTCGCTCATCAGCCACGAGGACGCGTCCCCGTGCTATGTCCCTCGGTTCCGTGCATACGTCCGCAGCGGTGCACGATGCTGCGCAGCTGCAGCAGCGCGCCGGTTACTACCGATTCGACCGGCCAAGCGGTTGCGTTTGTGCTTTTGCCAGCGCGGTGCCCTGGGCGTCGATTGGACGCGAGGCCCTACTCTACAACCCAGGTCCGCGAATTTCCTCGATCTTTCCTTCACAGTCAATTCAGCCATAATCCTAATCTTAGTGGCGCCAGGTCTTATCACGACCAGAGCCAGCGGCCGGACAGCCGACCGGAGCCCGGAATTGTCCCGCGCACCGCCGCGACCAGGTTGACTCCTGCACCACCGCACCTACTCGTACTCAGAAGCCGAGCGCGGATGCAAATCCGCAAAGCCATCGCCGTCGACCGCGTCGCCGTCAGGATCCAGACGGACCATCCATCACTTATGGTCTTTCTTTTGGTCCTCGCCGTGGCGTCACGACGCACAAGCGTCTCCGCGAGAAGTCCCTGTCGATCGCGGCGTCCTAATCCGTGTAAATGTGTGTGCTCGTCGTATCGTATACGCTGCCCGGTCGGGAACGACAGCGAGTTGGTGCACAGCCGCCACACTTGCCATTTTGCCGAGCAAGACCAGGGCCGTCCGTCTCTTCTGTTCGTCTTCGGAATCGTGTCACGCGGGGGAAGTCAGTAGCGAGCCAACCGGGTTGGCGGGTTTCCTCGGCAACGGACTGGCCGGCACGTACCCCGCCCGGGGCAGGTCAAAGGAAAACCTGGCTGCCTTACCTCGCTCGCGCGCCGAGGCTGATCCGTGACGCGACCGATCTTCTGGGGGCCAGAGCCGTGTAGCGTCATCCCGTGCTCGCGTCGATCGCTGGCTCTCTCCGACGCGAGCCCTGGTCGTATCATCCCGTGCCCACCCACCTCCGACTCTGCCGTTATTTTTTAGCGGGACGATATTTCGAGACGCCTCATTGTGCCGTGCTGCACGTGGTTTGACCTTGTCGTACCAGACTCACCAACGAGTCGCGGCGGCGTCACGAAGCTGCAGGGAATGTTATCCTCGTTCTCTAAACACCTTTTCTAAAAGCTGTGACCCCGAAGCCGGCGAGAGAATCTCTCGGGCCGGTGATGATGATGATCACCGGATTCCACTTTACCCGGACGATAAGGATGCGATGATTTTTGCACATTCAGCGAGATGCTCCAACGTAAAAGATGGCCATGGGACGGGGCGAACAGCGTCGCGTAGATTCTCATCAGCAGTGGTGACAGAGAACGGAAAGTTGCCGTGCCAGTGGGCGGTAAAGATGGCCGTGGGATGCGATGTGGGGTGGCCCCCATGCTCCGACCTGTGAAGACCCACCGGAAGGACCCACGTGCATCACACATCGCTCTGTAAAACTTGACGTTAAACCCATCCTCCAGCGTGCTCAACGTGTGACCAAAAAAAGGAACACATTTCCTTTCGCTAGTCCATCTAAATAAAATACTCAGTAAGAAAATATATTTATAAATAAATAAAAAATATCGAGCGGCAAAATTAAAAGTCCTAGATCTACTAGTACACTGTTCGCCATACTACACTGAAGCCACGCTCCCATGCTGAGAAGGAAAGAGAAGAAAAGAACAAGAAAAAAAAAATCTGGGAAACAAGAAATAATAAAACGCCCACCAACCAAAGCGTATACGCCAACTGCAAGCGGGCCCCGCCACGCCCTGTGCTCGCGCCCCTGCGCAGCCAGACGGATGCGTGAGCGCAAGCCACCGCACGAGCGAAAAGGCCGTCGCAGATTGGGTTGGGTTACCCTTCGTCCTGCTCCTCGTCTCCTCTGTGAGTCCTCCCTGCTTTCCCTCTCGGTCTCGCCATTCATTCGCCGACGCCAAGTCCACCCCCCGCAAACCAACCAAATCCTCGCGCTCCCCGTCCCCGCCTGTCTGCCTTCCTCCAGCCACCGGCAATCCTCCTACTCTGCTTTCGAAGCCAAGCGCGCGGGGAGCAAGGATCCGGCAGCTGCGCCGCGCGCCGGCCAGCGCGTCATGGGCGCCACCGATAACGCCGTACGGTTACTCCCCTTCTCCTGTCCTTTCTCGAGTTTCTCGTTCTCTCTCGCGCGCGCTTGTTTGATTTTTCTCGCCGTAACGGCAGGGGCGCTCACGGCTTTTCCCCCCTGATATGTCGATGACACAGGCGCCGCCGCGGCCGGAGGACGCCCGAGGGCGGGGAGGGCTTGCGCCGGTGGCGGAGGAGGAGAAGGAGGTGAAGGTGGTCGTGGTGGACGAGCCGCCGGCGCGGCTGCAGGCGCAGCGCCCGCTGGCGCCGCTGCAGGTCACCACGCACGCTCCGCCGCCGCCGATGTCCGTGGTCTCCGGCGCCGTCGAGCCGCCGCCGCCGCCGCAGGGGGCGGCGTACCAGCCCGTCATGCAGGCCCCGCAGCAGGTAAGCAAATGTCAATTTGCCCGGATTCTCCCCTTTTGAAAAGAGTAAAAAAGAATTCTCGGTTTAAATAGTGGGATTGGCTCGGTCTTTTAGGACATGTGGGTGTGCGTGGCTTGTGATCCGACTGCACCTGTATCATGCTGCTAGGTTGGCGTGATGGGCGGTACAATAATTTTGTTTGGCACCGATTGGTTTGGTGCAAATGCCTTGTCCTGTAGTAGTAGTACTGCTTCTGACGGTGCGAGTTCATGGCTTCATGCATTGCGATGAATTATTCTGCTACTACGCTACTACATTGACAGAATGATTTTTTAAGTATTCCACTAAAACTTTTCTTAGAGCAATTTGATGCGGATAGTTGCTTTTGATTCCATTTAGAGCCCGTCAAAACGCTTTTTAGTTTATTTTGCAAGATTGTGTGCAATTTTGATATTTGCATGTATGTAGCTTCCACATAGCACGCAGCGACAGGCAAATAATTCATGGTTGCATATCTCAGCACTACAAGCAAGTTGCTGTTCCTTTTGTGATTATGACTGCAAGCAATTTTATAAGAGGTGCAATTGCTCAACCTCCCTGTAAAAAAGGAGCATGGTGGTAGTGTTCCACACGATTTCTTAATCAGTGTGGGTATGTAGCCTAACTTATACTCCTAGTTTGGTTAAGTAGCTACACGCGTGATTCTTAGGTTACTTATTAGGCGCTAACACTACTTACTAATTTGTACTAGCACGAATATACAATGCTCGGAATCGATTCTCTGAACGAATCTTAATGTGACATGATGATCTTTTAATCTTGATCATGTAGGAGCTACTGACCTACTGATTCAGTTGAGTTAACAAGTATCTGATTCTTCTTTGCAGGGACCGCTCCCGTCGCTTAACTCGCACAAGTATACCAACGGCATCACGTTGTGTCTCTTCCTTCTCCACCTCGCCGCTGCCGGGTTCGCCATCGGCTTCTTCGTGTACAAGGCTGTCGATGACATCGTCAAGCACCCGCGGTCCAGCCATGCGCGGAGCCTGCTGCGGGACTGGCTGCCGCCCGTGGAAGGCGCGGTGGCGCTCAGCATCATCCTGGCGTTCACGTGGCAGAAGGCTGTGCGAAAGTGGCCGCGCGCCATGGTGCGCATTATCATCTGGTCCAGCTTCGGCATCACTCTGGCCGTGGGCGCCCTACTCATGTGCTTCTCCATGCCGGCCTGCGTTGGCCTAGGCGTCGCCATGGTGGTGTTCTCCATCGGCACGGGGCTGTACGCGTGCTGGGTGACGCGCCGCGTGGGCTTCACTGAGCGGGTGTTCGAGCGCGCGGTGCAGCCGGTGGACAAGTTCCGCGGGCTCAACGGCCCCGCGTACCTGATGGTGGCGGCCGGGTTCGCGTGGATCTCCGTGTGGTGCGTGGCGGTGATCGGCGCGGCCCAGTACCGGTTCCCGGGGCTGACGATCCTGGCGCTGGTGCTGAGCCTGGCGTGGACTGCGGAGGTTATGCGGAACGTGGCGAACCTGACGTCGAGCCGGGTGATCGCGCTCTACTACCTCCGCGGGATGCAGTCGAGCGTGCGGTTCAGCTTCCAGCGCGCGCTGTCGTACAACCTCGGCAGCGCCTGCTTGGGGTCGCTGTTCGTGCCAACCATCGAGGCGCTGCGCATCCTGGCGCGCGGGCTCAACCTCCTGGAGGGCGAGGACGAGTTCATGTTCTCCTGCGCGCACTGCTGCCTCAACGTCATGAACGCCGTCTTCAGCTTCGGCAACAGCTGGGCATTCGTCCACGTAATAAGCTTCCTCTGCCATCTTATTCTGTTTGCATCGTCTTCCTTCTCTCCCTCTTCCGTTTCCATGCAATTCGTTTGCTAAAAGCAAGGTAATCCAATTTGTTTTCAGATCGCGGCGTACGGGCGTGGGTTCGTGCAGGCGTCCCGGAGCACGTGGGGCCAGTTCGAGGCGCTGCCGGGCATGGCGGCGCTGGTAGACTCGGATATCACGAGCTCGGTGTGCTTCCTCACGGGCGTGACCAGCGGCGCGCTCTGCGTCGCGCTGGCAGGCTCCTGGACGTTCGCCACGCACCGGCACTACACGGCCACCGTGTCGCTGATGGCGTTCTTCGTCGGGTACCTCATGACCCGGATCGGCATGGCGCTGCCGCAGGCGTGCGTTGGGTGCTACTACGTCTGCTTCGCCGAGAACCCGGGTTCCCGGCTCTTCGACTCCACCATCCCCGACCGGCTGAACAAGATGCAGGAGGGCCGCGACCCGGTGATGGTGCCGACGCCCCGGTTCCCGCACCCTCGCGTCGCCGCGTGACGCCCGCAGACCGCTCGCCATTTTTTCAGGTGTGGTAGCTCAACTGCGCCGGGAGTCCGGGACACGGGTGGTGCTTGAGCTGATTGCGCCACGGTGTGTCGTTCTGCAAGGTTCGTGCTTTGACCCAGCGGCCGTGCGACCCGGGTGCAGAGACCGATCAGTGGACTTCCGTGGACGAGAGGGGACCAAGGTTGGAATTTGGAAACCCAGACCCAGGCGTAACTGGGGAATTGGGACATTGTAGCTGTTTTTCATTTTTTGTAAATCGATCCATTTCTTCATTAGTAGAGATGAGGAATCCAGAGTATTTCGGGCTTGTAGACCGATTAATTCTTGGATTTTAGGAATAATGTGTATATCATTTCTCACAAGAAAAAATGTGCGTCTGGTGATGTTGTTTGGCCATAGTGATCACGAACATGACCTTGCAGCTACATGGGCGAGCATTAAGCTCTGTTGATTTTTAATTTTAATTTTGATTTTTTGTTTTTGAAATTTAATTAATCATTAGAGTTATTTAAATCACAACTTAAAATTTTATATATTTGAACTAATTTTTTGAATAAAACGAAAAGTCAAAGTTGAAATTAAAAGTTAATGAACAGAGAGAGTACTTAGTTCAACGCTCATACTTTGTCATGGGACAAAATGGGAGAATAGGCATTGTGTAATTTAACTGTTAGATAATGTGGTGTGTTATGTACTCTGTTTTATTTTGAACCTAGTTGCTTGTTTGAGCATATATTGGTTATGTTTTGAGCCTGGGTGCTTGCTAAATTTGTCTCTGTCAAACTTGTTTTATATTATACTTTATTTGGTAAAAAAAATATTGTAGTTTTTATTTACAATAGTTAACGCCATCTAAAAGTTAGAAAAATATCAAATTGTGTATTAGAAAAAAATTGAGGGCAAAATGGACATTTAAATTACATATACCATAGCGTAAATAAAATGAACACCAGATCGGGTTGCATGTTAGAAGAAAACTAAGGGCAAAAGCGTCATTTCAAAAAAAGAGCTGACATGGCATGATGATGTGGACGTCCTGGTCAAATGAGGGATGAAAATGAACCGAAATTGAAAGTTTAGAGATGAAATCGATCACTTTTGATAGTTCAGGACGAAATTGAGCTTTGATCGAAAGTTTGTGGACGAAATCGTCTATTCTCACAGACAAAATATATTTAGCATAATTTAAACAGATTAAATTGCAATAGAAATATTTTAATTTATAAAGAACATCACATTTTAGAATTGATAGATAGATATAAATATTAGGAAAATAATAATCTAAAATCTAAACTAAACATTACATGAAAAGTAATAAAGTATAGTAGAAATTAAAAATCAGATAGAATTTATAAGTTTGGCTCAAATTCACAGTCTATATCGCCATTAGTGCGGCGGCACAGAACTGAGAAATACGAAATCAGAAAATAAAAATGTAATTTCAGACTTATCATTGCATATTGGACTAGAAGTTTGAAAAACCAACCGATCTGTGTTGATTTTGGCCCAGCCTGCCATCTAAAATTTAGCCAATTCTAAGCCATTCGATCAAGATTGACGATCCGAAACATTTCTCGTGGAACAAAACTTCACCACCATTGCTCTGTGGAGCTCTGCTGGGGCCTGACTCAAGGATTTGGCTCCTCGGCAGTCGACTGCCCGCGCAGTCGCCACTGCCACACGGGCCAGGCGTGGGTCACCGGAGTGCGAGGCCCAGCCGTCAGCTAGTGACTGCCGAAGCAGTTGACTACCGACGATCCTGGTGCCTGACTCAAAGGATGCCCTGTTTTATGTTTGAATCAAACATGACCTGTTTCTGTTTGAATCGAAGGAGCTGAGCAACCAGGACTTCACCAACGGTTACAGCTCTTGGGAACCCGGTCGCCCCAGGTCGGCGCGGCGGCACCGCCACCACCACATACTCCGAGCCAACACGGCAAGTCTCACGACCTCGCGTTTATTACCCACCCAAACCCAACCCGAAACAAAATAACGAGACGAAACCATCCACCGGTCCACCGCACCATCGTTTCTTTCTTCCTCCTTCCCCCAAATCCCCACCACCGGAATCCATCTCGCCGCCACCTTGAATCCGGCCGCAGCCGCGTCGAAATTCGGCACAACTCGTCCCGATCCGTCCGATCCGGTCAGAATCGCCGTCGCGCGGGGCGGAACCCTAGCCCGATCTCGACCGCCGATGGGCCCTGGCCGTGTCTGCCGGGGCGGCCCCTCCTCCGCCTCCCCCGCCGGGACTGCCGTGGGACGGACTTTCCCGCCGCTCGCCGCCTCGTCCTCCACGTCGTCGCCCCCCTCCGAGACGGCGTCGACGTCGGTCACTAAGACGGTGAACGGGTCGCACCACTTCAAGATCGATGGCTACTCGCTCTCCAAGGGGATTGGGGTGGGGAAGTACATCGCCTCGGAGTCCTTCTCCGTCGGCGGGTTCGAGTGGGCGATATACTTCTACCCCGACGGGAAGAGCCCCGAGGACGGCGCTGCCTACGTATCGCTCTTCATCGCGCTCGCCAGCGAGGGCACCGATGTGCGCGCGCTCTTCGAGCTCACGCTCGTCGACCAGAGCGGTAAGGGGCAGGACAAGGTGCACACGCACTTTGGGAGGTCGCTCGAGGGCGGCCCGTACACCCTGAAGTACCGGGGGAGCATGTGGTGAGTCTCCAAAGCTGCTGCAGTAACACCAGCGTTGGACTGCATGTGATGTCAGGATGTGTAGATTGTGTAGTTCTGTGGCTGGATTGAGAAATGGATGCGATTTTTGGATAGGAAACTAATATATTATCATAAAAATTGAGTAGAGATTGACATAATCTCTATAAATGTGTGACGCTAGCTGGTTGTTGGAGAATTAAGAGATTTGGATGTGGATTGGATTGAGAAATGTATCCTAATGTTTGTTGATTGGGAACTGCAATGTGATTGTATAATTGAGTAGGAATTGCCATGCTTTCTATAAATGTGGTGTATCTAGTTGGATGTTGGAGCATTAAGAGATTTTGATGCATATGGACATAGTATCTCATTTAGCCTTTAGCATGCTGTTGGTAAATGGATTATGTTGAGTGCATATTTAGGAGAAATTTTGTCCTTAATGTCTCAAACATATAATTGTGGACTGGTACCACAGCTAGTACTGAGAATTTTTATCTGTTCTGTTCGTTTCTTAAGATGTTTGGCTTGTGGTTCACTGAAAAAGTTGCACTTGATTGAGCCGCTTTATGTTATTTGTGGGCCTTTGTTCTATCAATGCATGTTTGTTGATGAATTTGAGTTCGAGGTTCATGGATCTCTCATTTTTTTTTCCTAAACGGTTTAAACGGTAGACGGATGCTTGTTGTGTTGACCTAAATGGCTGTTTGAAACTTTTAATCCTGTTTTGAGTCTGAGTAAACTGTATTAAATGGCCATTTAAACCAGTCAATCAAGTCTATACATGCTTGCCAAAAGGATGACTAATTTGTTGGATATTACTTATTACTAATTTGTAATATTGCATACTAGACAATGACTAATTTGTTGGATATTACATACTACAACATGTAGTGGCCTTCTTTCTTATTCATAGTTATTGTGTACTGAAAGTAACTTATCTTTCTGTGGATGCAGGGGCTACAAGCGTTTCTTCAAACGATCAGCTCTTGAAACATCAGATTATCTTAAAGATGATTGCCTATTAGTGAACTGCACTGTTGGTGTTGTCCAATCATATACTGGAGGACCAAAGATATACACAATCCCAGTGCCCCCGTCCAACATGGCTCAACATATTGGCCAGCTGCTTACAAGTGGAAAGAGGACGGATATTAAATTTGAAGTTGATGGAGAGGTGTTTCCTGCTCACAAGGTGGTTCTTTCTGCCCGGTCTCCAGTTTTCAGGGCACAGCTTTTTGGTCCCATGAAGGATAAAAACATGACCTGCATAAAGATTGAAGACATGGAGGCTCCAGTCTTCAAGGTTTACCTGACCCCCTATTTATCTGTTATAACCTGTTGTTCAAGTTCTTTTGTTCCTTTGATTTAGTTGTTGTCACTGAGTGATAACAAGTGCTCGCTTCTATTTAGATATTTCTGTCATTATAGTGGAGCTCAGAATTATTTTTAAGTCATTGGTTGGGTGTTGGGGGGGGGGGGGGATTGATCTATGTGCATATTTCTTTAACAGCGTTGTTGCATATAGCTCGGGAACGACTGGAAATTAGAACTCAGGCAGGCAAGTACTTAAGAAAATATGGAAATTAGAGTGGTCGGGTTTGCAAGTAGCCAAATATAGCAACCCGCTGCAGATACGTTGTTTGATATTTGTTGGAACTACTTGTTGGTACTGTATGATTACCACCTTTTTAGGATGGTTTAGTAATGCGATTTGCTTCCTGCAATCATTCTTCTGTTTCATCAAATGATTCTAGAATATAAGCCATTTTCATTGGGTGATTCTTGTACCATTGATAAAATGTTGATATGTCCACTCTATGCTTACAAAATGTTATGCCCCCTTGATTCTGCAGATGTATGATTACATTTTCCTTATTCATTATACTCTAGCATGCTTTAATTCAATCAATCTGATGTTATGCGCATTTAAATCGCAGGCCTTGCTCCATTTTATGTACTGGGATGAGTTGCCTGACATTGAAGAGCTTACTGGTGTAAACACGACTTGGGTGTCCACTTTGATGGCTCAGCATTTACTTGCGGCAGCAGACCGTTATGCATTGGAGAGACTAAAGTTGCTCTGCGAACTCAAGCTATGTGAAGATGTTGCAATAAACACTGTTGCAAACACTTTGGCTTTGGCTGAACAACACCACTGTTGTCAGCTAAAATCTGTATGCTTGAAATTTGTGGCTCTGCCTGAAAATTTGAAAGGTATGTACAGTATATTTTTGAACCTCTTGTATAATCCCTCGGTCCTTAAGTTGTTGTCATTAGAAGTTTAGAACAACAAGTAATTCGTTTAGAATTATTGTCCTAATAACAACAATTTTAAAACAGAGTATTGGTTTCTCATAGAAGCAGCTAGATGGTAACAAGGATTTCTCATAGAAACAGCTAAGAGTGGTAATAAGGAGCCTGTGATGCGTGGTCCCACTGATGCGTGGTCCCACTATTTACCCTAGGATAGAGCTGTACTGCAGAGCCACTTGCCTTTTTTTTAAGTTGATGCTGATAAATAGAAAGATAACAAGCAGGTATCACAGTGCTCTGTGTTATGCCATTGTTAGGGTACAGCTAGCCAATTTGGTGGGCACATGAAAACATTCATTTTTATCTTGTAGGATTTGTGGTTAGTGCATTGCCTGTTATATAAAAGACGATTGTCATTCGTTTCCATGGTAATTTTTATGGGTGGCATAATCTCTGTGGAAAAAAAAAAGAGACCATCAAACTGAGATTGACATTGCGCTTGTGGTAACCTGAGACCTACAGTTCTTTGCCTCTTTTCGGGTAGTTATGTGTTGTATTGTTGGCTGCACAATTTGATTCACAGAACTAATATTTTATATTCTAACATGACTATTTTTATTTCACTGTATGACCCATCATATAATTATAGTTAGCTACCCATTTTTGAATATGAACATCTGCTTAACAATATTTTTTCTTTGCAGCTGTCATGCAAACCGATGGGTTTGATTATTTGCAGCAAAGTTGCCCATCCCTTCTGACTGAACTTCTCGAGTATGTGGCCAAGGTAGGAGAGCATTCAGTGAGCCCCTGCTTGTATTCTATTGAAGTCCTTGATGGTGGTGATGCCAATGGAAGACGCGTAAAGCCGAGAATTTAACAAGCTGCCCTGATATCAAACCCCAGAGGTGTTGTTTCTTTTCATTGTAAAATCCTTTCTGTAATGGTATTATTGCGTGGGTGTGTGTTGTGACTTCCATCTCTCCTAGCCCTATTACTACTGTGGGTCGAGTTATGGCTAATATACTGACTAGTGTGCTCCAATTGCATTGCTGCAAAGCTTATGGTGCTTTGCAGCCTATGATCATAGAGTAAGTGCACACAGGTGGCATGGCAAAAACGGACGGGCACAAGGTTTGACAGAGGAATAACGGTGCAGAATACGTATTACTAAGTCTGACTTTGTGCTAGCCCAGATCTGCCGATTCATTGTCTTTATTTGATTGTATTCAACTGAAATGATGAAATGTAAGTCAGAGTCTTGCATACTTGTACTGTCACCTGCGTATATTTTTAATATGCGTAAAACCACTGCAACTCTTGAATGGTTTTGTGCATCATGCTTATGTGATGTGGAATGAAATTTTAGCAGTTCAGGACCTTAATTGTGATTGGAGATGTAAATATGCTAACGTACCTGTTTATTTTGAACCTGTATATTTCAATATTCGTACATCATGTGCGGGACGCCACCGTTCCAGCAGTCATCATAGATCTGAAACTAGCGATTTCTTCTGGATGCTCCTGTTTGCTTCTTTTCCGGCGCGGGGTTCTGCTGCCGATCCTTTTCCCCTTTCTGGGCGCATGCTAATTTACCACTTGAAATGTAAAATAACTGTAGCAATGAAACGTCCCGTATGGTAAGCATTAAGGCAGAGCTCAGATCGACAGCCGCGTAGACGAGCAAGCAGAAGGAACAGAACACCGTCCAAACCCCGACGAACCAACCGGCTTTGCTTGCTCTGCACTCCCCCTCATCACAGCGCAAAGCCACCTGAAACTGCGATCCCGAGCGAGGCAAACACACAAGAAAGCCGGCGGCCGGGAGATCTCCCAAGCGGCGAATCGCCGGGCAGGTGCACGCGCGGCGGTTCTAATTGGCGTGGCGGGCCTTATCTCGCTGTTGCCGCCACGATGATGAGCAGCGGCTCCCCTTCGCCGCCGGCCGCGCTTCCCGCTGGGGTACAACTCTCTCCCTCTCCCTCTCCCCCTCCCTCTCCCCCTACTAGATCTGGGGTCTGTAGGCCTGTTTGTTTCTGTTTCCGGCCGCGCTTCAAGTTGGGTCAACCCTTTTGCGGTGTTTAATCTCACACGGCTTCTCCTAGAATTGTCTGGGTTTCCTGTCACGTTGTTTCCCCTGAGAGAGGCCGTTGCGGCGGAGTGCGACAATGCCTTTGTTCTGTTCATGATTGCGTCGCGTTCCAGCTGAAATGTTTAGTTGCGCTAGCCTTGGGGCTGCAATTTAGCGCGTGCCCTGCGCGGATCTCGCCACACCATCGGACGATTCCGTTTGCACGGGGTGTCACTGACGGGCTTAGATGCTGCTAGTTCTGATGATTCCAAGAGTGCTTTCTGTCAGTCCGTGGGTGAATTCATTATTTCCTAGATGTAATTGCATAGAGTGAATTATGGCTGGCTGGACTTACGTCTTGCACTGTGTCCGTCGCTGATGGTTGCCGCGTTTTCCCTTTGGAAAATGCAGGGTGGGAGCTTCTTCAGAGGATACACGAAGCTGTGCAAGGGTCTCGCTGTTATATTGCTGCTTGTGCACCTTCTTGTCCAGTTGTTTCCATCGGCTCTGACCTATCTTGCACTTATTCCATCAAGGTAGCAACACTGATCTCCATTGTGCTGGCTTGATGTCCATGAAATCCTAAACGGTAAACGGTGGTTTTTTTTCAGTTTAAACGACTGTTTAAACCGGTTTAATCAAGCTCAAAACGGGATTAAACAGTTTAAACGGCCTAAACGGTCACCCTCCGTTTACAGTTTAAATGGGTTTAAACGCCCGTTTAAAACTGTTTAGGAAAACAAGATGTATCAACCAATGTATTCTAAGTGCCACTCTACCAGATATGAATTACCTTAGCTATTTGTTTGTCATGTACAGTACTTCTATATTGAGTACTGTTCCGGTTTTTGAAACATTGCTTGTTAGTCTCTAGTAGAAACATTTGACAGGTGTGAGTGGAACTGGATGGCCAGCACATCCCTTGACCACTAAGGTTCCTAGTTTAAACTGCTAAATAATTTTAGAGCTACACTGTGTGACTATGCTTTAGATTTTGTCAAGTTGAACTGCTGATCACAAAATTTGGATGGTAAATTATTGGTACAAAATACGTTGGGCTAGCCTATTCAGTGAAATTTACAAGGTACTTTCTAAAGAAACAGCCAGCAAACCACATGAGTGTTAGGTATGGCTTTGAAGCTATTTATGAAATTAGACACACATAGTATTTATAGCTTCTCACGAAACTCTTGATTCATTTTTTTTTTGTTCCAGAACTATCCCTTTCGCTTGGAACCTGATAACTGCCGGCTATGTTGAGCAAACAATTCCAGGGGTAATATTTTCATCTCAAGTTTCCAGGCATCATATTCTGTTTTTATGCACCCTATGATGACCACTTTCACTCAATAATTTACTTTATTTAAAGAGGACAGATACACTTAATGTCTCTATAAATTAGATTACTCCAGAGTTAAAACGTCATGGTGTTTTTCATCTATATTCATGTGAAAGAAATCTAAATCACTCATATCAGCTAAACATTGATTTTGAATGGTTTTATATTAAAGAGAAAATAGGAGAAATACTGTGATTATGATTTTGATTCCATCTTTCTTTATTGGCTGCCAAGATTTGCAAGGCATTGGAGAGAAATTGAATTTCTCTTATCACAATGTCGGCGAGTGTGAAATGTTTTATCATGAGACCCCATATAGCCTGATGCTTGGTAACTGCTGCTAAGCCAGATGTACATCCACCCCATATAGCCTGATACTTGGTAACTGCTGCTAAGACATCTTCCAGATGTTCATCCAGAACTTGAATCTTATGTTAGGGAATGGAAAAGGTTGTGATTCTGTTTCATCTCTGTTTTTCATGTAATGATTGCTGTTTGTATGTTAAACAAAATACATCATCATATTTATATATTCACCCATTTACTTCATCATATTTTTCTTTAGCATGTTGCATACTTTAGGACAGTATAAGAACATATATATTGTATGAGCTCACTAACTCATCTAAGTGACTTTCTTCCAGGTGATTATCAGCATCATTGGTCTTCTTCTATTTGGGAAGCTTTTAGAGCCATTGTGGGGTTCAAAAGAGCTATCAAAGTTCATCTTTATCGTCAATTTTTCAACTTCTGTGTGCGTCTTCATACTTGCTGTTGTGCTGTATTATATAAACCAGCAAGAGAGCTACCTGTAAGTACTGTACTTCTCGACAAGCTTATGAGCCAAATTGTTTGAATGTTCATATCAGGCACATATTTAGTGTTCTTACTGTAATACCGTCTGAATTTTCAGATATACTCCTCTTTCTGGTTTTTATGGAGTTTTGTCAGGATTGGTTGTTGGCATTAAGCAACTATTACCTGATCATGAGCTTAATCTTTTGGTGCTAAAGATTAAGGGAAAGGTGATTTTGCTTCAACTGTTAATAGGGTAACTCAAATTTTCTGTTTCACTAACACTATTTATTTTCTTGGCCAGTGGATCCCTTCTCTTGTTGCACTTATATCAGTCGCTGTAAGTTTCTTTGTAAAGGATTTGGTATCATATCTTCCATTATTATTGTTTGGGATTTATATGAGCTGGATTTATCTTCGTTACTTCCAAAAGAGGCTTGAGACAGGCCTGAAAGGAGACCCAAGTGATGAGTTCTCTTTCTCAAGCTTCTTCCCTGAATTTATAAGGTAAAAAATTCTGTTATTGAAAGATCCTGACTATTGTGCCTGTGCAGTTTACTAAAATATACTCACAACGTTATTGGAACTATGCAGGCCCGTTTTGGATCCAATAGCTTCTATATTTCATAGGCTTCTTTGTGGAAGATCGGAAAGATCTGACTCAAGGGGCCAGCCATTAGATACATCACCGTTGCCTGGTTCAGATTCTATTGAGGCTAACAGGAGGAGGTTAGCTTTTGCTTGAGTCCTTTTTTAATATTAGGGCATAATTTGTTCTGCTCATACTGTCTCCTGCAATTGCAATCCTTTAGTACAAGCAACTGGGATATTGCTTCATTGTGCTATGCTTTCTAAAATCAATTCCAGATTTCTATGTTCTGATGAGGTGTCCTACCTTAAGATACCGCCCACTCTATATGGCTGCAGTGACTAATTGCTCAAGTCATTCCTGATGATAATCATGCTTTTAGAGTTTTAGTCCCACTTCTTTTGCTTCAGTAGTCGGCACCTCTTTCCTGCATGAGAGTGGTGGTGATTTTAAATTTATGCATAATTTTGTTGTTTAACTTTGCTTATTATCCTGTCTAACTTTGCATTTAACTGCAGAGAAAGGGGTCAAAGGGCGCTGGAGCAAAGATTGGCTGAGAAGCTGGCTGCTGTCAAAAGTTCAGAGGGCACATCAGTGGATGCTGCTGACAAAGTTTGAGTCTCGGTGACTTCTTGGTGCTGTGTTGTCCAAGTGATTCTGTGAAGATCAAAACGGAAGAACAACGATTTCTCATGTAGTAGTACCTTTCAAACCCCGTGCACCACCGGAATGCTTCATTTTCCCCATGGTTTTGTAGTTATCATCTGTGCTCCACTAATGGGCTAAGCAGTATATACATATCATGACCGTAGCGCGAGGATGCGATGGTTACTAGCACTAAAACTGTTCTATGTTCCTTATTTGTTCTTATTAATTTTGGAGGTTGATAGTTGTTCACATGAACAAAATCGTTCGAAGAGCTTTAGATCATTATGTGGCATTGTTATTCAGATCAATTTGTTAGCACTATCAAATACAAAATGTTACGGCTCTGCGTGGTATGGTAGGCGGTCCAAACCGTAATATCTTCACTAGCTTAGCATGATCTATTGGGCATAATTTTTAGATGACTTCTTGCTCGTTATAAATGGATTTTGTGTTATATATACTTTTAAAAATACGAATCTGCTCTTAATTTGTTTTTTGTGAGTATCATAGCCACGGTTTCAAAAACTATTGAAAACCAGATGGGTTTTAATGGTTTTCCGTAAACCAGTCTGGCTTAGTTACTAAAGTTCGGTTGGTAGAACTCTGTCTTCTTAAAAACGGCTTTGGATCTGACTTGACTTTGATAGAAAAACAACTTATTTGGCTTTGGTTCTGACTTATCTGAAAATGTTTGGTAAACTGTTTTTTCTTAAATACGAGTAATTTAGAGTATTGAATGACAATGCGGCTTCACTCTAAAAATAAAAAAAAATGTCTCTCATATACTAGTTGGTGCAACTTTATGAAAAATAGGGTTTGACCGGCTTTTCTAATAAACCGATCAGTTTTTTACACTGTTAAAAACCAGCTGGTTTATAGTTTTCTAAATCCTGATCACTGCTTTCCAACGCCTAAGAGAAAAAGTGCGAAACAAAAAACACGCTTTACTTAGGGATTAGAAGAGGAAACTCTAAACCCACGACAAGTGCTTCCGTTTGGGCTTTCATGCTTTCTTTGTTGCCAAACGAAACTGAACAAGCGACCGGAATCGGCAACAAAACGGGAGGAAAATCGGGAGTAAAATCAAATCGGAAAGTGAAATTTCTCGAAGCCTAAGCGGCCTCCCCACATCGGCAGTTCGCCACTCCGGCGCCCCATGCCTCCTGACTCCATCGCCACCGCCGCCGCCGCCGCCAAGTCTGGACCCGCCGCCTCCGCTCGTCCCAGCACCCGGCGGCGCTGCCGCCTCTGGCGTTAGCCGCAACCGAGGGGCCCTCTGACCGCCGGTGGCGCAGGCAGGTGGTCGGGAGGGTCAGCGATGCCGCCGTCCCGTAAGAAGCGCGGGGCTGCCGCTGCCGCCGCGGCTGCTGCCGCGGCGGCGCAGTGGAAGGTGGGCGACCTCGTGCTCGCCAAGATGAAGGGCTTCCCACCGTGGCCGGCCATGGTGAGTAGGACGAGCCGCCTGGTGTCTCTGATCCGGTTCCCCTTCGTACTGGTTTAGATATCATGAGTTGGGGACTCGAGTTCTTCAACCTTTTTAGGTTTCGTTGGTTAATGGAAATAGGTTTTTACGCGACGTCTTTGAGTGGTTCATACTAAAATGCCGAGCGTTAGTCGTTTAGATAGCTGCTTCCAGCCCTTATCTTTACATCTATAATTTTGCGTTGCATATAGTGATTCCGGGGTGCTTAGTGTGCTTGGCTGTATGTAGATCAATGATGAGTAACTATGAGAATGAGTCGTGAGCTATCCTTAAGTTTCTGCTAGTTCCATGCTCTAGATTAAGTGAATCTGTTGCCTACTGCAATCTGTGTTGTTTAGCAAACATTGATATGCGATGATGTAGTGAATGCTTGGTTTATATTTCCCCCTTTTGGCAATTGGATATTGAGCGTGGTTGGCTTTGACATTGGAGATGTGGTAGATATGTGAAATTTGTTGGAGCAAATGTAGGTTCATCGTAATGCTACCTCTTGTCCTGTACACTACGTTACAGATCCTATGTTCCTTTTGGGTAATTTGGATGTGTTGTACATTTGCTTGTCAGCACTAATTACTATAATCATATATCATTGGATTGGGTGCTTTGTTGAGGAATTTATAGGGTTACATAATACATAATGTACATTGGTGCTCCTTTGACATGGGTTTTAGTAGGGCTAGATATAGAGAATTTTACTTTACTGATTAATGTTTACCCATTATCCTGTTTTTTTTCCTTGAGAAATTTATAGGGTTACATAATGTACAGCATTTTCTCATGATCTTCTCCACCTTTGCTTTACAAAGGTTTCTTTTGACAATGGCTTTGTTCTTCTAAAAATTCTTTGGTACTATTTTGGGGAACCTTTCTGTTAATTTATATGTCTTGCATGTTCATGTGGCAAGCTTCACAGATCCTGTGCTTTACACTATTTGTACTGAGTTCCAGCCCCTTATCATTGAAGGGTTCCCAATTCCCATTTTGGCAGTAATCTAAAATATTGAGGGAGGAGCTGATTCATAAGTTTTTTTCTTTTTGAGTTATTAGCATGTTATTTTGATCTGTTGAAAGATGTCTTCTTTATCAACATTTCAATTCATTAATACCAGTACTTTTTTTTCAGATAAGTGAGCCACGGAAATGGGACCTTTCTCCGGTTAAAAAGAAGTTGCTTGTGTACTTTTATGGGACTCAGGAGATGTGAGTATTACTTTGAATCTAATATGTTCCTTTTTGGTTTATGCCTATTGTCCTATGTACATCTTGTGATTGCTGATCCTAGCTTCCATGGAATTGAAGAAGTCATGGCGTCATGTATATCAAATAGTTTGCCACATATTCCCTTCTATATCTGAAAACAAATGCAATCTCTATTTTAGCTTCTTTGGGCCCCTTTGGTAGAATTCCCAGCTCCTGATTCTCAGGCAGAATCAGGGGAGCTCTACCAAACGCTGTTTTTCAAAAGAATTGATTCTTATCTGATTCTGTGAAGTGATTCTCTGAAATGAACTAAGGGGCTGGGAGCTGAAAAAAGTAGCTTCTTCTGATTCTGTGAAGTGATTCTCTGTCCAGATTCTAAGAGTTTATCCTAGAGAATCAAAGAGAATCACTTTCAGCCACAAAATCACTTCACAGTAGAATCGGGAGTGAATCCAAAGAATTAGGAGCTGAGAGCTCTGCCAAAGGGGCCCTTTGATTTGCATGCAGTTCTTTCTTTTTCCTTCATGTTTCCATGATTCAGGAAAGTATATCTAATACCCTAGTCATGCCTGAGACTTGAATGCTTGTGTCCTTATGGTTGCTCAGGAACAGCCTTACATCATAAAAGATTTGTTTTAATTATTGTTATTGTGAAGCATTATGTGTGTAGATCCACTTTTCTGATTGAACATTGAAATATGGGAACGCACTAGGATAAAAGATAAAATACCAGAATACCTACTCTAAATGAGACAAAGTTTATAATGCCATTTTCAACTTTTTATGACTGCTGCAGTGCCAGACACAGCAGCATCTCAGTGCTGGTTGTACACAGGTAGTACACCCCAGCTGTGTTCATAGCCTTTTTGTTTAGGATTCTATACTTTAATCTATTGTTTTTTTTTCTTGGAGTATCCCGTGTAAATAAGATGTCATTCTCTAAGGTTTTGGAATTCTCTTCATATTTTTTCATTCAATTCTTTATCTGTTTTTCTTATTGAAACTGATTTGAGTGCGGTGATTGATATCATTCTATAATCTATATTGCTCGGGTTACATGAAGTCCAGCAAAACTTGGGACATACTTTGATTATTTGATAATCCGATTATAATTTGAAGACTTGTGGGCAACATCTGTCTTGGAATACGCTGTAAATACTATAGAACTTACGCATAGCTTAAGGAAAATTTGAAACACAACTATCAAAAAAACTAGGCCGTGACGATCAATGTATCATCTAAATAATATCCAACTTGGTCGACTCTCTCAGAAGTTCTATTTCTTTCTACCCTTTTGTAACGTAGTTATGGTAGCAACTTAGTGTGGTTTCATCTCACAAATAAATCAGGATACCCCATTTTCACATATAAAAGTACCTTACGTTGAGTCAAAAGGCTTGGGTGAGCAAGGTCCTTTTGGTAAAACTCGGTTTCCACGCTCATGAGAACTTGATAGTTTAGCCTTTTTTTTTAACCTTATTACATGCATGTTCAACATTTCAATAGTAACTACATCAATTTCCAGCATTGAAATGGGTTATTCTAATTAGATTGGTACTTCACAGCGACTGCACCTCATGGTAGCTATCAGACTTGGAAATTTGCTTCCTGTTTTCAATTCAATCCTTCAATACTTAATTTCTTGATTTCTTCTGACATTAATGTTTTAATATTCTAGTGCTTTCTGTAACTATGCTGATCTTGAGGCATTCACTGAAGAGAAGAAGAGAACTTTACTTGCTAAGAGACATGGCAAAGGGGCAGATTTTGTCCGAGCAGTCAACGAAATAGTTGAGATATTTGATTCTTTAAAAACAGAGAAGGATAATAATAATGAGAGCAGTTTGACTAAAAATAATGTGAAACAGGATGCTGAAACTATTGCTAATAACAGTAGCCGTTTAGACACTGGAGGTCCTGACGACTTTTCAGATCTGGTCAAAGGCAACAGGATGGAGGACAACCCTGCCTTTTCTATGGATCACAGCATGATCAGTACTCCTGGGCCTAGTGCAATTGAAATTGGTCCATGTGTTGTGAATTCTGCTTCTGCACATGGTGAGCCTATTGACAAGTTAAGTCTCCACGATGAACTTAAACATTCTCCATTATGTGCTATTTCATGGTCAAAAAAGAGGCAGAAAGAAGCACATCAAGTAAATCCTTGCACACAGGGTAATAATACACCACCATGTAGTTTGAAAACTGCATCTGATTCTGAACTAAAAGCTGCAGAGTGTGCTGATGGGCTGACGGATGGTGCCAACCCACCTTCTATTGATCTGGTTTCTGGTGACAAGCAGGAAGATTCTGCTCATCACAACTGCATTGCTCAGGAGCCTAACTCAAGTTCCAGTTCTGCTGGAATGGATGTTGTGCCCGTATATTCCATTGACGGTACCTGCTGCCAACATGGGGCATCTGAGTTCAAAAATGATGAGAAAAAACCAAGTATTGACACAGAACAAGTCCAAAGTACTTGCACTCCAGATCTGTCTCAAACTGGAATCAGAGAGAGAGATGTCAACCTGAATGAAACATATGATGATCCCATAAGTACAACCCTAACTTTTAAGCGAAAAAGAAGGCCAACTTCTAATCATGCTAATGATCCTGTCACTCGCGGGATAACAAATATGGATAGTGAATTGCAGCTGAAGCCAAATGGAAATATTGTAGATTCTCCAAATTCAAGTAATGAAATTAACAAGTCAGATGGAGATGAGCACTTGCCATTGGTCAAAAGGGCAAGGGTCCGGATGGAAAGACCTCTGCTTGATAGTGCTGCAGTTGATGAGCCTGTTGATTCTCACAACAGAACAGAGCTGACTAAACATGCAGAGCAATGTTATACATCTGGCATATCTGTGCATAGAAAAGATCATTCAGCTGATAAATTAGTTCCTGTCATAGATTTTTCACCTGAAATAGACGTGTTGAGGCCATCGGAAGAAGTTCAAATTCCTTACAAGAATAAAGAGTATCAACTAAAGGTTTTGGCAATGGATATAGAAGCTGCTTTACCCCCATCGAAACGCCTTCATCGTGCCTTGGAAGCTATGTCTGCTAATGTCTGTGGAACTAGTACTAAGCTGCCAGAAGCTACAAAGTCAAAGGAAACTATCCTGAATGGTTGTATGGTAGCAAGGTCTCCTAATAATTCTGCAGATATACTTGCTGAAAGTCCAAAATATACCAAAGCTAAAAGCCCAGAAGTATCCTTTACTGCACAATATTTAGATACCTCAGCTGCTCAAGAGCATATTGGCATGTCTGACATGTTGAACAAGAAGGCTCTCTCTCCTGTTACTCCAGTTTTGGAAAATTATGTTAGTGATACCATACTGAAAGGCAAAGTTGGTGAAGAAGCACACATGGACAGAGTGAGGGAAGAAGCACACATGAGCAGAGATGAAGTTTGTGAAAGAGCACCCATGGACAGAGTTAAAGCTAATGGAAAAGCGCAAGCGGACAAAGGCAGCAATCCAGATTTGGATACTGCAGCTGCCGAGCAGCGTATTGGCCTGCCTGACATGTTGGATAAGGAGGCTATCTCTACTGTTACTCCAGTTTTGGAAAATGATGTCGATGGCGTACTGAAACGTAAAATTAGTGAAGAAGCACACATGGACAGAAACGAAGCTAATGGCAAAGCACAAATGGACAGTGGAAGCAATCCAGATTTGGTTGTTCATAATAAAATAGATGACAATATTGGTGGAAAAGCTCATATTTATTCTTTGAAATCAGAAGAATCTGCATTTGTTTCACATGATGAACCATCTTTGGCGAAAGAAACTGGTAATGATATTACAGAATCAATAGGTGGATCTAGTAATGGTTTTGACAAAAGTATTGATGGTTCTGCTGAGCCAAAAAATATTGTTGGTACTTCTGAGCCAACTAGACAATCAAATGCTCTTGTCTCAGATATTAGTGGAATATGCAATCCTGAGCCATATGATGATACTGTTTTGGCTGAACAAATGACTAATATTTGTGACAGAGCAAGTGGCTCTTCTTTGGTTTCCAAAGTTTCATTTATTCATTCTGATGCAAGCAACAAAACAACTGAAACGTAAGCATTCTATTTCTTGTCAAAGTAGTTATACGAGCACATCTATCCATATGAAAGTTCAGTATGTCTTTCCATTTTGTTATCAATGCATTGCTACAATCTTAGGTGTCATGTTGTTAAGTCTCCATACCTTTGCATGTCACAATACTTGGCCTATATGTTTGTACAGAGTGTATATGTAGGATCAAGTTTTATCTCCACTCCATGATTGCATTAGATGCTGTGTTTAGAACTTTAAATCCTTGTTAGATTACCGTGTTAGTGCTTTCCATATTGAACATACAAAAATGGATGCTAATTATGTGTTTGGATGAAAATTGAGCTAATGTTTCAAGTGCAATTCTACCAATGACCCGTATGAGTAAAATGGAAGTGCTCGCTTGAGTTGTTGATTGATCATGCATAGGAAGGTCAAGCTACAATGCTTTCTGTTATGGTAGTTTTCAGTTTTCACTCAAGGTTGAAAACATATGTTTATTTGCATAGCAACTAAAGATAGTATTCTTAGTTCATGGTTCAGTGTTCCATATAATGTGGTGCCTGAGTACTTAGTTCATTTTTCAAAAGTTTTTGTTCTAATCATGTAGGGAGGCTTGCTAACAGTTTCAATACTTTGTAGGCATAATTCTTCAGTAATTGCACCAGAAGAATGGGACCACGGTTTAAGCCTAACAGATAAGAGCTTATCTCCGGACTTGATTTTTATGAAAAATACAGTTGCTGATGGACATGCTCGCATGTTCTCTCGATCAAATTCTTTCATGGACGATTGCCTAGATTCTAAGGGGTTTCCCAACTCTTCGGTAAATATGCCTTCAACAAAGGAAGGATCAAGTGGCCAGTGTTCACCTTCAAATCACATGACAAGATATGCATCAGGTAGGGTTTATACTCAACAAAATAGTGACATGATGCTGTTTGATACTGTGCAACCGGAAGACTTCAGCAAATTACCAAGCAGTGGTGAAGCCAATTCAGCGCGGAGAATGTTTGAAGCTTATGTTGGCACCCTGACAAGAACAAAAGAAAGTATAGGCCGTGCAACTCGTCTTGCTCTGGAATGTGCCAAGCATGCCATTGCCGGGCAGGTTAGGCCTTCAAACTCTTCACTTCAATCTTACAAACACGCTGATCAATATGGCCTATCTTGGATATATATATTTGGCCTAATTCCACATATTTCTGCTATTACCATATGCTTTTGCTTGTATTTGTACAGTTGGCATCTTTCTTAGTTCACAGGTGAATTAATTCATCTACCATCACTTATTGCAATGATATTCACTCAGGGCTAGTTTCACATATACAAACTGCTTATTACAAAACTGATTTTATGCACGACTAGAATAAGGGGATTCATTTTCATGGTACATTGTTCTGATGTGTTAAAGCAAGCTGTGCACAAATTATAATAGTTTATTGAAGGACATATTTTGTAAATTACTATCAATGCGTTACTAGATTAAAAATTCAGTAGTTTTGTTGGAACACTAAGCAACCATTGCTGACTACACAGTTTTATAATTAAACAACTGTTTTAATTTACAACCATTAGAACCTAGTTAAATTTGTGTGATGTTGATGTGATTTGTTTTTTTCAATAAAATAGGTAATGGATATCATCATTGAACACCTGGAAAAGGAAACTAATTTACATAAACGGGTGGATCTGTTCTTCCTTGTTGATTCCATAATACGATACTGCCGAAATCAGAAAGGTACTGGCATTATATTCTCATGTTCCTCTCAAATTTTGAATGCAGATTTCAAGCCACTAAGTTATCATCATAAATCATGTAGGTGGACCTGGAAATGTTTATCCTTCTCTTATCCAGGCAGTATTACCACGAATAATATATGCTTCTGCACCACCGGGAAATTCTGCATGGGAGAATCGGAGGCAATGTCTTAAGGCAAGTGATTTTAGCATCTGACTAAAATATGATGGATTTAGCATCTTTCACATATTTCACACACTCATGTCTTGTTGATTAGGTTTTGAGGCTTTGGCTTGAGAGAAAGACTCTTTCAGAGTACATCATCCGACACCATATTAAAGAGCTTGAAGCTCTTAATGAGGCATCATTTGGGAGCTCTCACCGTTCTTCAGGTACAGAGAGAGCTCTGAATGACCCTTTACGTGATGACGAAGCATTTCTTGTTGATGAGTATGGAAGGTAGGTCTCTACTTCACAGCTATGGGAATACTTTAAGGTTCAGTATGTGTATCCTAATGCTTTTTATGTTCTTTGTTCCTATTGCTTAAAATTTGGCATGGGCTTTTATCACTTTTGATTTGGTTTCAATAATCTTCCAGCAAGTACCAAAAATGGAAAAGTGGTCTTCACATACTGTTTTTTTCATCTTGCAAAGATATCCTGGATATCTATGTGCCCCCCGGCTGGTTTACAGTAAATTTAATAAACTCGTTGAATTGTACATTTCCATGCAAGAAACGACAGTACTTGGCTGGGACATAACTTCTGATACAAGATAAAAAAAAAAGGCAGCATGGTGCATGTAGCTCCTGCTTGCGCAGGGTCCGGAGAAGGATCTGACCACTTTGAGTCTTTTGGAAGCAGTCTTTCCTTGCATTTTTGCAAGAGGCTGTTTCCAAAACTCGAACACGTGACCTCATGGTCAAAGGCAACAGCTTTACTACTGCTCTCTTCATCAGTACTAGATAGTCTGAATAAAATTTCAATGGTGTGAATTATAGTCATCATGATCGGGAGGGTGTTGTAAGCTGAAGGTAAATCACCTGCACTCTATTGACTTTACTATTCAAACTGATTTGAATGACTACCGAATTTTTTTTATATTACGTAATTATGTGCTCAGAGAACTGAACAAAAGTATGGAAACATTAGTTCGGAAAACACCATATTTTATTTGTATTTTAGTTTATTTTACGTGTGTTTTATTTTGAATATGTATCAAACGTATGCATGTGAACCTTCTGTATCATCTTTATTTGTTTGAAAAACCGTCTGCTGACTGCTGTCCATATTTTTATGAATAATTCCTCAGTAATGCTGGTGTTCATCTTCAAAATTTAATTTGCACAAAAGTACTTGAAGATGAGGAAGAAGGGTCCTCTGAGGAAAGAGGCTTTGAAGCCGTTACTCCTGAACGTGAAGTTACTGGTGCTAATGAACAGGATGCATCTCATCAATTGCATGCTGCAAAGCATCAACTCATCTTGGATGAGGTGGATGGTGAACTTGAGATGGAGGATGCAGCTCCATCATCTGGCACAGAAGCCACATCCACATGCCAACAATATCTAACTAGTACTAACTGTACTGGGGCTGGTCAACGTATCAATTCTGTTCCACCCATTCCTAATAACAGGCCTCCATCTCCTCCCCCGTTGCCATCATCACCACCGCCTCTGCAACATCCAATATGTACTATCTCTCAAGGTGCACAGGTGCAAGGAGCTTTGTCTGAGGCAGATGATCGCATTGAGCAACAGTGTCCAGGAGTTACCTATGTATGTAGCTGTTTCTACTTTTGCAGGAAGAATGCTCTGAAATTTAACTCATGGTGACTATAGTAATCCTTTAATGTTCTCTGCAGAATGCTGAAGGTCAACACCCATATTCTGTTGCAAACAACAGAGGCAATATGGATGGATGTGTACCTTCGTCACAGCTTCCAGTATCCTATAATTCTGTATATATGGGACATGCTAATCAGATGATTCCACCACAACCGCCACCACCCCCACCACCTCCGCCCCCACGGCCTGTACCTCAATTCCATCCTTCTGGGCCGCATGGGAGCTTTTGTGTACCGCCAGTACCACATCCTGCTAGTAACTATCACCATCCACCATCAGCATCATTACCTAATAATTCATACCATTTACAGCCACCACCCCATCCACCTGTTCCAAACCAGTTTCCATATCCACCTGAACCTGAACAGAGAGCACAACCTTGGAACTACAATGGTTCCTGTCCTGAAAGATATCAGTATAGTGGACATGACAGACAACACCATGAATTTGGTAGGGGACATCCTTTCAATGGAGGAGGGCATCCCTTCGATAATGGAGGGTATCCCTTTGATGATAGATGGCACCATTTTCATCCTGATCGAGGGCCGCACTTCAGCGACAGAGCAGTTGGGGGACAGATGCACCATGAAGGTATGGAGGGAGGAAGGTTTCCGCCGTACTTTCCACCAGGTATTAGCAATCCAGCTTCTGACTGCTTGCATATGCCTATGATCAATTTGATGAAATATGTAGTTGGTTTAGTGTTTTTATTTTTCATGAAATTGCATGTATCCAGTTGGCTGTATTTATTACTGACTGATACAATCATCCAGGTCCCCCATTTCCAGACCAGTTTGGAGGGCAACCCCCGTTTCACTGTGGACGACCATCGGATCCTCCACCTGGTCCATGTTCTGGGTGGTCTATGCCTGATATAAGATCAACGTACCCTCCCCCTTCCAGGCACTCGATGGAGCCACCAGTTTCTCATGGAGGAGGTACTTCATATTTTCTTTTGCCTTATTGATTCTTTAAGGCTCAATTATTTTGCACTATCATATTGTAAGAGTAGTTGTCCTTTCATTCTTTTTTCACTTGAATCTGATCTTAACTTCCATTGTGACACCAGGCTGGAGCCATGGACGACATGATTACAGTAGATAGCACTGACGTTTGCACCGCAAAGTAGGGGGTAATTTTCCCTGTTTCATGGGATTTTTTTGTCAGGAGATCTGTATATGTAAAATGACTGTTGTTATGTGAAAAATAGGTAACACATCTCTATATACTTGGTGGCTTACTGTATTTGTATATCGTGGTCGTCCGAGCACCGACCTTCCCTCTCCAGTCTCAGTCTCCAGGCGGCTCGATCCCCAGCCAACTCGACCGCCCCACACCCCCTACCCCCCGGCCTTTTTTTTTTCTTGCTAGCCGTTTTTTTATTTTTCTAATGATACCTATTCATGCATCGTCTGCAACCCTAATTGTTTTCTTTGGATGAATTCCTTTCAATTGGATGGATATGCTTCACGACTTAACCAGTGTCCACTCAGCGGGTGCATGGCAGCCTGTATGATTTTAGCAAGAACCGTGTATATATATCCAATTCAATAAAATAAAGAAAAAAAATGTATCAATCTGCAACATGAATTATCGTATCCAACACTAGGCAGGAAACATTTTGATTATTTCACATCCCACGCTAGGCAGGAGATACCCTGCTATATACAGGCTACCCATAACAAGTATACTCACTTCGTCTCATAACAAGCACTTAATCATCGCAGGTGAGAGTAGTGGATTAATGATATCTAAATATTTAAATAACTTTACTAAGTATAAAGAGATATATTATAAAAATTTATTTCACGATAAATCTAGTAATATAATTTATATATAATAAAATATATTAATTTTTTATTATTAATAGTTAAAATTTAATGAGTTTGACTTCAACCAAACCTTAAAAAAAATGCTTATACTTTGAAATGGAGGTAGCATTGCAAAGCAGCAAAGCTGAGATTTCCGACCAAACCATGTCGAAAATGCAAGTCATCCTCGTGCTGGTGCGCCGGCTGGCCACGGTGAGCTCTGCATGGGCGCCGGTCAGCCGGACACTGACCGTCGATCGGCAAGGGCGAGGGGATTTCAGGACGGTGCAGTCGGCCGTGGATTCCGTGCCGGACGGCAACAGCGAGTGGGTCAGCATTCATGTCGCCGCAGGGGAATACTGGTTCGTTATTCAAAGAGATGTTATTTGGAGTTGAAAGCTTATAAGGAAATTCTTTTTAGCGATTTGGGTTGACGGGTGTGTACAGGGAGAAGGTGAGCATCCGAGGAGCAAGAACTACATCTTGCTGGAGGGGGAGGGTTCCTCGACGACGCAGATCGGCTTCGACGACCACGCCCATCCCGGCATCCAGGAGATCATGAAGCGAGGGGACGCCGGCATCGACGAGATAGTTCACGGAGACGCCGACGACGTCTCGACCACGTTCCGCAGCGCGACGTTCACCGTCCTCGCGGACAACTTCGTGGCCCGGAGCATCGTGTTCAAGAACACGTACAACATGGCGAACCTGACGGCGGCGCTGGTGGGCACCGACAAGGCCGCGTTCCACGACTGCGCGTTCCTGGGGTACCAGGACACGCTCTGCGACTTCCTGGGCCGCCACTACTTCCGCCGCTGCCTCGTCGTCGGCGCCGTCGACTTCGTCTTCGGCTTCGGCCAGTCCATCTACGAGGACTGCACCGTGCGCTCCGTCGTGCCGCCGGACGGCGGGCAGCCGGGCTGGGTCACGGCGCACGCGCGCCAGCACCCCTCCAGCCCCGGCGAGCTGGTCTTCAAGGGCTGCCACCTGGTCGGGACCGGACGCCAGTTCCTCGGCCGCGCGTGGAACCGCTACGCCACCGTCGTGTTCTACCGGACGCTCATGAGCGACATGGTCGTGCCCGAGGGGTGGGAAGCCTGGGACGCCGGCAACGACGTGTAAGTAGACTACTTGGACACTGACACTGTGCAAGAGAGTGTGTTTAACTGAAGGTGCAAAGCTTCCATTCCTTTCAGGGGGGATGTCACGTTCGCGGAAGACAGTTGCGCTGGGCCGGGAGCCGACATGAGCAGAAGAGTGCCATGGGAGAAGAAGCTGTCAGAGGAGGTGCAGAGATTCGTAGACAAAGTTTATCGATGACGGGTGGCTGTACAATGGTTCTCAGCCTCTGGTCTAAAGCCTATTTGTTTGAGCTGAAGCTTTTGAGTTTTTAGAAAAGTTGGTCGATGACTAGTTGAAAAACTGACTTATGAAATAGTGACTGTTGACTTTTATAATATATACTTGGCTTTTCGACATAGCAAAACCTAAAAAAAACAGCTTTGAATGAGCTTTTCAGCTTTTAATTAATTTCTTCAGAAGCTAGCTTTTCAACGTTCCAAAAGCCAACGTTTCATAACTTTGTTTGTTTCAGCTTTTCAACTACAAAAGCCAGCTTGAAAAGCTGAAACAAACAGCCCTAAGATTACTCAAGCAGTCCTCTGCCCGAGTACTGAACTGAAAATTTGAATATTTGAACTCTCCGGTTCTCTAACGAACCCGTGGCAACGTGCATCAATTTCGGATTGGAAGTTGTTAATCGACCCATGAAATTAAATATAATCCGTTAAGATGCCATCATCACACGGAACCAAGGAATTTTCCGTGGGCAAGCAAAGTCCCAAGTCCCAGCTCAAAAAGCAACACATCATTAGCAATTCAACTCAGAATAGTCTTTCGACCACTAGCGGAATGCGGCCGCGCCGCTTGTC
Source organism: Zoysia japonica (assembly GCA_001602275.1). NCBI lineage: Eukaryota > Viridiplantae > Streptophyta > Magnoliopsida > Poales > Poaceae > Zoysia > Zoysia japonica. The sequence goes on along the minus strand of BCLF01000044.1, from coordinate 1,452,807 downwards.
CTCCGGCTCGCCACCGCCGCTGCTGCTCCTGTCGCTGCTCGGGCTCTCCGCCTCAGGCTCGGCATGGGCGCCGGTGTCCGGCACCATCACCGTGGATTGGCGAGGGCTCGGTGATTTCAGGACGGTGCAGTCGGCGGTGAACGCTGTGCCGGACGGCAACCGCGAGTGGATCCGGATCCATGTCAAGGCCGGGAGCTACTGGTCCGTACGAACCGCCATTGCTGTTACCATTTCGTCTTTTGCCATGCCCAGATCTTGCATATCCGGCTGCTTCAAATGTGCTGGTTGGTTCCCACGCATGTGTACGTGTGTCCAGGGAGAAGGTTACCGTCTCGTCACGGAAGCGCTACGTCCTGCTGGAAGGCGACGGCGCGTTGGTCACGGACATCAGCTTCGACGCGCACGCGCACGCCGGCATCGACCGGATAATGCGCCGCCGCAACGTGAGCGGCAACTCGCCGACGTTCCGCAGCGCCACCTTCACCGTCCTCGCCGATAACTTCGTCGCCCGGAACATCGCATTTACGGTACACTTGCATGTACATATAAACAGCTGCTGATCATTACTAGTGAACCAACAAACGGTTATGGTTTGTTTCTTCCACGGCTCGCCGATCGACGCGACCTGCACCTTGCACGTTCGATCCACAAGGCTAGCTAGCCAGAGCCTAACGCTTGTCTCGCTCACGTTTTCCACGCGTGCTAATGCACACACGTACGACTGATCGGTCGACGCAGAACGCGTACAACGTCGCCGTCGGTGAGAAGAAGCGCAAGCCGGCGGACCAGGCGGTGGCGGCGCTGGTGGGCGGCGACAAGGCCGCGTTCTACGGCTGCGCGTTCCGCGGGTTCCAGGACACGCTCTGCGACTACCAGGGCCGGCACTACTTCCGCCGCTGCCTCGTCACGGGCGGCGTGGACTTCATCTTCGGCTACGGCCAGTCCATCTACGACGGCTGCACGGTCGTGTCCGTCATGCCGCCGGGGCCGCAGCCGGGGTGGGTGACCGCGCACGCGCGGGACGGCGCCGGCAGCCCCGGCGGGCTGGTGTTCCGGGGCGGCGCCGTGCTGGGGTCGACGAGCGGCGGCCGCACGTACCTCGGCCGCGCCTGGAACAGGTTCGCCACCGTCGTGTTCTACCGGACGCGCATGGGCGACGCCGTCGTGCCGCAGGGGTGGCAGGCCTGGAATGCCCGCACGGACGTGTAAGGAGTTCGAAGAATAGCAATGTCGTGCATATGATACTATCTATGCTTAAGATTTTGGTGTGCCTGCAATGGTGGAATCTCTTGCTTTCAGGTCACATGTCACGTTTGCAGAAGTTGGATGCGTCGGGCCCGGATCCGAGAAGACGGGAAGAGTGGGTTGGGAGAAGCACTTGAGCAAGGAGGAGGTCAAGAGATTTGTAGATATCAAATTCATCGATGATGGCTGGCTGTCAAAACAACCGTAGCTTAGCTTGAAGAACGTACAACTAACTAGAAAACATGTGCGAGCCGGTTGTAAAAATTCGTTCTGGTTCTATAATCTATATGAATTGAATGGTGTACCTCGTTGATTTTCGTAGGAATTGTGTAGACATAAGAAAAACGCAGGAATAGAAATTTTTTCTTCAACTGAGGCCTTAAACTGTTGTTTTTAATGACAATCGTATTTGTCAGTGTGTTAGCGACAAAGCTACCATTTCTCAATTTGTTACAGACAATTCTTTATCCCCTCCCTTGTGCTCAAGACGAGAAGCAGCACTGCAGAAATGGTAAAAAAAAAAAAAAACAAAGGAACACATGCACTAAACTAAGCAAGTCATGCAAAGATCATCCGCCTGCGAGCTCGATCGATCGTGCCTAAAACTGTCCAAGGCCAAGATATAGAACAGCCGACACGCGAGGGGCATGAAGCACCTGCAGCTCGTCACCTTCTCCCACCCATTCTTCGCACGAATCCAGCAGACATGCAAAGAGAAGCTCCACCCATGTCTTCGCGCGCGCGCGCGACGTGCACACCCAGATAAGTATAGATCGAATGATGTATATATAGCCGCGACACGCACATCCCATGCACATCCAATACGATCCAACCACTGGACTGTGGAGGAAGAGCGGCGAGCGGCAGCGAGTCCGTGCATGGCTGCCTCGACGGCGCTGCGCGTCGCGGTGCTCGCGGCCGTGCTGTTTCTCCCGTTCATGGTCGTGCCGACGGCCGCGCAGACCAAGAAGTTCTGTCTCACGCAGTTCTCCATCGCCAGCCAGGCCTGCGCCATCCTGCCGCCCACCAGCCCCGAGCACCACCACCACCACCATCACGACGACGAGGACGAGGACGAGGATAACGACGAGGACGATGACGAACACCAAGACGACGATGAACACGACGACCGCCGCCGTGACCGCAAAAGCTTAAGCGCCGCCATCAGCCGATCGAAAAGCAGCGCCGTCGGCCGGAGAAAGAGCAGCGCCGCCGCGCAGAGCCCCGCGTCGATGACCACCGTCGAGCCAGCGTCGGACGACGACGAGGAGGAGGAGGCGAGCCAGCGCAACGGCACCGACGTCTCCGCGGGGAACCACACCCGCAGCAGCAGCAGAAGCAGCCACCACCACCGTCACATCTCGAGGCACCGGCGCCGCCACCGCCGCGGCCGTCTGAGCGACGGAGACGACGACGAAGACGAGCACGAGGATGACGACGACGAACACGAGGACGAGGACGACGACGAGGACAGCGACGAGGACGAAGACGACGACGAAGACGAAGACGAAGATGATGACGACGACGACGACGAGGACGACCACCGCGCGTACCGGGACTGCTGCCGGTGGCTGAAGGAGGTGGAGCCGGACTGCGTGTGCGAGGCGCTGCTCCGCCTGCCGGCCTTCCTCATCAAGCCGCAGCACAAGTACACCGTCAGGGTGGGCAGGACGTGCAAGTTCACCTACAGGTGCGGCGGAGTCTGACCGCCTGATGATGATGAGCTACACTCTGCTTGATCACCGAAGGCCGGCCGGCGCCATGCATTCTTCTCCATTGGATCAGATGAGATCATTACATAAAGGCTATTGCTTGATAGAAACAAGAGATTGGTACACATTTGTGTATGTAATAGTAACTCTCTCTGTTTTTAAAATAATATCGTCGTTGATTTTTATAATTAATTTGATCATTCGTCTTATTTAAAAAATTTGCTTGAATATATAAAAATTTAAGTTGTGATTAAATAACTCTAATAATAAAACAAATTATATCAAAATATATAAAGTTTATCAAAATTTTTTTAATAAACAAATGATCAAAGTTAAATTTAAAAATTAATAATGACATCAATTAAAAACAGAGAAAGCATGTGTAATGCTGACCCTGTTTTGAGCTTATTAGATGCTGGTGCGTGAGAGTGACAGTAATACAACCCTATAAATTCTATGCATTTATCAAAGATGGCGTTTGAGTAATGTTAAATAAAAGGTGAAATTAAGATTGAAAAATGAATAAATGGTTGAGATTTAATGAGACGAAGAAACGCCACCAAACAAAAAGCTGCGTAGTTATACCGCTGTATACGTATAAAAGCTTAATTATACGGCTATACGCTAAGTATATCCCAGATTTTTTTTTAAAAAAAAATCCCAGTTTGGTAAGGCACCATGTTCTATCCAAGCGCTTTGCCTGGGCGGAGCGGCCCAAGGGCCCGGATCACGCCGCGCGTCACATCTGTCGGTGGCAGGAGCTCGGCGCACGCGCGATGGCAGCGGGACGGTAGGTGCAAGCAAAGCGAACTGTACGCGAGCGCGAGACGCCTCCTCCCCTTCTCTCTCTCTCTCTCTCTCTCGGTCCGCCACCACCGGCCAGCCAAATCAAGCACACGCCACGCAACGCGTGCTCGACGCGACGCCCCCGCCCGGCTCCAGATCCGGCAAGTCACGCCCATCTCTCTCTCACGCGCGCGTACGATGCGCTGCAGCGGCGGGAGGGCGTGGTAGACCGACCAGCAGCGGTGCTCGAGACGAGAGCGGCGGAGGCGTGGGGCGCAGATCTGGGGCGGCAAATCTGGCAGGCACCGCCGTGGTGGGCCTTCGGGCGCGGGGGAGGGCGGGGGGCTGGGCGGTGGGCGCGGACGGAGGGGAGGACTGCGGCAAGCTCAGGCCTTGGCGGAAGCGGCTGCTCGCGTCCATGGCGGTCTCGTGGCCCTCGGCCATCCGTCTCGCCGTCGCCGCCGTCCTGCTCGTCGGGGTCGGCGTCGCGCTCTTCACGCTCCCTGTTGATAAGGTGCGCCCGGTCTACCCTCTCGTTGTGAATTTGTTCCCTGAAGGGATTCGATGTCGCCATGTTGAGGGTTTCGCTGGTAACATCACCCTGATGAAATGCTATTAGGATGCGACGTGTGAATGGTTATGTATTCGTGGAACTAGTCATCCGAATAGCTGAAATGTAGTTTAATTTGACATAGTCATGCTTCCTGTTGCTACATGGCGAGAAATTTGTGTTCTGAGCATTGGCTGTACCGTATATGCACTAAAATGTTCCCTTGTCTTCAGAAATGGAGTGTTAAGATATGGTATTCCCTTGGCTCACTTTTTTATCTGATTGAGTAATTTTTTGTGTTACATAGTATGTTGAGGAATATGTGACTGTGGGAGTTAAAAGGAATTACGTATAGTCTGCTACTATTCCTTTTTATTGTGCTAGCCTTTTAAATCAAATGTTGGTGTTAATGCTTAGTAAGTTGGTAGAATTTTATCAAAGTGTCATCTTTCTAGGAAACTGTCAAGTAGTTCTTTATTAGTTTCTATTCTAGTTTATTTAATTGTTTTCAGTTCATATGGGCAGATTTTAAAGGACTTTCTAGTTTGGATCAAGGAGAACTTGGGCCCATGGGGTCCTTTGGTGTTGTAAGTATTGAACTTCCTTGTGCATAACTAGATTTTATGTTGCACTCGCAGTCTTGCACCAGCACCATATCCCACTGAGTACTGTACTACTTACTGTGCTGTATATTATTTCAGGGCCCTTGCTTACATCCCTCTGACTGTCTTAGCCGTCCCTGCTTCAATTCTTACAGTACGTGTGATCATCATTCCTTTTCTTTATGAGCCCTGATGTTTTTTTTATATAATCTATTTTCCCTTGGACTGGGATTCCCTTTTACATCGCTGCTATCATATTTCTAGCTTGGAGGTGGCTATCTATTTGGTCTTCCTGTTGGGTTCGTTGCCGACTCCATCGGAGCAACTATGGGTGCAACTGCTGCATTTCTGCTTGGTAGAACGGTATGTTTAATTTGATAAATGTGAATTATCAACTGCATATTCTCACAGATAGACATCAAAATCAAGTCTTAATTTTCTGCATCTGTATGTTCATGCAGTTATTATTATTTTTTTAGTAGTGATATATAACTTGTACTTTGTTGTGAATGATTTTGTGGTCTTGTTTTTCAACTGCAAACACACCTACCTTACGTTTCTTTGCATATCTTTCAAGCATTGTTAATTTTCAATTTGCTTCTGTACTGTGTGCTTGCATTATTACTTTTTGGGTACCTAAACAGGTTTACAATATTGTTGTAGATTGGGAGACCATATGTTCTCTCCAAATGTAAAGATTACCCCAAGTTTCAAGCAGTAGCTATTGCCATCCAAAGATCTGGCTTCAAGGTAATACTTGCAGTAAGGAGGATTCAAGCATATTCGATTGAAAATAACTATTGAGTTATTTTTAAGACTTGGAATTCCAAAAGGGAAATACATATTGTTTATTTAGTTATTCAAATGATTGTGTTAAGGTTTTATTTATATCTGCAGATTGTGTTGCTGCTAAGGTTTGTACCTTTACTTCCATTCAACATGTTGAACTACCTGTTGTCTGTCACTCCTGTGGGAGTTGGAGAATACATGCTTGCTTCTTGGCTAGGAATGATGGTATGTCCCAGTTTGATTCTTTTTGCTATTTTTTATTGAGTATTTGGAAATAAATTTTGGAGCATAATATGTGACAAGGCTACTGGCACATACAGACTGGCCTATTGAAACCTTGCTTTAATTTTATCTGCTATATTATCTGCATAACTGCAAGCATTAGTTTTTTATCACTGTGTTGCATAATTTGCTGTCATACTGCTTTAAGTAGATACATTATTTTTTCCATTAGTAGTTTTTCTTGATTTTTATATACAAGTTTGGATCAAAAACTTTGTAACTGCTTGCAGGAAGTGCTCATCATTAACAAAATTGCTACTTCATATTTCATATTTTGTACTCCCTCCGTCCCAATTTAGCTATCATCCTAGATCCAGGCACGGGAATTAAGGAGGGGTGAAAAGGTGAGATGTGCTGAAAACGAGGAGGAAAGAGATAGAGATAGAGATGTATTGGGAATAGAGAAAGGTGCATTGGAAAGCGAGGATGACAAGTAAATTGGGAAAACTTGAGGATGCTAGGATTACAAGTCTTTGGGACAAAGGGAGTAGTTATTAGAACTGATACTTATATTACTCCATTTTATTCTTATCAACCATATTCATTTCACAGCCGATTACATTTGCTTTGGTATATGTTGGAACCACACTAAAAGATCTGTCGGATGTGACACATGGGTGGAGCGAGATCTCAACTACTCGATGGGTGAGTAATAATGCATTATTTCATTTTGTTATGTCATGTTGCTGTGTGTCACCTATTCTGTTTGGGCTTTGTTGACTTCTAGTTCATTTAAATTTCTGAACATAGAGTAAATAACCTTATCGAGAAGGGAGAATATGTAATAGCTTATTCTTCATGCTTCTTTTTTTTACCTTGGGTTCCTCCCTGAATTCAATTGATTGATTATGTTTTTTTTTACACAAGCCATACATTGTCTATCTTATAGAGTCTAGATAAAGATCTATTCACAGAAATTGTATATCTACAACTACACTTCCCTGTTATATTTCATCTTAGTTCTGCACAGCTCTCATGCGTGTTTGTGAAATTTTAATTCGTAATAGTTTAAGCTGAGATGCATTTTATTGTTTAGGTTTATGAAATGGAGTGTCAAATGATTTCCTTTAAATTGTTCCACATTTATTGTTTAGAAGTAGATGCTATTCTTAGAAATGTCTCCCTTGTGACAGCTTCTAACACCTATGCTTGATTGACATTTTCAGATTCTGATAGTATCTGGCTTCGTAATGTCTGGTAAGAGCTACATATACAATGCATTCAAGTTTTAATTAAAATGTTGACACCTTAGCCCTAAAAAAATATTGGCACCTGGTAAATTATCAAGCCAGTTGGCTTTACATCATGAACTCATGTTGTTTTCTTCTCTTTCAATACGTTAGTATTTTGTAAGAACACTTTCATCTCAGTGCATTCCGTTGGTCCTGAGTAATATTTGCTTATAAGCTACAGAATATGTACTTTTTAAAATTTTCATCCTAGAAATAGTGAAGTTTTAGGAGATCTGAAACACCCTTGCTCTTTGTTCCCCAATCTAGTCACATAGAACGAAAGCGCGTGTACAAACAAGGGAACCCTATAAAGGTTTTGTAGTGACAATGACATCATCCTGATATAGCTCCAGATGAACAGGAACAGCAGATAAAATCCAAACATTCTCATTTGCAATTCTGAGTGGTGTTTAGGAGTAATCAGTCTGCACACTTATGAATCTGCAATATTGTTAATACACAGCCAAAAAGCAAAACAGAGCAGTGTTCAATTTGTTTTCGGCTTTAAGAATTTTTATCAGGCTTTACGGATTGATCATGCAATCCATTTTCCTCATTAAAGTATATCTGAAGAGTTTCTTATAAATCATTTATTGGATTATTGCTATCCTATCAGCAAGGCTTTCCTCACTCATATGCTGACTGTTTTCACTGTCGTCCTGCAGTTGGCTTGATTATATGTGTCACAAGGATTGCAAAATCATCTCTGGATAAGGCATTGGCTGAGAATGGAGAGGTCGATGTAGGAACCTCACAGCTTCCAGTTGTAGCCTCTCCTTCAGATCTACAACAACCCCTTGTAATCACGATTGACACATCAAATGAAGATCATGAGAAGTAAAAATGTTGTTTACGACTTCAGATGTACATTCTCGAGCTGTTGAATTTGCAGCACAGCATACCCATACATTGGTTTGAGGCTCGCTGAGCCCGTAAAGCAACCAAAAAAAAAAGTGTGGAAAGAAAAAGGAGATGAAGATGTGAGTTTGATAGGTAACATTAGTATACTAGACGTGATGTTTTATCCACGTGCTACCTTACTTCGATGCAAAGGCAATTACAGTTCCATTTATTGTGTTGTTTTACCAGGAGAATTACTTCCTTGGCATAAAAAGTCACTGCTTCCTTTCTTGACTCTTTTTTTTTAACTTCTTTATTTAGATCAAATGCATTATTCTAATCTTTTAGTAGTCATTCCATTAGTTTAGATCACTATAGATGTTGGGGAGGGGGTGATCATTTTACCCTCTTTCAAATGAACCAACAAAATTTCAGTTTGTATTTGTTAAAAAATAACATTGCTATGCTTTCATGTTAAAAACACAGTTAAACATTTGTGTTAAAAAATAGTATACACTCAAATTGATATTGATACAAATATAAACTGAAATCGTGTTGGTTATGGGAAGGGTAAAATGATTCCACCCCTCAATAAAGAACATAACATTCAGTCTAAATAGGAAAGTTCAAAAACAAAAAAAAGAGAAAGGAACGGTGAATGGGGAAGTTTTCTAAACCATTTCCATTCAGAGGCGGCATATCAACAGCTCTTCAAATCACGCACTACGTATGTTCATCATCAATCCAAATTTACAAATCTCTTAGACAGCACGCAGACCTAACGCGGGCGTAGTATGAAAAGGATTACTCGACAGCATCAAGCCACGTTAACACAGCATAGTATGATTTATGTGGAGAAGATACAACGCCAGCTAAGTTGAAAGAAACTCTAGGCATGGAAAGAACAGTGCAATTAATAGAAACAGCAACAATGTTGAATTTAGTTTGCCAGCATTAGATATCAACAAAAACAAACAGAGAATGAACTTGAAACGTATCCAAGTTATTCCTTGACAATATCATTTTTCAATCAAAGACTTCATAGCTTGGATGGTATGTCTTCCACGCCACATATAGAGTTTAACCGGCGGTAGCTCATTCTTTTTTGCCGATCCCATGAGACATGTTGTAAACTCCACGACCCTGTTAGGAACCAAGGTATAGATCAGAAGAGGGGATTGGTGGGGTGGGGGGGGGGGGGGGGAGTAAAATTAGGTTAGGCTCAAAGTTGAAACTTACAATCATGAACATGCTGGAGGCAGCAAGTGCAAGTGGGATGGCAACAGAGGTGACCACATCGTAACGACCCTTCAGGTAGGTGTGCTTGGTCAAGTTCTGGAAGTAGCTCTGCTGCTTGAAGAGCCTCTCACGCGGCAAAAATGGTGCTTCTGTCATCCTGCTTTGGGAGCAAATAACAGACTTATTATTAGGAGCACAACTAAACAAAGAACAAACACCCATGCACTAATCATTATTTTCACAATCAGCAGAACTGGCCATGGAACTCATGCATTGATTTAGCTCTCAGTCAGTCTTTATTGCTCGTTCGATTGCTCCTTTCAGCAACTACCAGTACAGGAACAAAACTGCATAACCTATATCACAGTAAAGTGATTCATCTAGCAATTGCTACCACATTTAAATCGTACTGTGATGGAATATCGGTATTACATACGATAAACAGCACAAGTGATCACCCATGTAAAGATTGGGCTGCATAAACTTCTAGTTCTGGACACGATTGAAGGTAAGGGAGTTTCTTAGCCACCATTTCATGGTCCATCATGAGTTCATGACTTAGAGTACTTAAGTACTCACAGTTGCAACCAGAACGAGTACTCACAATTGCATCAGTCTAAGCCAATGTCTATCAGGCAGAATCTTGTAAATGCAATAGCACTTAAAAGAATCCACGAAACAAACTATGCACAGTCCAGGTTTCATTCCTATTCGCAGAGCATCAACAAACTCTATAATTGGACTGATAATGTTCATACATTACATAGGGAAAAACTAAATAATGTTAATAAATCAATGAAAAATATGTTAGATAGCTCGAGTACATGATATATGAAGGCCCATATCCACAACCACAAGATGCAATTCGAACCGAGCGATAAATCGCACAAGTAGAAGGCAGACACCAGAGCAGATAAACGCTACAGCCAGAGGGGCACACCGCTAGGACACCCTCCTAACAAGCAGCAGCACAACATATCGACAACGAAAGAGATTAGAAACATGGCCACATCTCTCGCAGCGAGATCCCAAGCAGGAACACACCCTACCCACCCACGCGTACTACACAATCCGTTCCCCGCGATCGCATCACAGAAAGGAAACTACGCATCCTCCGCTTGGTCTAGATTCCGGAATAGATCGGCGGGACGGGACGATGGGCTAGGTTTTTCGCGAAAGGGAAGGAGAGAGAGACCTACGCGTACCTGGCGACGGAGGGGCGCGATGCGGTGGCAGTCGGCGGCCGGACGGAGAGGGTGGGGATCTGCGGGAGGCTGGAAGCCTGGATTGAACGCAGCGGCTGACCTGACGGAAGGAACGACCCAGGGGCCGTGGACTTTGGCGTTATTGGTGCCCGCGTGGGCTTGGAACTTCGACCCACCAATTATGGGCCTTTACCAGGCCCACATGGAGGCCCCATTTTTCAATTTTTTTCCAGAATTGCTAGCAGAGTGCTACTAGATCAACAAAGCAATGTACGGTTGTAAACACATCAGTAAGCACGTATTCCCTCCGTTCTTAGGGCTCGTTTGGTATGGCTTTTTAAAGTGTTTCTGCTCCGGCTTCTATAATCAATTCACCAAACGGTTATAGAAGTGCTTTTACAATTATTTCTCAAGAAGCACTTCTCTAATTTATAGTATTAAAAGCCAAAGACATTAAAATTACTGCTTGATTTTCCACTTATTCATACATTGAGACCACCGTAAAAACCGTTTTGTCAAACGATTTGAAAAGTGCTTCTTATAGAAAATATATTTTTTCTGTAGAAAAGTTAATTTTTTTGAAGAAGTTGTTTTTTTAAAGAAGCTATTTTCTAAGAATCCGTATCAAACAAGGCCTTAAAATAATATTGCCGTTGACTTCTAATCTCAACTTTGACCATTCGTGTTATTCAAAAAATTAGTTTAAATGTGTAAAATTTTGAACTGTGTTTTAAATATATTTAATCATAAAACAAATTATAATAAATATATGAAATTTATCATAATTTTTTGAATAAGACAAATGGTCAAAGTTGAAGTTTGAAGTCAAAATAGAGGAATCGCAATGTACGGTAGAACAAGATAACACAGGTCAGCAGGATCAGTAAACGGAATGCTTGATCAGTCAATGACTATATGTTCAGAACTTTCCATTATCCCATAGCATTCAGTGGCTAGGTACAGAGACGAATTGGCGACGTTTTTCACTGTTTTAGGGGGTAGATAATATGTTCCTCTCAATTTGATCAGGAGAAAACAAGCTCCGTGATGACACAAAATGCTAATGCGCACACCAAATGAATTAACTATCAAAAGGCAGGCATTGTTACGTTTAGCCTGATTACAAGTCCAGACATCAAAGGTATTCTCAGGACGTTCATCATGTACAGAGCCGTAAATTCAGTAACTGCAGCTAATGGATAACAGGATCATTCAGGTTGCCCAAAATTCCAGTGCAGCCAATGTACACTCACCAAAACAACAGTACAGCGCACAAGTCAAATGAAAACAACATATTTGCAATAACACAAAGACAGCAGAACAGATACATAGCAAATTGGCACCTCATATCATCGAACTATGTAGAGTTTACAGTTTACACAAATCCACAACATAAAGAAGCACAATTATCCAACCTTTATTGGCCGAGTCACAGTATAATGAAAGGTGAGAATGTAGAAATACAATATTCAGCTCGCGATCAATCATCGTCGATATCCCAACTCAAATCCTCGTCGTCTTCAGCAACACTCAGCCTCTTCCGCATCTCCTCCTTCTGAGCAGGACTTGAGCCGTGGGTGGTGCCCTTCTTTTCTTCATGCTCCCCAAGATCTTCAATTTCATCCCATTCAAGATCCTCGTCCTCCACTGTTGGTCTCTGTCTAGACACTATTGAGTAATCACTATCCTTGCTTGAATCGCTAGTTTCATGTTTTGCTTGTTCTTTCTTGTCATTTGATTCTTCATCATTCAACTTGGAAGGCACTTCCTTCTGTTCATCATCCTCTATCACTGAAGAGCCACCGAGGACCACTGGTCGTGGCTCATCAGCATCCTTCTCTTCCTTCTCCAAACCACGTTTCTCCTCATCGACATTTTTCTGCTCCTTCACCAAAGCAGCTGATTCTTCCACTGCCTCAACTCTGCATTCTTCCACCGCTCCCTCATTTTCTTTCTCATCCTCGTTTTTGATTTCTTCTTTGATAGGCTCTTGCATTGCTGGTAACTCCTTTGGATCCTCTTTCTGCTGCTCTTCCTCTTCCTCTTCCTCATCATCAACCTCCCAGCTCAGATCCTCCTCTTCCTCCTGAGCAATCACGCGCTTCACCAGCTTTGCCCTCGCGTCCTCCTGCTGCTTCAGCTTATGGGCACGGTAAAAGTACCTAGCCCAGAACACCTCGCTCTCCACGGCGCCCGGCACGAGCCTGTCCGCCACAGCTTCCAGAGCGTCGTTCTCATAGCATAGGGCCTCGATCTCCTCCTTCCTCTCATCCAAACTAAACCCCTTGCTCCACGCGGCGAAGTCCTCAGCGTCCTCAGGATCGGCGGTGAAGGTGGCCGGATCCGCCTGGAGCGCGCGCAGCTGCGCCTCGAAGCGGCTGTACCTGACGCAGCCGGGCGCAGAGCTGGGTTCGGACTCCCCACCGTCGAAGTGTGGAGACGAGGACGACGGCGCAGCGGCGGCGGCCACCTGGGAGAGCGCGTCCTTGCCCTGCGCGACGATGTCCGCGAGCCCGTCGAGCGCGTGCGCGGAGTTGGGGAGGTCCCGCGCGGCGCGGGCGGCGGCCTCGCGGAGCACCTCGGTCTCGCGGCGCAGGCCGGTGCTGAACTCTGCAAGGTCGCGGCGGTACGTCTCGAGCACGGTCTCGGACTGGGAGGTCAGTGTCTTGAGCAGCCCGCCGAAGCCCCACCCGCCAGAAACAGCAGGAGCGGGAGCGGCGGGCGGGGAAGCAGCGGACCCCGCGGGCTCGGTGTCGGTATCCTTCTCCGACGGCGGCGAGGTGGGCTCCGGATCTGGCTCGGCGAAGATGGACGTGAAGAAATTCATGGTGGTTTGGGACTTCGGGGCTGGATCGGAGGGAGAGTGCTTCGTCGGGAAAGACGAGACGTTTCGATGGTGGACTGGTGGAAGGCTTTGCCTTCGCTTTTGCTTTGGGCTTTTTGGTGGGCCGGCCGTGATCGTGGCATGCGAGAGTGACGACCATGGTCTCCATCCTCCCGCGCCCCCATCGCCGCCACTCCCCCCTCTTCTCCCTCTCCAGCGGGCCGCCGTCGCCGAGATTTCGCCGTTCGTCCTGCCCCGCGCTGGTCGCGCACTGCTTCCGCGTCGCCGCCCCTTCTCCCCAACCTCTCCTCCTCTCTTTCCTCTGTCTTCCGTTCGTCCTTCATTGGGAAGCTGCTTGTTAAACAATTGAAAATAGGGACAAAGTCCTCCATTTGTCCGTACCCACGCTAAAACCCTCGCCGCCGACCTCGCCCCGACTCCGTTGCCGTCGCCAAAGAAAACTTGGCCGATGGCTTTGTCGCGACTCGGGCAGTCTCTGATCCGCCGCCTCCACCGTCCTCCCAACCTGCAGCTGTCTCCACCGACGCGGCCCATGTAACCCCACTCATCCTACTTCATTCGCTCTAGATTTCTACTGATGTCTGCTTCGCGAACCCAACAATTCTCACCCCGTTTTCGTTGCAGAGATCATTATGCTGATGCTGCCCGATCCTTGGCCCTTATGTCGGCAGGCGCATCTGTGAGAGGTGATTCTCTGCCCGCCTGCTTATGTTTTCAATTCCAGTCCTGGGTTTCATTCGATCTGTTTCCGTTCATAAGGTTTAGCAAGCTTGCCCTACAGCTCCTGCAGCCTGATTGGTCACAAGCTCTTGGGGCCATCCCCGTTCCACATTGTGAAGGTTGGAGGAATTGAGAATTTTTGGAATTTTCTGATGGAATTCGCTACAGTTTTCGTTAGAAGTTTGTGTCTCTTGGATCTCTGCAGGTTTTGGATATTGTAGTCCATCTGAATAATGTGAGGCCAATGTCAACAGCAACTGCGTCAAAGGTGCCTGTTGGTGCCCGGAAGGTATGGGAGCATTTCTGATTTAGTTTTGGTGTGATTTTGCTTGGTGGAATTAAGTGTAGTTATGTATATTGCATATTTTCAGGTTGGGATGAAGGTTGTCATGATGAGTCCTGGTTTTGTTTACGAGCCATACAGTCCACGGGAACGTATTCCTTTCTGGAAAAGGTAAAAGTCAGTAGATGGTTTGATTGTACGAGTAACCCTATTGAAATGAATCAGTTTATGGCACTAAATGCCTGTTAATATTCATCATAATCAGGTTCTCATGGGAATCGTCTCCTAGTTTTCTAGAACTGCATCACACATAAAAACGCAATTTTGTTTGATAGTTTATGCTAGTTAGTGACAATCATGCGAGCGATAAGCTTGGACTGTAGGCTTAACTCGTTCTTTATATTTGTTGTATGTAGTATGTATAGTTGGGGAATGTAATATATTAGAATATGACTACAGCTAGTTAAGGCTTTACTGTTGTTGATGGCTACGGCTAGTCACTATTGAATGCTAGTTAGTTTTGTTAAACAGACTTAGGCAAGCTGAAAGTGCCAGCGACGTCCTGAAACTTCCTCTCTAAAGTTGTGATCATTCCTTGTTTGTCAATATTGGTGCCTTGATATCAGGAAAATTTCTCCCTTTTTCTTTGTAGTATTATGTATTATGGATGCAAATATCTCTTACAGTTGTCCTGTTAAATGATAAAAAGTTATTTACCGTCATAACTTTGATTTGTCGTGAATTAGATGGTTTACACTAAGTGGCTGGAGAAGAACGAAAGAGGACATCATTTTGGAGGTACTTAATCTTCTACCAAAAACTGCTGCTGGTCAATCTCTTTTTCCCCCCTCTAGTTTTGTCTTTTGTTCCCTCCAATAAAAATTAACTTTGATTGTTTAGTTTTCACGCATGTGGATTTATTGATGTTTAGTGATTTTTCTTTATGCAAAGTTGCAAACATTCTTTCACCACATTTGTGCTGGCTAATTGCATGCATTGACAGATGAAGAATGCATATGCCGTCTCGAGGCTGAGGAAAAAAACTGGGTATACCAAAAAACAGTTCTATGATCAAGCATTTAATATCTACAAGGAGGTATCAATATTTTATCAGTTGGAAAAGGTTTATATGTTTTGATCATTTAGACTGTGTTGGCTTGAGTTTCAGATTTCCTTCATGCACAAAGATTCTTTAGATGTGCCTCCGAACTAGAAAATTTTATAGTGATGGGATTCTACGGGGTTTTAATTCAAATTACTTTTGTGTAAAGAATGCCTCTATCTACATTGTTTGAATCTCCTTCACTCAGGTCAACACTCTGATAGCACAAGGGGACACATCATCTCTCCGGAAAATGCTTACAGAGAGGATGCATTCTGTATGTTTTCACCGTGCCATGAATTTATGAGTTTTTTAGTTCAAATAAAAATATGTGATTTATGCCTTATATAATCTTATTGTTTTTGGTTGAAGACTATAAAAAATGAAATAAAGAAAAGGCAATCCATGTGGAGCTCTGTACATTGGGAACTGGTCGAGCCTGCCGTGAGCATAAGAACTTTGAGGGCTCGTATGGTAAGCTACTTCTGTTTCACTTTGATTGTTGCTCTGTGCATTTGTGTGAAATAAAGGTGTAGATGGTGTAAAAATGTATATTTGTTGTTCTTTGTTCTGATTATTGTAGTATGTTGTTGATTTGATTAGTTAACCTTCAATTTGCAGATTGGACTTGATAAGAATGATCTTGATAAGGCTTTCATACAGCTTACACTTGAGTTTGCCACAAAACAGGTTTCATTCTCTCAGACTTCTGGTGCTTACACAATTCAACACCAGAAACAAATGTCCCTATTTCTTTGTGTTTAAATCATTGGCTTGATTTTGAACATAATTCTATGATTTCTTTATCCCTCAATCCTTATGTATCTACATCCTTTCAGAAGTATTAGTTGGTGGCTTCGCCCTTCAAAGGGCAGCACCAGACCTGCAGGATAGTTCAAACTAGCACCTTCATCGGTCATCCTGCAGTTTTAACTTATGGTCTTTTATATATTATAAAATATATGTTTCTTTGTTTAGGACAAGCAGGAGTGATTTGCCTGTGTATATTCAACTTCCATCCGTTCTTGTTTTGATGTTGCGTTTTCACTCTCGATATTAAGATCTAGTTTGGATACATAATTGGTAACTACTATCAAGTTGTTTACTTGTTGTATATAATGTTGAGCTATTACATGCCAGAATTTGTACTTAGTTGCATCATTGCATGCACCTGTCTGACTGCACAGTTTAGGTTTGTCTGACAGCTTTAAAGTGTTTTCAAAGAGAAGCCCATACCTTTTTCCTTGTAGTTCTGTTGGCATCTAGAACATTGTTAATAAGAGTAATAACTAATGCAAAGACAAGGCGTTTTGAGTCTCAAACAAGTTGGTATAGGCTAGAGATGAAACTCAAATCAAGAGCTCACAAGGGGTAGCAAAAACAAGGGCAGATAAGTTGAAAGAATATAAAAAGCAACAAAAGTAATAGCTAATGTTCACTGGACATCTTAGTCTGGTAATCTTTTGTTTCATGCAGTATTTCATGCACATCTTATAACCATTTCTTTTTCTTTTCCTGTAGAAATTTGAAGCCTATAATTCAAAGGGTGAGGTTGTGTCTGGAGACAAGTCAAAGGAGGTAAGTTAAATATGACGAGACATTTGAAATTTTGATGTCAACCAAGGGCGAGTTTTATTATGTGTGTTGTAAAAAACAACTACGTGACTTGTAATCCTCTAATAGCTTACAAGTCACAGTTCATAATCCCGTGTAGGACTTGTTCTCAGTAGAATATTAGAGTCAAATACCAGCAAAAAGATAGTTCATATTTTTCATAGATTACATCATTTTGGAACAATTCAAATGACACTGCAATACTAGATTGACCAAAGTTGCCTAACTGATCACAACTTGTACCGGGATATGTT
Organism: Zoysia japonica; assembly: GCA_001602275.1. Classification (NCBI taxonomy): domain Eukaryota; kingdom Viridiplantae; phylum Streptophyta; class Magnoliopsida; order Poales; family Poaceae; genus Zoysia; species Zoysia japonica. Next base: position 1,435,507 of record BCLF01000044.1, on the reverse strand, counting down.
TTCAGTAATATGGTGGATACTAGATACTCAAGTCTATTGTAGTTAAATACTCCCTCCGTCCATGTTTTTTGGGCGTATTACGCCTTGGCACAAAGACCAAGTAGCTGGTAAAGTTTTCAATTTTCCGCGTGATTATCGTGCTGGAAATTAGCACTGCATGTGCATGGCCGGCCATGCGCTTGCTGCATGCAGCTAGCTTCCGCTTTGCACTCCTGCATGCGATCCGAATTGAATGACCGGTTGCATAGGCCAAGGCAACAACAGAAATACGCCCATCAGTCCTAGACAAATCCATTTCCCTAACACGCCTAAGAAACATGGACAGAGGGAGTAGTTGGCTTATCCATTCTAGTTATTTAAGATTGGAGGGCATTAACTAAAAGGGCAAGTGGTGCCTTTTACTTTAAATGTGTGCTATATGAAGGGGAGCCCTGGCACAGCGGTAAAAGTTGTTGCCTTGTGACCATGAGGTCATGGGTTCGAGTCTTGAAAATAGCCTCTTGCAGAAATGCAGGAAAGGTTTCATATGAAAGACCCAAAGTGGTCAACCCTTCCCCAGACCATGTGCGAATGGTAGGATTTGCATATTTGGGACTTAAAACGTTGCCTTCTTGATGATTTTGCTTTCTGTATGAATGACATATGGGATCACCTGTGTCTATGATATGTGGACCCAGTGGCAAATTTCTGAAGCACATCGTTTCTACTGGCAAAAATCCGAAAGGCTCTTTCCTTGACCTATTCTGTTTTCTGTATGTATTTCTGTAGGTACTTGTGAAGGACATATGGGTGTTTGAAAGATCCCTTTTTCACCCTGGTGCGTATTGGCGTGTATGTGGAAGAATCACTCTGTAGTGACATCTTTGCAAACACATGCCGGCCCTAAACGAGAACAAAGAAAATAAAGTAGTTTTTTCTTTGAAAAGTGATTTTTGTCAGCAGAAGGTGCAGCTTCTTTTACTCTTCTGTTAGAGTAGCATGGGCATGTTGACCCCTTTATAAGGGTTTACATACTGTCATCAAATTCCAAAATTCTAACTAATGTAGTAAAAGAGTTCAATTTTTTATATAAAAAATGTTCATGTTCATTTGAGATGACGCTGCCACAGGAAAATACTTGAGTGCTGTGTACCCCCTGTGTTTTGACTCTTGGTAATTGCTGATTTTACAACATAGGTGACGAGAAAGTGATGCGGCTAACAGTTGTGTTCGTGTTGTTCACGATATCTATTAGCACCCATTGAATGATTCGTGGTGTGTATTCTTGCGCGGCTGCTTCAATTTCAGTAAAATTTTCTGGTAGCCGTTAACATAAGGAGACCTTCCAACTTCCTTGTGATTCGTCATTCGATCCAGTTTTGGGAACAGTCATCTCGCAAGTAGAATTTTTCCTGAACTTTTACAGGATGCTGTTACAGGAACGGCAGGTGTACATGTAAGCGTGCTGAGCTGTTCTTCCAAGAATGTCATTGATTGTGCTAGATAATATTCACTAAGCTTTAGTTATCTAGGAGTACTGCCGATTAGGAATCATATAGATTAAAAAAACCGTGTCAAGGGATTGAAATTGTTTTCTGTGAACGTTGATGGATGGCGACAAGCCGATTGTCTGCTACGCATCGTATCTCGAGGGCAGTTTGCATGAGATTTTCACAAGTCACATACAGTGACTTGTACAGTCTAACTATAAAAAGTAGACTCTCTTGAAATTTTATAAAAATTATTTAAAAAAATTTATAGGATTCAATTTAATTTCACAAAAAAAATATAAGATTCAGTAAAAAAAAATTTGTTCTAAAGAGGCTAAAAATTTGATTTGACATTGAGACGAGCTGCTAATATTTATTGTCTACATATCATTTTTTTCAATTTTTTTGATTCTGATGCACACACCTAAATAAGTTAAAAAATGAGACGAAAAGAGTATCTTTAGTTAGTTATAAAAATAAAATATATCTGTTGCTATATATTTTTAATTATATACACATATTATATGGGTATACATTCCAGATATATTCAGAAGCTTTAAAAGTGGCTGCAGCTACGATAGTTGCAGCACCGCAGCAGCTTTCTCATTTGTGCTACAATAGTAAAGTATTGAACAGCTACTGCGACAGCTGCTGATTCGAACACATTTTTATCAAAGCCCAATCACCAAGTTTGCCTTAGGGACTACGAAAATGTTGAGCCGGCACTGTGTATAATTCTCGCGCACCTCGAGGACGTTCACCAGGGCTGCTTCTGCTTGGTCACAATCTTAATCTAGTGGTCGTTCGCCTCCTCTGAACAGTAAACAATTAGCAACGCAGCAGTCAGGTCCTCATTGATCCATTCCCATGTCTATCTATCTTGCCTTCCAAAAAGACAAAAAAAAAAATTAACACAGAATTCTTCAGTCTCCAGAGGCTGCTACCTTAACTTACCCCCCACCCAGTTGACCTCGGCGCCGACCGGCGGTCACACGCAACCAATCCCGTCGAAGCTCTGCAATGTCAACGCCCATGGTGAACGAACGGTCGAAAGGACGGACGCTTGCGGCGCTGGCGAACGCGACGACCAGCCAGCTGGGCCACACCGCGCGGCCGGTGGCGGGACAGCTAGCGCGTGCTGACGACGGCACAGCCGGAGCTCAGCTCATTGGCTCGCCGGATTGTTAACGACTCCGGTCAGTGGCATGGCGGCAGGCACCAGCCAGCTGCCCGCGGGAATGTGATGCCAGCACAGTGCCGTGCAAAACGACCTGCTGCTGGTTACTAATATAGAGTACTTATTTAGGAGCACATATATACTTATTATACATAAATGATATATATAAGCATGATGGTTTGGGTGATTCGACGGCGCGGAGAAGGTAGGAGGAGAGATTAGTAAGCGATCGGCGATCCTGTTCTTTCCTCAACGCGGCCCGGCCGAGTGGTGACCGAAGCGACGACTTTGCGAGAGCGACGGGTACGACAGCCGGGAATGACAGGTGCTGCCTGTGCCTGAACAAGAATACTCCTACCTGCTGCCAGTACCGGCAAGCAGTATTTTATCCTGGTCGAGCATGAACCTAGGAAAAAAATTTCGGCGAAATTTCACCGAAATATCGTATTTATCAGTGAGGTCCGATATTTTTTTTATCACTGAAATTTCATCGCTTAGTATGCATAATCAACGAAAAATACTTTGTTTGTATACACAACCATATTATCTTATAAATTAATAGCAATTCCTTGTGAGTTTGTGTAAATTAGTTTTAAAAGTATTTAAATTAATTCATCGAAATTACCGATATATCTAAAATATCACATTTATCGGTGACCTCCGATATTTTTTTTATACCGGAATTTTTTTCCTAGGCAGGAACCAGCCGGAGCTTGCTTGCGGTGACGCCGCCGGGACGATCGGAGCCAGGCAGCGCAGCAGTAGTTTATGCGAGGAGAGGAAGGAGGAAAGCGAGGCGAGGCTGGCTGCCGAACCGACCGGCGCGTGGGCGACAGGGGCCCGACCGCTGCAACCCCCTCGCCCGCGCTTTTCCCCGGGGGACAGCGACACGGCAAGGAGCAGCAGATGGGCCGCGCCGCGCTCCTCCCGGCCGTCGGCCAGGTTCCTGCCGGGACGCACCAGCGAAGAAGGCGAGAGAATGCCAGCAGGGGCATGCTGCCTGTTATTATTTCTCGGTTTCTGCCTCCTTTTAGTTACACCTGATGAAGAATTATACTCCAGCAGTGTCTTACACATGACCTGACGAAAAAGAAATTAATTATTTCATAAGGATTAATCAGTCTTGTGTTCCATTAGTAGGCCACTTCTGGATTAACTAAAATGTTGCTTAGTAAAGAACCCAAGCTAGCCCGACCATCTCGAACTCAACCTGGAGGAGGAGGACAGGACAGCAGTGGTGTATTTTTCAAACGCGAGCAGAGAAAGTAAAGCTCGCAGGCAGCAGCCGCCCAAGAATTCCTCGACGGCGGCGCGCACCAGCTGGTAGTGTGTGTATATAAGCCGGGACACGGCGGCAGCATATGCCATTGCCGCCTCCTGCCTCCACGAAAAGGCGCGCGCGCGGGGGCAGGTATCCGTGCGCCTGCTTAATTGCGCGTCGTCCTCCACCATTCCACGTCGCCGACCGATCGGTCGAGCTCGATCAGCTGCCAGGTCGCCGCGATCGATCCCACGCCGCGCGTACGTCATGTGGCTCGTCGCCGCCGCGGGCGCGCTGCTCTTCGTCTGCCTGCGCGTGGCGGCGCGGCTGCTGGAGGCGCTGTGGTGGCGGCCGCGGCGCGTGGAGCGGCACTTCGCGCGCCAGGGCGTGCGCGGGCCGGGGTACCGCCTCTTCTTCGGCAGCTCCATCGAACTCGTCAGGCTCATGGTGGACGCGGCCGCGCGCCCCGCGCCGCGCGACGCGCCGCACGACGTGCTGCCCCGGGTGCTCGCCTTCTACCACCATTGGAGGAAGCTCTACGGTAAGCTTAATCCAGTCAGAAGCACCTAGCTGGCTCTCGTTTGATTCCGTCGTCGCTTTGATTATTTCCTTTCTTTAATCCGGCTCATCTTAGTTTTAGTACTAATTCACAGATTCCTGATCAAACTTGGTCATCAATCCGCATTCCTTCGTTCTAGTACTGATGTCCGCCATTTTTCCTCTAGTTTTATTCAATTGGTTTCAGTCATTCATGGGACAAAGCAAATAATCAGCGGGGTGCAACTTTGCTATCTTTTCCAGTTCAAAAACTTTATCAGAAAATCAACAAAGGAGGCTTGAATTTTATTTGCGCGTATGTATACACACACACACATAGAAATATTACAGAAGAAAAGAGTAGCCGCGTACGCGTAAACCGCAGGAAAGGAGGGGACATGCTTCCACGCTTTTGCGAGTAGAAACAAGAACGCAAACTCTAAAGTATGTACGATTAGGTGAGAGACTTTGCTAATTAACCTCATTTCATTTCATTTCACTTTTTGGTAGTATATCTATAATACAACATCCACCACAACCACTTGCCTCCATCAATTTAACCTTGAAATGCCAACATGCAAGCTAGTAGTACTCCTCCTACCTAGCAACAAGCTCATCTTCTACTAGCTAGTAACAAATTGATCTAGGGTCTCCCAAGTCAAACCTGCTGGTGTTGTCACCATGATCGATCCATCGATCTTCCCGCCAGGCTGTCAATGTCGTAGGTCAATGATAATGCGAGTAGATTACGCATCAGAGGGCCGGGCGGTAGAGTAGCCGGCCGGTGGCATGGAGCAGCAACCAACAGTTTACAGCCATGCAGCTAGCAGATCCATCCGGCAACTCGGAGCCGAGCACATGCGTGCTCGCTTGCTTTGCGGTTCAGTTCGATCTGCATATGAGCTGCATGGCGTGATGCCAGAGCAGTTCAGTTCAGGGATCCGGCCATAAGTTTATATATATGTTAGAACTTTGCAGCGATCGATGATAATTCCGCTGTTTTTCAACGGCTTGATGGTGGAGAGGAGTCTTATATAATACAAGCCTGCCTACAAGGCAATGGCAGCGTTTGATCCAAGTGACAGAATCTTGTTGTTGTTGGTAAGTTAAGGAATGTATTGAGTTGAATGCATCGATCAATTGACCTCAAAAGCTTAAACTGATGGAGAGTTCACTTATATATTTCAACAGAATGATATGTGGTTGTCTCCACGTGAAAATGCACTGGTTGAGTGCTGGCTTAGCTTAGCTCTATGGCATTCCAGTAGATCATGGGCATGGTATCACATGCATTAATGCTGCTGACTCATAATTTCATATGGCAACTTGTTTGATGCAAACTTCAAAGTGTATGGCTTTTGGGGGGGGGGGGGGGGGGGGGNNGTTGATAAGCAATATAGGTGAACTCTTATTCTACACATCAAGATCTCTAAATCATCCTGATTAGCCTTAATCTGAACTTGGCATCTCCAGGACAGCCATGTCACTTCAAGCCCGTATAAACAGTCAGAAAAAATTTCAAACTCGTTTAGGAAACATAATAAACGAGTTGTGATTTTAACATTTATGTTGGTCCATCCGTGCATGCAAGATAGCAATACAAGTGATGAATTGATAAAGTTTGATGACATGGTGTAGAAACGTCAAGCAGGCAGCTAAATACTAAATAAAGATTTGAACCACAGATGAACCAATTATTAAGTTTAGATAATTCAATTACCAATTATTAAGTTTAGAGAATCCAATTAGGGTCCTAGATGATACCCTGAAAAGGTTCAAGGACTGAGCTTGCACTTAATTTACTCAAAATTTTATCAATGCCAATAGGATCGAGGTGTATCTGATTTTGTCAAACATATTTCATATTTATACACACAATGAGAACAGAAAACATGGCCAATCTCAACAGTCAGATTTTAGTCCAATGTCCTTTATTTTTAATTTAACGAATGGTACAGTAGCCAAATCAAAACAACTAACGAAATGCTCTTCATCATGCTTTGATTTGCACAATACCATGCCCTGCTGGTAATTAACTATTTTTTATTTAATTAACTTGTGCTAATTTGGCGGGCATGTGTGCAGGCCCGAAGTTTCTGATTTGGTTTGGGACCACGCCGCGGCTGGCGATCAGTGAGCCGGAACTGATCCGGGAGGTGCTGCTGTCGCGGGCGGAGTACTTCGACCGGTACGAAGCGCCGCCGCTGATCTGCCAGTTCGAGGGCAGGGGCCTCACCAACCTGCACGGCGACGAGTGGGCGCGCCGTCGCAAGATCATCAAGCCGGCTTTCCACTGCGAAAACCTCAAGCAGATGGTGCCGTTCATCGGCGAGACGGTGCAGCGGATGCTGGAGGAGCACGTGCTATCGGTGGATCAGAGCGGTGGCGGCGAAGTGGAGCTGGACGTCGCGAAGTGGTTCCCGCGCCTGCCGCAGGAGGCCATCACGCTCTTCACGTTCGGCCGGAGCCACGGCGAGGGCAGCGTTGTGTTCCGCTTGCAAGACGAGCACGCCAGCTACGCCGCGGAGGCGCACAGCAAGGTCTTCATCCCAGGCTACAGGTTCATCCCGACTAGGAGGAACAGGCGCGTCTGGCAGCTGGACAGGGAGATCAAAACGAACCTCGCCAAGTACGTCGCCGGTCTGCAGAACCACGGTGGTGACCACCGCCGGGACGAGGGGCGAACGGACGGCGGCGGACTGAGGGACTTCGTGAGTTTCATGGCGCCGGCAATGACAGTGGACGAGATCATAGAGGAGTGCAAGAACATCTTCTTCGCCGGCAAGGAGACCCTGACCAACCTCCTCACCTGGGCCACCGTCGCGCTGGCCATGCACCCGGAGTGGCAGGATCGCGCGCGCCGGGAGGTCATCGCCGTATGTGGCTGCCGGAGCCTCCCCATCAAGGACCACCTTCCCAAGCTCAAGACCCTCGGTGCGATCGTGAACGAGACGCTGAGGCTCTACCCGCCAGTTGTGGCGCTAATCCGGAAGGCGAAGCGGGAAGTGGAGCTCGGCGGGTGCGTGGTGCCGGTGGGCACCGAGATCCTGATCCCGATCATGGCCGTGCACCATGACAAGGAGGTGTGGGGAGACGACGCGACGGAGTTCAACCCGGCGCGGTTCGCGGACGCCGAGGCAGGCAGCAATAACCGGCCGCCGCGGCACCACATGGCGTTCATGCCTTTCGGCGGCGGCGCGCGGGTGTGCATCGGGCAGAACCTGGCACTCATCGAGGCCAAGGTCGCGCTGGCCGTCGTGCTGCAGCGGTGCGAGTTTCGGCTGTCGCCGGCGTACGAGCACACGCCCCATGTGCCCATGATACTAAGCCCGCAGCACGGCGCGCCGGTCATTTTCCGGCCATTGTGACCCAGGGCAATCTCGCAGGCTCGCAGCTCACCTCAGAAATCCAAATAGGATCCAGTTCCTTCCTGTAAATTACCAATCTCTTGTATTGTAAACTGCAAATATATATAGAAGTATACCATACGTGACAAATGACAGACCCAGAAAGAAGGATAGAGAAATATTTTGTTAGCTGTTTTCCACAGTTCATTTAGGCGATTTGGCCCTTTCGGTACTGAACAGAAAATAAGCCCACCACCTGTCAACATATAGCATTTGCAAACATGAGAAGCGCACCCAGAATAATTTCATAAATGGAATCAGTTGCAGTTTCTAATTAACAGCGTATCATGTTGAAAAATCCAGAAAAAAATGCTTATTGTCCTCAAGAACAATGGACTTGGCTAAACTTTTTCCTATGACAAACAAATTCTATACAGGGCACCATATTACACAGAATGCCTTCAGAATACTGCAGGAAGAAGGGGTTTCCTGAGGGCTCTATACTGACAAGCGTACGAGCTTCTCGATTTCCTTGATAATCAAATCTCTCTCTTCATCAAGTTGTTCATCTTCGCCTGCAGAGCTGAATGCATTAGTACTGTCGCAATTTGCATGCCTCAGCAATCTAACAAGGAATCAACCGTTATAACAGGGTTGCAGATATAATATTTACTAACGCCATTACTAGCTTCCGCTGCTTAGCCCAATAGGCCTAAGGTTAAGTTTGATGTAGGGAATACATTAGTACCTTTGCCTGTTGGAAGATTGTGGAGCAGCTTCAACAATTCTCTGTGATTGGTAACCAAAACTTGAATAATATCACGAGGCTTGTTTGGATTAGCAACAAATACCTACATCCATGCAAATCAAAATGAAAAACACGGTAAGACAAAAGTGCACATAGAGTGATCAAGACCAACAGCAAGCCAATCACAAACATTCCAAATTCAAATAAGACTGGATCAAGCAACAGTAAAGGGTAGCCCAGTGAACGTAGCTACCACTTGCGCAGAGTCCAACCACTTTGGGTCTTTTGTACATAGACTTTCCCTGCATTTCTGCAAGAGATCGTTTTTAAGCACTCAAACCCGTGTCTATTGCCAGATTGATTATGACATGAAATGGGCACTGCCCTAACTAAACAAAAAATTGAAAAGGTTAGCATAGGAAACTTTAAGGGTGACCCTATGATTACTAATAATAATAAATTATTAACACTTACAAGAGGTAAATATTACCAATATTACCTTAAAAATGTGGAAGGCACATATACGGATATTTTTGCTTGAATCCTACAAAAACCGTAAGTTAGCAGAGGCACTAAGAAAAGATAAAAATGTGATGAACTTCCAATCAGAATTATTGCTGTTTCTTAATGTAAAGGACGGAAATCTATTTGTACAATACCTTAAGCAGACCAATCATAATATTTAAGTAACGAACTTCCAAAATGTATCGCTTCATTATTTGAGCATTTGGGGCTTCCAACAGAAACTCTGAGAGAAACTGGCATCAAGAGAAAAAAAAAAATGAGCATCCATTTTTCAGTGTTCTACAATAAATTGCAGTAAAAAGTAGTCTAACCTTCACTGACTGTCTTCTTGTCACATAATTAGTTGAAGATAAGAGCCTTGTGTAAAGTCCAAAAAACTGCACATGGTCAAATTATCAAAAGTGCACAATGGTATACCAACAATGATAAAATAGCCTTTCATAACAACAAGAACCGAGATATGAAAAACAATGGTGCAGAAGATGCAGATACAAGGAATAGGGCGAAGAAATGACAGTGATAATTGTATTTGGTATGTATAAAAATGTGGATTTCACTTGTTGCACAGATACATAAAAAGGTATTGCCAGCTCGGCTGACCTGTTCATAATGTGAGCTTAGAAACTCAGAGACTGCATCTTCATGTTTGGTTAGCAAATCCTGTAAATATCTTGGCAACAATAAACATCAAGCCTTAAGAATCAAATATAAAGGCAGATAATAAGGGAAAACTCAAATTGGCAAGATCGGATTTACCTTGAAGGTGTTCAGAGCATCAGAAGCAATATCAAAGTTTGGCAATTCAACATACTGGAAAAAAAACTCGAAGCTACTTGACTCCAATATATATCTGAAAGAACGCTACAAAATCAAATGCGTGAAAAAATGATCAATTGCAAATTAAATTGGATCGCTATTTGCTGCAGTCTAAACAAGTGTGCCTGCTTGCCATGGTGACTGCTGTGTGCATGTGTTATTTTTCTTTTTCTTTTTAGATATAGCTTGCAGACAAAGACATGTACGAAGGAAACCACACGTTAGTGCATATAAACACCTTTGCTGCTAAATATAAATAGAAAAATACTCCCTCTTTTTTAATTGTTGTCATTAGGACAAGAATTTTAGTTAAAAAAGTGTATTTATTATGCTAATGACAACAATTTAAGAACCGAGGAGTAATAAATGGTAACGAGGGTAAATGGATGCTTCAAGACTTACTTTGCAAGTGTACGATATTTTATGCACTCTCGCAACATATTCCCACAGTTCAATGCAACTTCCAAGTTCTTGTAGCTGGTGAACAGAGTTCATAAATCCAAACACGTGTTACAACGGCATATATATAGCGTTGATCATAAACAACTATAACAAAATAGTTCAAGCACAAGTGGGAAAAGTATAGGTTGAAAATTATCCAACACAAACATCACTGTAGGTAGGAATCCATAGCTAATTTCTTACTAATCAGCAATTCATCACTACATGAAAACCATATAAAAGAATGCAAACCGTATAATTTCGTAAAGAGATGAGGGGGCTAGGACGGAAGGAACAAAAAGGAAAACTAGTTTCAAGAAGTCAATATACAACTTTTAAATGATTTTATAGAGCACTAAGACCAAGAAATATATCAGTATATTCCAGTTGACTGTTTTCCATCCATGGCTCAAAAAAGGTAGGAGTAGCTCTTACCAAACAACAAGGAAATCCAGAAGATCAACATGACTTTCAAGATATTGCACACAGCAATAACGTTCATCAACCTTCTGTCTCAGCAAAATGCACCAGCAGTTCACAAGATCCTTCCTGCCCTGCAATATAGAACTAACAAGGCTCATGAACTCAATAGAAAAGGGCCATCACATTCTACTGATGAAGATACCGTACCTCCCAGCCCAAGGAAGGCAGATTCTGGACAAAAAGTGAAAGCACATCCTCCTTGCAAATCTCAAGGGCTATCTGCAAGACCTGCTCCTGATTTGGTTCTACTTCTCCATCACCAGAAAGTGTTTGCCTCAAGGTAAGTACATTTTTTTCGACATCTTCGAGAGCCTGATAATGCAACATACACAAGTATGAGCAACCAGTAGTGTTCCATGTGCATGCAAATTGATAAAGGGACAGCAGAACAATCACAAAAAATGGTCTAACGCTAAGGTCCTAAGTAGAGGCCTACTGCCAAATTATCCACTTCATGAACAGTGAAGATATAGTTTCCTCTCTTAGTCATGATTACTGACTTGATAAGCATAGAGGGTAGTATTTTTGTTTAAAATCAGGAACCAGAGACATAAAGAGTATTTGCATATAGGATGTAGCCAATCCCCAGATGCATTCGTTCTTTCTTCAGTATAATTCGCCTCAACGCTAAAGCTGATGTCACTATCACCGATGAACAATGTCCGCAGACTTCAATTCCACCGGTGTTTTTCTGAAGTTCCCAACGAAAAATTAATCCTTCCAACCGTGGAATCGCAGAGACAGACAAAACAACCACGCAACAATTACTTAATCCTGTCAAAGTTTGCTAAATTTGGGGAAGCACAACGAATTATCACGCACAGGCACGACCAACTCCAGCACATTATTCACAACTGATTTTCGTGAAACATTCGGTGGCTAGAGGGGCCTAGAACACCATAACCAAGATCCAGGGAGTCAAGACAACGCCACACACAACCATTCCGATCGCGCGAAAAGCCGCCAAGATCCCAACTTCGCACACCGGTTGGGGCAACCAGATACGACGGCAACGACCCGGCGCGGATCGGGCCAGGAAGCGGACGGAATGCGGGAGCAAAGACGACCGTGTACCTTAGCGCCGGTCTTGGTGTCGAGGGCGACGAATGCCTCCTTGATGGAGCGGACAAGCTCCTGCGGCGACGGGCGCAGCCGAGATGCCCGGAAGAAGAAGGACATCTCGCCGCCGGCGGGGAGGGAGTCCGGTGAATCGGGATTTGGGAGTTCTTCAGTCTCCCCCCGCTCCTGTCAAGTGCTCTGACGAAGGGAAACAGACACAACAGAGCAGTGGGCGACATGATGGAGACGACGACTTAAGGCTGCGCACGTCGAGTTCCGTCTGTACAAGGCGACGGCGTAGGACGAATGAGTTATCGCAACTTTACAGTCAAAGCGTAGACGTGGTCGATGTTGTTGTTTACCTCGAGTGGTTTTTTCTTTTTTGAAAATTCAATGATGCCAATGTTTGACCTCTAACATAGGAGTATGTTATTTGGAAATGGGAAAGATTATTGACATTTTGAACTTTCCAGTCAACTAAACTTTCAACACAAAATCGATCTTATAATTATGAGTAAAGTATGTTGCAATGGTTATATATGCCACAACATCTTTATAATAGAAGGGCAATATGTGAGCAATTTAGCGTCCACAAAAACTAGCGTTAGGCAATAAATAAAATGGATCAATACAATTGGCATGCTCCCCTTGAAAAGAAGCATACTTCTCCACAGTAATGTAATAGTTGGGCAAAGATCGATGAGGCTAAGATCCTCATTGACCACGGTGGAACAAGCTGCACGTCGAAATGAAGAGAGCCAATGTTGGCTCGAAGAAACTGCAGTCACATAGAATCTGATACTGATACATGCATTGTCATTAGCTAATTAAACTCTTTCCTACAAACTCTCGCTGTCATGATTTGAACTAGCAGTGGCAATAATTTTAGAAGGGATAGAACTTAACAAATGTCCTTTATATTTATGAACGGAGGGACTCGTACATTGTCTCTACCCGGCACAACCCCAAACCTAAACATGGTATCTTTAGGACATTGGGTTTTAAAATATTTATTTGTAGGATGTTGGATGGTTTATCGAACAAAAAATGTCCTACAAACAAAGATTTTTAAACTAAGTGTCCTATCTACTCACTCTATCCAAAATATTTGTCATATTAGACTTATTATGTTTTCTCAATTTACTTGTAATTCTTACTTTTCAATATACGCTTATTTATTTTCAATATATTCATATCTCTATCGTTCTCTTATTCATTTTTAATGTATCTTTCTTTTTCATCTCTTTTAATTTCTTTGCCCTTTTGACAAACACGATGAATCCAAAAGGGTGGCGCCGTGTGAGAACCCAAAACTGACAAGAGGAGAAGAAATTGCAGAGAACACATTGAACCACGACTATATACCTTGTTCATGCTCTCCAATCGAACTGACAAATTCGTCCGCCGTTTTACCGTCCGTTTCAAATAAATCCCGGAGCCCGTTTCACATCGCACCGCTTGCTTGCACCGTCTCGATCGAACCAACAAGTGCGCTGCCTATTCGATTGCCTCGCGGCGGCGACGCTTGGCTGGTTCACTCCTCGAGCGCGGTCGCCGAGGCCTTGTAGAGGTCGTACGGCGCCCAGAGGAAGTCGACGGTGCAAGGCTTCCGCGCGTCGAGTCGCAGCCACGGCTTCCCCTTGCCGCTCCAGTGCAGCAAGCTGACAGGCCCGGGGTGCAGGCTCCGGCACTTCCCTTCCATGTTGTCGCCGCCGAGGCCGTGCTGGTTCCAGCGGTGGTCAACGGGCTCGATGTCGCCGGCGAGCACGAGCAGGAATGGCGGCAGCGACCCCAGGTGGTAGATCCGCTTCCGCTTCTGCACCGCCATCCATGCCTCCACGCGCCGCGTGTACCCGCCGCTCCGCCACCGCGCGACGTCGATCACCATCACGCCCGTGTTGAAGTAGCACGGCCTTCGGCGGCCCCGGAACGCGGCGCGGAGGCCCGGGTCGGACCAGAACGCGTCGGTGAAGTACTTGGTGAAGTTGGCGTGGCAGTACTCCGGCGCGGCCACGACGCGCGAGTCCCCGAGGTCCACGGACCAGAGCTTCCGCACGTCGTCCACCACCACCACGTCCGAGTCGAGGTAGATCACGCGGCGCACGACGGCGGGCAGCGTGTCGGCGAGGTAGATCCGCGCGTAGTTCAGCGGCTGGTCCAGCGCGTGCCGCACGGAGCGCGAGATGCGGCCCCGCACGCGCGACGGGTCGAAGCGGTACACGCCGGGGTCTAGGTACGGGAACGTCGCGCGGATGGCGGCCAGCGGGTCCGTCGTCCTCCCTCCGCCGCCGCCCCGCGATGTGGCCACCAGGAAGTGGAACGCCACGTTCTCCGGGCACGCCGTGTGCTGCAGGATGGAGAACACGGCGGCCACGGTGCCGCGGAGGTAGTTGGCGTCGAGCGTCATGGCCACGTCCACGCGGCCCTCCGCGGACCCCCGCGGCGGACACTCGTCGCCGTTCCGGAACGCCGGGGCCTCCCGGAACACGGGGACCGACGTCGGCAGCCGGATGACGTCGACCCCGGCGCCGGACACCACCACGGTCGTCGTCGTCGTCACGGAGACGAC